>ML675667.1:3774812-3789874 GCA_007922155.1 Mesoclemmys tuberculata | reverse complement strand
GGGGCAGGAGCCTGGGGAAGGGACCCAGGAGTCCGGGACGATGGGGCAGCAGGGAAGGGACCCCGGAGCCCGGAGCAGGAGGGAGGCAGGGTCCGTTTCTCTGCAGGCACTTTCGTTTCCCCGGGCCGCTGCCGAGCCGGGACACGCGCGCGAGGGAGGCAGTTGGCGCAGGCGGGGAAAGGGGAAGTTGGGGGGGGGCCGGCTGGGGGGAGGGGAAGCTCCCCCCAGGCCCGGGCGGCACCGACAGCTGGGCCGGAGCGCGGAATATCGCGGTCCAGGGCCCGACCCTGGCACCTGCCACTTCCTGCCTGCGCAACCCCGCGGGCAGGGCCCGGCGTGGCCGCCGTGGGGCAGCAGTGCCATGTGCACGGTGGGTCCGGGGCGGGGGGGGCGCAGCCTTTCCCCTCTGGGGGCGCTGGCCCCGATCCCCCGGATGGGGCAGCGGGTGGCTCCTTGGAGGGGGGCTGCTCTGTGCTCCCCGAGCTCCTCCCCCGCCAGGTGTGGGGAAGACAAGCCCCCCCTTCCCTCCCCCCTTCCTCTTTCCCCAGGGGCCAGCAACTGCCCCAGGAGTGGGGCTGGGAACTCCTGCTCCTGCCCGTGCCCCGCCCTTTGGGGCACAAGCCCTTGGCCACCTTCAGGGGAACCCCCAGCACCCTCCCCAAACCCACGTCAGCCCCCCGCATCCGGCCCTAGGGCCTCGAACCCACATCCGCTGAGAGAGGAGCCGGTGTCGGCCCCGGTCCCCCCGCGAGAGCTGGGGAGAGAACCCAGGAGTCCTGGCGCCCCCTCTAGCCACATGCCCCAGGTCACCCCAGCGAGGAACTAACTAACGCCGGGGTCTCTCCCGGCGCAGGGTGGGGGTGGCTGGGGGCCCGGACGCCTGGGTTCTCTCCCGCCTCTGAACTGGACTGGTCTCCCCCGGGGTTTTTGAGGCAGGGGGGCCGCAGGGATCTAAATCTGTCGCTGGCCTGGAGGAAGCTGAACCGAGCAGAGGCCGGAACCTGCGGGGGAAGTTGCATTAAAACCTGCCGATAGCATCGACCTTGCTGTGGGGCGCGGCTCGTGTGCGGGGCCCCCCCCAGAGCCGGGAGAATGCGGGGGCCAGCGAGGGGGGCCCAGCCATCGACCGACCCCCTGCTGCGACGGGATTCCCCCCACCAACACGCAGTCCCCTTCAGCCAACACCGCCCCCCCCGGCCCCCAACCGACCCCACAGACCCCTGCGCCCCGTCCGAGGCCCCTCACCCCCTTAGCGGGGAGGGGGGGACGCGCAGGCTTGGGCCCCCAGTTACCTTTCGCCTGCGCCTCATATTCAGCTTGTGGCCGCTCCTTGCGCGCCTTCCCCAGCGCGCTCATCCTGGGGAGGGGACCCGCGGCGGGGGGGGGCGCTCCTGGGGTAGCTCCTCGGGGCCCCGATCCAGGCTTGGGGGGCCCTGAACGAGCGGAGAGGATCCGTGTCCCCCCTGTCCGGCTGCGCAACAGCGGGTCCCGGGCACCCCAAGCCGCGGGATGCGCCAGACCCCGCCCTCGCCCCGCCCCACGGGCAGGAAGTAGAAAAGCATCCTTAACCCCTTGCGCGCTGCAGCCCCCAAAGACCGGCCGGGCCCCCCTCCAGTCCCGCCCCCAGACAGCTGGGGGGAGGGGGGCTAGGCTGGACACCCCAGCGGCCGGGGCTGGTGGGAAAGGGTCTAACGCGACTCCTCCCCCAGCCAGAGGAGCCGTGGGGGGGATGTGGACGGAGGGAGCAGCCCTCTCACTCCTCAGGCGGTGGGGGGGGGAGGGATGCCCCCCTCTCTTCCTCTCCTGGCTTGGGGGAGGAAGCAGCTCCTAGCGGAGCCTCGTGTTTTCCCCGACTCCCCCCAAGTCACCCCGCCCCCTCGCAGACCCCCGTGTGAGAGAGACGGAGACAGGGCCGGGAGTGCGGGGCAGCGCAACGACTTGACAGAAATTGAGGAAGCCGCTAAGAGAAGCAGACGGCGCGTTGGCTTCCGGCGGTGGGGGTGGGGGGCTGTGGGTCACTGTGGGTCACCCCCCCACACACACTCCGGCCACGGCCACTCCCTGCGCCCCCCTCGTTTCTCAGCAGCTGCAACTGCTGCTCGCCTGTATTAGTGTAGGGTCGACACTGACCAGCAGGGGTCAACAAGGAGAGATCCGGTCCCGGGGGTCCTGGCCTGCCCTGCCCCCCGGCCTGCCCCCCGCTGAGTCACCCACAAAGCAAGCCCCCGCGAGGTAACTTTATTGCTTTAACCCTTTCCTGCCTGCAGAGAAATATTTACAGCCCCCCGTGAGCAGGGACCCCCCCATGCAGGATTTGGGGGGGGGCTTAAGCTGGTGTCCCCTCAATCACATGCCACAGTGTGAGCCACAGCCCCCCAGCCCCGCACCCGTCCCCCCAGCATAAGACAGGGCAGCGAGAGGGGGCGGGGGGGGTCAGCGTAGTTTCTGGGACACCGCCGCAGCCTGGCTGAGCTCGGCCTCCGGGACCAGCCGCAGGGACCCCAGGGCCTGGAGCAGCTGCTGGCGGGCGCCGCCGGCGAAGGCGTTGGAGAGAAAAGCGGGGAGCCCCCCGGCCCCATCCCGCAGCGTGTAGAGAGGGACCCGGACCAGCCCCAGGACCTGCAACGAGACGGGCCGGGGTCAGCTACAGCCCGGCGCCCCCCCCCCCCCCCCGCGCCCCCCCCATGCCAGGTGGGGGTGTTCCCCGCCCCGCCCAGCCCCACGGCCCCCCCCGCCCCCCCGCACTGGCCCCGCCCCACGGCGCCCCCCACCTCCAGCCCGTGGTCCTTGGCTCTCGTGGCTCCGTCCTCCAGGGCCCGCAGCTGCTCCAGGCTGAGCCGCTTGGCGTAGAAATGAGCCACTAGGCGCTGGGGCGTCTCCGCGCTGCGGGAGCCGAGATAGTCGCCCTCGGTCAGGCACAGGGGGGCCGCGCCCGGCCCCAGCTCCTCGTGCAGCTCCCGGTTCAGCCCCTCCTCCAGGGAGCCGTCCCGGGGGTCCACGAACCCCCCCGGGAACCCCAGCCGCCCGTCAAAGCGCATCTGCATCTGCGGGAGAGGGGCAACGTGAGGGGGGTCCCGGGGACTGGGCCTGGGGGGGCTGGTCCGGGCCCCCGCGCCTGCCCCCCAGAGCCCCCGCGCCCCTCACCAGCACGGCGTGGCCCAGCGGCACTGCCCCGAAGAGCCGCCCGGGGCAGGGCGCGTACAGCAGCGCGTGGCAGGCGTGTTTCCAGCCGGGCCCCAGCCGCAGCGCCTCGGCCCGGGACAGGGCCCGGGACTCGCCCATCGCCGCCGCCTCCAGCCTGCAGCAGCTCCCCGCCTGCCCGCAGGGAACGCGGGGCGTGGTGGGAGCCTCAGCCAATCAGCGGCGCGCACCGGCGGGGCGGAGCGAGTGGAACGCTGGCGCTCAGCTGGGCCCCCAGGGGGCGGGGCGAGTGGAACGACCCGCCCCCGGCGATAAGGCACCGGCCAATCGGGGAGCGCGACAGAACCCCACATGGGGAAGGGGAGCACCCCGCAGGGTGGGGCCGCGTGCTTTGGGGCACAGCGGGGGGGGCCCACGTGTCACCCTCACCCCCATGGAGGGGGCATAGGAAGGTCTGGGGCAGACGCACCCCTGGAGGGAGGAGGCAGCAATGGAGGGTCCCTGGGGGTACCCCAGTGGAGCAGTGGCACTAGAGGGGCCTGGAGGGAGGCACTGAAATGGGAAGCAGGGGGCCTGCGAGGAAAGGCAGAAATTTTGAGTGCCGTGTTCCTCAGTTTCCCTTGTATTTGGCGGACAGGACCAGGGCACGTGCTCACTGCAGCAACCCGCAGGGGCAGAGGGGCCTCACATCCACAGACAAAGGTCTCAACCCCTCAGCAGGTCGGGGTGCATGGGGCAGGGCCAGAGGATGGGGCTCTGGGGCTGCCCAGGGGGTCACTGCTAGAACATCCTGACTCCTCTGTTCCATCCAGGGGGTGCCAGGATCCTGGGAGCCCCTGCAGCCCCCTGCTGGGGGGCTGAGAGCCCTACCCACTAGAGTCCTGGCCAGCTTCCCCGCGTGCTTCCATAGCCCTCTCCCTGGGGGACACCCCCAGTCCCCTACATGGAGGGGCAGCACAGGGACACCCCACTGGGCACAGCTTAGGGTGTGATGGAGGGGTCCCCAAGACACCTTCGTAGAGTGAGCAGCAGCAGGGGCTCCCTGGTGCCATGGGCCCAGGCAAGGACCAAACAAATGATGCTGGGCTGTGACCCCACTGCAGGAAGCCAGCTGGGGGGGGGGACCCCCTCCAGGGCAAGGCCCGGGGTGGGGGTCCATGCTCAGGGTTGACCCAGTCAGACCAGGATCTGGACCCCAGGTTCCAGCTGTACCATAACCCCCCTTCGCTGAGTCACCCCACCGCCAGGGCATGACTCCCTTTGGGGGCATCAGTCGTGGCCCCCCCCCGGGTGCCGCTCAGCTGGACTTGCTGCATGACTGAGGAGCTGCAGGCTGCAACCGTCAGTCCCACTGACCCCAGGGGCTACCCCGCTGAACGGGTCCCCCAGGGCCTGTGTCCAAGCCGAGCAAGAACAGGGCGGGGGGGTCCCTGGATCTAGGACACCCCCCCAGCAGAGCCCTGCATGGATACAACTGGGGATGGGCCCCAGCCACCCCCTCTCTAGGGCTCTGCAGCTGGGGCCAGCCAGATCTTGCTCCAAGGCCCGGGGGGGGGGGGGGGGAATGGCAGGCTGGCAGCACTGGGGACCAGGTGGCCTAGGCACAGGTGTGGGGCCAGGCCGAGTTGTGCTGAGCAGCAGCCGAACAGTTTGCACTCCGCTCTCCACGCCAGTACTGGGGGAGACGGGGGGCAGCCCTTGAGGCGCTGAGACCCCAGCTAAAGGCCAGCATGGATGGGGGGGGCAGGTGCGTGTGGCTACACAGATGGGACCTGGGGCAAAACACACACCCCACATCTCAGGGATAACCTTTATTACGCTGCCCGGGGCTCGCCCCTTGGCGGGGATGCAGCCCCTAGGAGGCCGAGTCAGAGGCCTCGGAGCTGTCCTTAACGTCGGTGCTCTCGGTGGCCTCGCTGACGTCCTTGCTGTCCCCGCCGCTGTCCTCGGGGCCCCCCGGACTGCCCCCTGTGCCCGCGCAGCAGTCACCCGCATGGCTGGCCTTGTGCTCCAGCACCGGCTGTCGGCTGCGCTCCTTCAGCTCCAGCTGCCGCCTCAGCTGTGGGGAGATGAGGCATCGGGGCATGGGACAGCAGAGGGCTGCCAGTCGGGAGTGAGGGGCACCAGCAGGTGGGTGGGTCCCTGTGGGTTGGGGGGCCACAATTAAGAAGGGGGGACTATGCGTCAGGGGGCCACAGGCTGGGGGGCCGTGGGAGAGCTGGGGGTCCATGGGTTAGGAGTGAGGGGCACCAGCAGGGGATGGGTCGGGGGGCCATGATTGAGAAGGGGGACTGTGGGTTGGAGGGCTGTGGGTCAGGGGGCTGTGAGAGTGGGGGGGCCACGGGTTGGGGGTTATGGATGGGGGGCTGTGATAGAGCTGGGGGCCATTCCATGGGTCTGGAATGAAGGGCACTGCAGGTGGGTCCTTGTGGGTCAGGGGGCCACAACTAAAAAGGGGTCTGCAGGTTGGGGGGCCATGGTAGTGCTGGGGGGCCGTGGGTTGGGAGTGAGGGGCACTGGCTGGTGGGTGGGTCCCTGTGGATCAGGGGGCCACAACTGAGAAGGGGGACTGGGGATCAGGGGAGCTGCGGTAGAGCTGGGGGGCTGCTCTCTGTACCTCATCTGCCATCTGGGTCAGGTCCCGTTTCATGGCGTAGGCGTCCTCGCCATCAGCATAGTACTTGGGCTCCACTTCGCTGATTCTGGGGGTGGGAAGCACGTTAGGGGGGCCCAGGCTGACACTGCCCATGCCCCCGCCAGCCCCTCCGCCCACACCCACCCCACTCACTGGAAGTTGAGGGTGTTGGAGTAGAGGTGAAGTGCCGCTCGGTTACTGCAAGAGAAGAAAGGGAAAGTCATTAGCAAATGGGGGGCACGAGGCACTATCGGGGCTGGGCCCACCCCCCAGAGAAGGGAGGAAGGGGGGCAGGTGGTGGGGGTCGCAGAGCCAGTGGGGCTTGGAGCAGGAGTGCTGGGTGAGGAAACGCCGTTGGCGAGGGGAGTCCGGGAGGATTTGGGGGCAGCCTCCGCAGACGGGGCGGGCTGTTTGGGGTGGCTCACCTCTTGCGGACGTGCAGGGAGACGTACTTGGCGTTGAAGTTCTCGATCATGGCACGGGACGCCTGGTCCATCAGCTTCTGTGCCAGCCCTAGGCGCCGGTGGGAGCGTTTCACTGCCTGGGGGGCATGGCCATTAGGGGGTCCCCAGCCCAGCCCCCTGCCTATACCGCCCATGAGCTCCACCCCAGCCCCCCTCTCCTCCAGAGCTCTGCATCCCCGCCCCACCTCCCAATCCCATCCCCCTTCGCCATCTCCCCACCACCACCAGCCCAACCCCTCCCCCCATGCCCCACACACCAGGGAGGTGATGTGTCCGTGGGGCAGGTCGTCAGGGTCCTCCTCCCTAGGGCGACAGCAGCTGAGTCAGTGAGGAGCCAGAGCGCAGCGAGGGTCAGCCCCAGAGCAGACGGGGGAGCGGGAGAGGCAGGGCAAACGGGGACCCTGGAGGGCAGGGGTGGGGCACTCCATGTCTCAAAGCCCCCACCTCAGCAACTGCCATGGCTTTGCTCACAGGCAGCCCCGCAGAGCCGGGACCTGAGCTGGGCTGGACCCGAGCTGGGCCCTTCCCCAATGGGTGGGGGGGGGGGAGAATGGCCACAGGCCAAGCCCCTGACCAGCTGCGGGGGAGGACTGGGGCCACCTCCCTCTGGTTCCAGGCCTGGCTGGCTGGGCGCGGGGAAGGCAGCTGGGGCGAGCATCAGTGCCCAAGGCAGCCTGGAGAACAGCCCGGCGGGGCCAGCCTGGGGGTCACCGCTCGGCCCTAGTGACGCTGGGGGGCGGGAGGGACGCGGCAGCCCCACAGGTCTAGGCTGCGTCCTGGGGGAACCTACACAAGGGCACCTGGGGGGTGGTGGGGGGGGGGGGACCGGCCCCCGGGGGGGGGGAGGGGGCGGGGGGGGGGCGGGGCACCGGCAGCCGCCCCCCCCGGCCCCCCACTCACATCTTGGCCAGCACGTAGCCCACGATCTTGCCGTTCTCATCCTCGGCGATGTAGGAGAGCTGGGGGGGACGGGCCGCGGTCAGGTCGGCGGGGGGCAACTCGCCCCCCCGCCCCGCCTCGCCCCGCCCCCCCGTCACCCCCCAGACGCACCTGCGGCCAGGAGAGGCCGTGGTAGAAGTAGTATTTCATCTGGTAGTTCTCGGGCAGGCAGAGCAGGTTGCAGTGCTGCATGTTCGTCAGGTCCTCGGGCTGCGGGCGGGCGGGCTCAGCGGGGAGGGACCCAGGCGTCCGGGCCCCCCCCCCCCCCCCGCCCCCCCCCGGCCCCCCCGCCCCCCCCCCCCCCGCGGGGCGCCGGGGGGGCCCCGCGGCGGGGGGGGGGCCCCGGGCCCCCCCACGCCCCCCCCCGCACCCGCGCGTTCCGGATGTTCATGGCTCCGGCTCCGTCCGCGCCGCGCGGCTTCCGAGCGAGTCCCCGACCCGGCGCAGGTCCCGCCAGCCCCGCAGGACTCCGGCCAATCCCATGGCAAAGGCAGGGTCAGGTGGCCGGGGGCAGCCAATCCCCGCGCACGTCCCGCCCCGACCTCCCGGAATCAGCCAATCGGAAGGCAGAGCGAAGGGCCCGCCCCGCCCAGGCGGTCGAGGCTCAGCCCATCAGCCGGAAGGAGGCGGGACAGTCCCCGCCCACGCACCGGGTGTCAGCCAATCGCGACGACGGGAGGAGAATGGGTCCGACCTCGGTCCCATCACGTCCAATCAAGGACTAGGGTGGGAGTGGACCCCCTCGCTCGCCACTCAGCAGATTCAGCCAATCAGCGCTTAAGACGGATGATGGTTCCGCCGCCTGGGCCAGCCGCAGCCAATCGTCGGACAGGATGGACTTTTATGTCCCGCCTTCTTCTCCAGGCGCAGCCAATCAAGTAACAAAACATATTCCCCTGTCCCTCCCCTTTGGCCTCCTCAGCCAATCACTACGTCAGGTGGGCGGGTTTCTTACACCCACCCCCCAGGGCTGCCGCTCACTCGGATGCCAGGATAAAGCAATCATCAAGCCTCTTTACCAAACGCACCAATCCCATCCATGGAGGTGGCCTTTGATCCCGCCTCCCCACACAGCTAAACCAATCACAGAGCAGAATGGGAACGAACCGCCCAATCACCTACCAAACACGGCGGACTGACGCAGAGGCGGTGCCGAAACAACCAATCACAGGGCCAGGAGGGGGTGGGAATGACAAGGCCACCAGCCAATAACTTGACTGGTTAGTCACCCCCCCCCCCTCCTTTTTAGAATCCCGCCGGGTCCTGCCCACAGCCAATCAGAGGCCGGATGGCCTCCTGCGGGATGGGCCAATGAGCGCGGAGCTGGGTGGGGGCCACATGACCCACGGCTGCGCGCTTCCTTACAGCAGTGCCCCCGGGCGGGGATCGAACCCGGGCTGGGGGGGGTCACACCTGGGGGGAGGGGCTGGGGTGCTTGCCCCCCCCCCAAGGTGTGCAGGGGCAGTCCCGAGGCCGGGGGGGGGGAGCAGCCAGGGCTCCAGGGCTCCCTGCCGGCCGTGGGGGCTGGGAATTGGGTGATCAGCCCCCCCCAGCCGTCCTCCCACTCCCCCCCAGCCCTGCCCCTTCCCCCCAGCCCTGCCGGCCCCCCCGCGAGCACAGGCCTTCCTCTCCCTCCCTGCTTTTTATTGCGGTGGTTTTCACAAGCGGCTTCGTGCCCTCAGGAGTGGGGTATAAATGGGGGCCCCTTTGATTCCCCCAGGGGATCCGCACCTCACCCAAGTGCCTCCCCCAGCTAGATTCCTCCTCCCACTGCACATCCCCCTTTGGCCCTGCCCCCAGGCTGGCCCCCACGCAGCCAGACCCCCAGGTTTGCAGCAGGCCCCCACCCCCCCAGCTGCTGTGGCTCGTGGGGACTCAATGTCCCGGGGCAGCAGCAGAGTCCGAGGCGGGGGCTGTCCGTGTGGGGGTGTCAGGCCGAGGGTCCCGTCCCAGCACCGAGGTGGCTGTGAGGGTGGAGTCGCAGGGCAGGGACCCAGCTCGGGGCCGGGGCCGCCGTGGGCACAGGAGCTGGCTCAGCTCCCCCGAGATGCTGCTGCTGAAGGTGGCGTAAATCCAGGGGTTGGTGCAGCTGTTCAGGCTGGCGAGGAGCATCAACAGGGTGAAGGCCGGCCCTGGGGGGTGGGGGGCAGGTCAGTTTGGCTGGTGCCCCTCACTCCCAACCCACAGCCTGCGCCAGACCACCCCTGGGTCCCCCCAGACCTGCTGGTGCCCCTCACTGCCGACCCACAGCCCGTGCCAGACCACCCATGGGTCCCACCCCAGCTGTTTGTGCCCCTCATTCCCAACCTGCAGCCCCTGCCAGCCCAGCCCTGGGCTCCCCAGCTCTACCTGTGCCCCTAGCTTCCTAATGAGGTCTCTGGACTGGGAGACGGAGTGAGGTCTCTGGGCTGGGGGTGCGCAGTATGGGGCTCTCACCTTCCACGGGTGCCCGGGGGTCCCACACAGCCCAGAGCTGGACGGAGAAGTAGGGGGCCCAGCAGAGCACATAGACCACCACGATGACCAGCGTCATACGCAGCGTCTTGGCCACGGCTGCTGACACTCCCTTGCCCTGGGTGCTCCGGGGACCACGCCCCAGGCTCCTGGCCACTTCTCGGAAGATCAGGGCCTGGCAGGCAGCGATGAAGAGGCTGGGCAAAGCAAAGACCATCAGGGTGACCCAGCTGACATAGGCCCGAGCGCCCCAGGGCTCGGCGAAAGTGGCCCAGCAGTCGCTGGCTCCCTCCGGCAGCTGGAGCTTGGAGAAGATGAAGAGCTGGGGCAGGCTGAGGAGTAGCGCGGCCCCCCAGGCTCCCGCCAGTGGGGCCTTCCAGCTGACGTGGCCCCGCCGGAAGGCCACGGCCGGCCGGCAGATGGCCCGATGCCTGTCATAGGTCATGGCCACGATGACATAGGAGGAGGCAAACATGGCCACCACCTGCAGGTACTTGATGGCCCGGCAGAGGGGGTCGGGGCCCAGGAACCGGTCTGTGACGTCCCACAGCAGCTGGGGGAGCACCTGGAAGAGGGCCACGGCCAGGTCGGCCAGGCACAGGTGGCAGATGAAGCGGTGCATGGGGGTGGAGCGGGCCCGGCGCCGGCCCAGGGCCCCCAGCACCAGCCCGTTGCTCAGTGTGGCCAGCAGGAAGATAAGAGTCAAGACGGTCACTTCAGCAACGGCCAGGGCAGTGTCGCGGTCATCGGGGACGGAGCCGTTGGGAGCCAGGGAGATGTTGGCCATGGTGGGCTGGAGGGAGAGGGTTGGATGAGGGAGGGTGCCAGGCTGCGGCGCGCAGCACAGCCGTGCAGTGGGGCAACAACACAACGTGTGGTGCAAAGCAGCAAAGCCATGCAATGGAGCAACAACGCAGCGCTTTGTGCAACGGTGCAGAGCAGCACAGCCATGCAATGCAACACAGGCCCCAAAAAACTCCAGTGCAACGTCAGAATGCAACCATGCAATGGTGCAAAACAACACAACCATGCACCACAGACAAAAAGTGCACCACAATGCAACACAACAGTGCAAAGCCACACAACAGCACAGTTCAATAATGCAACGTAAGAGTGTGATTCTGGGGAGTAACGCAACACATGGACTCACCCAATGCAGGAGCAGAATGCAACACACGACTGCAACCCAACACACTATTGTCCTGCTGCAATGCCAGGGAATGATGCAATACAGCCACGCAGCAGAGGACGATTCAGTGCAACACAATACAGGGAAAATGCAATACAAGGATGCAACAAAAGTGCGCAATGCTACCCCAGGCTGCACATGTACGCGCTTGTGCAATGCTAGGGGCCTGCAAAGGGGGACAGGGAAATAGCACATGCACCACACAATGCAATGCAGGGACCAAGACGACGTAATATAACACACTAGACCAATGCAACACAAACACAGCGACAGCCATTTGGCAAAGCCAAACAACAGCACGGGGCCATCACAGCTCCACAGCGCAGCCCAGCCACCAGGGCAGTGTCTCCTCAAGCCCCACGGCACTGCCACACAATGTGGCACGGATGGCCCTGGGCGCACGGGGTGTCGGCTGGGGCAGCTGTGGACGGAGACCCGGTGCCAACGCTGGGCTGCTCCCTGCTAGGGTGACGTGTCGCCGGGGCCAGAGGAGACACTGAGCCTGGACCCTTCTGGGCACATCGGGGAAACTAAGGCACACGGAAGGCAAATAACTTGGGCACAGTCACCCAGTGAGTCAATAACAGGGAGAGAACCCAGGAGTCCTGGCTCCCAGCCCTCACCCCTTGGCTTCTCTGCCTGGGTTTCCTAGTTCCCTGCCCAGCTCGGCATTATCTCTTCAGTCCGCTGGCTCTCCCCAATTCCACTGATACCTCTAGATCAAGGAAGGGGCTAGTAAGTTAGAGCACGGCTGGGAGCCTGGGTTCTCTCCCAGGCTCTGGGAGGGGCGTGGGGTCCAGTGGTTAGAGTGGGGGGGGGCTGGGAGCCAGGACACCTGGGTTCTCTCCCCACAGGGCTGCAGACAGGGGTCTGGTGGGTTGGCACAGGGATCGGCAAGGACTCCAGGGTTCTATGCTCCAAACCTATACAAGGGTTTCCTGCACAATGGGGGGAATAGGACCCCCACCCTCCCACATCTTACCTTCACACACACAGTCACATCAGCTGCTGGTGGCGTTTCCTTTCGGGGTTCACCCCCCCTCCCCCGGTTTGTCTGGGACCCCCAGAACAAACCCAACCTCAGAGGCCACAGCCTGGGAATGGTGGGGCAGAGACCCCCGAGCTCCTTTCCCTGGGGCTCCCCCTGGCCCTGTGAGGTGGAAGATGAAGCTCCTGACCCCCAAGGACTGACAGCTGGGTCTCTGGTCGGGAGGGGGCAGAATTACGGGGGGCGGGCCTTAAAACCAGCTGCTGGCTTGGCTGGATTTCTCCCCCGCGCCCCCGAGCGGTGAGTCATTGGCCTCTGGCCAAGATAACTTAAAGATCTTGGTGGCGTCTGACCGCAGGGCCCCCCCCCAGATCTCCCCCTGAGCCTAGGTCCTCTGAGAAATGGGGGCACTGCTCGCCCAGAGCCAGGTAGAACCCAGGAGTCCCAGGCCCCCTCCCCCACTGCCCTGAGGCGGGAAAAGAACCCAGGCGTCCTGGCTCCCAGGCTGTGCCCCAGCCCCAGCCACTGATACCATCTGCCCCGCGTGAGGCCCTGCGTGGGTAATGAGGCATTGAATGACGTACACGAAACATGGGGGGGTAACAGGGGGGTGAATTCCTGGGCGGGTGGGGGCTATTGTAACAGCCTTAAAGGCCCTACATGTCCAGGAGGGGAGTGGCCACTAGTGGTTAGTGCTGGGGCGGGGAGGGGGGGGGGCGTTGGGCCCAGGATGCCTGGGTTCTCTCCCTGGCTCTGGGAGGGGTGTGAGGGCTAGTGGTTAGAGCTGGGGGGGGAGAAGCAGCCATTATTGGGGTGCTGGAGCCCAGCTCTGGCCAGTGAAGGCTGACCCCCCATGGCGTGAAACATGCAATGTCGACAGAGCTGAGACAGTGGGGGGCGGGACCCAGGTCCGGCCTAGCAGGGGGCTGCGGGACGGGAGCGAGGGGCCCTAGCCCTGCGGCTGGAATTTCCCGGCCTGTCGCAGCTTCGCTGAGCAGCCGGAATCGCCATAAAAATGTTTCCTCATTTTTCTGGCCCCCCCCCCGCCCCGCCCGTCTCCATCTCGGTACAACAAATTATTGGGCTCCCGCCAAACCCTGCCCCACACCCCTGCTCCCTGCCCCACGGCGTCCCTTAGCCCTGAGTGCCGGGGAGAACCCCCTCGTCCCCCCGCCAGCTCCGCAGGGACAGACGCCTTTGTTATTGGGGTCTCCGGGCAGCCCAGGGGCTGGGTTGTTTTGGTAGGGTCTCCTCGTGGCGCTTGGGCTGGTCTGTTATAGGGTCGGTATGTTATTGTAGGGTCTCTGAGGCCGGGGTTTGCCAGCAGGTGGCTTGGAACAAAGCGTCTCGCAGTGTTGCCCTGGGGTCTATTTTAGTACTCATCGGTGTGACTGACTCATTCATTAAGGTGTTGATCATTGCACTGTATTGACCCTTGGCTGTGATTGCTGTAGGACCTACCGGAAAGCCTGTGGCTGCCCCCTCTGCTTTGTTATTGTAGGGTCTCCCAGGGAGACAGGCTTGCCCATGTAGGACAGGGGGCAGACGAACAGACTGTGTTAGTGTACGAGGCTGGGTGTGCCTCAGTTTCCCCATGTACCCAGCAGGGGCGAACAAGGGCTGGCTGCTCTCAGGGCAGACAAAGAAGCAGCGGGTGGGGGTGTTGGCACGTGGCTGGGGGGTCTCATCTCCGGCGAACCCACCTGCCAGGACGCTGGCACCGGCCACCAGTCCCCCGCCCCCGGAGACCGAAGGGCTGGAGGGAACGAGACGGGGGGGGGGAGCTGAGGTGCGGGTCCCTCCGCCAAGCGGCTGAGCAAGGGGGGCGGATGGACCGACACTGCTTTAACTTTAATTTCTCCGAACTCCCGGGGCCCCCAGGCCGGGCAGCGGGGCCAGGCAGCGGGGGTGAGGACCGGGGGTGGGAGGTGTCCCGGCCCCATGGGGGCCTGGCTGTGGGCGGCCACCCCCCTGCGCTCACAGCGAGGGACGGGGGCTGCCGGCCCAGGGGTCCCGTGGTCCGAGCAGGAGGCTGGGAGCCAGGACTCCTGGGTTCTCGCCCCAGCTCGGGAGGGGTCAGAGCAGAGGGGCTAGGAGAGGGCCGGGGGCCCGGCCGGGCAGTGGGGGGGCTGACGACGCCCCGGGCGCGCGGACAGAAAAGGTCCCGGACGTCACCGCCTGGAAAGGAGTAAAAAGGAGGCTTCGCTTTATTCCGACCGCGCGGATCGGCCTTGGGACCCAGGCGTCCGGGAGACTCCAAGGCAGCGCCCCTCCTGGGGCGAGCGGGAAGGGGGCTGGGGACGCAGACATGACAAGGGGGAGGGGTTAGAGCAGAGGCTGGGAGCCAGGACGCCTGGGTTCTCTCCTGGCTCTGGGGGGCGCGGTGGGGTGGGCGGAGGGCTCGGGGGGGTCAGTTATCGCCCCCCGCCGGGCTCAGACGAAGAGAAACAGCGAAAACCGAACGGCCACGAATCACAGACACAACATAAAATTGCCCGGGGGGGGGGCCCGCTGGTCCGTCGCCCCCCGTCCTTGTGCTCTCTGTACAGCCCCCGCGGCCTTGTGCTTCATGCAGCCCCGGTCCCGATCCTGGGCGGGGAGGCCCGATTCCGGGTCTTGGTCACTGCCCGCCCGTCTCCCCGCGGTCGCGGCGGGGGGGTCCCCTGGCAGCCAGGCGTGTCCAGCAGCAGCGGGGGCCGAGGCCCGGCCCGGCTCAGACCGTGGTGACCGAGAGCAGCGGGTTGTAGAGGCGGCGGCCGTCGGCCGAGCGGGCGCCGTGCGCCAGCATCTCTTGGATCGTGATCCAGTTGTCCAGGATGCGCCGGTTTCGCTTTTTCAGGCTCTTGCGCTGGCTCAGGGCCAGGATGCTGAGCTCCGGGGGGGCCGCGCCCCCCGCCGCCGCCGCCGCCCGCCCCTCGCCCGCCTCCCGCTGCCAGTCCAGCCGGCTCTGCAGCATGAGCTCCCGGCGGCGGCGCTGCTCGCGGGCCCGCAGCAGCTGCTGCTTGCGCTCGCCCTTGGTCCAGTAGCGGCCCATCTTCATCTCGCTCACCGCGTCGTCGTCCGTGGTCATCCCGCTCCGCTCCTCGCGGATCTTCAGCGCCCGCGCCTTGAGCAGCCGGTCCCGCCCCGGCCGCCGGGCGCCCTCGCCCCGCGCCCGCCCCTTCCACTCCGCCCGGCCCTCCCCGCCCGGGCTCTCCTCCCGCGCGCGGCGCGCCGGCCCGGGGCTGCCGTCCTTGGCGCGCCGCAGGCGGG
>ML675667.1:3755374-3769812 GCA_007922155.1 Mesoclemmys tuberculata | reverse complement strand
CCCCCCCACAGCCTCCAGCGCCCCATGGGCTGCCCCATCCCTCTGCCTGCTCCCTCCTCAGCCCCCACCATGGGCTGCCTCCTGGTCCATCCCCTTCCCAGCCCCTCTCCCTGCCCCCCAAAGCCCCATACAGCCCCCAACGCCACTGGTCCCCTCCCCCCAGCCCTGCTCCTCCAACCCAGCTCCTTGCCCCCACGGCCCCCCCAACCTGCCCCATCACACCCTCCCCCTGCCCCCCATGGACCTCCATCCCCCCTCACCACCAGTTCCCTCTTCCATCACCCCCACCTCTCCGACATAGATGCCCACGTCGTCCTCGTCGTCCGTCCGGTAACAAACCATCAGGCCCAGCTTGTCCCGGTGGCTCGATTTGTACAATTCCACCTCCTGTGGGGGCAGGGGGGGGTCAGAGCCCGAATGGAGCCCAGGTTCCCAGCCCTCCCACTGACCACCCGCCCCCCAAGCCAGTAGAGAACCCAGGTGTCCCGCCCCCCCCCCGATTGAGCGCCCACCGCCCCCCCCCACCCGGGAGAGAACCCAGGCGTCCGGTCTCCCAGCCCCCACCATGCTCACCTCAGACTCCAGCTCCTCTGGCCGCTCGGTCTCTGGGGCTCCCCCTTCCATGAACTCCACAGGGTCGTAGTATTCGTGGCCAAGGGGGGGGGCTGTGGTGGAAGAGGACACAGGTGGGGGTGAGATAACAAGTCGGGAGTGAGGGGCACCGGCAGAGCCGGGGGAGGGGCCCAGGGGGCTGCGGGTGGGGAGTGCGGGGCACCGGCGGGGTCACTCACAGTTCGGGGATCCCGTATGTCTCCAGCGTCACGGCGGGGGGGGCTGGGGGGGCGGAGCCGGCCCAGCGCCAGCAGGTGCTCGAAGGTGATGTCCGTCTGCGTCCCGCTGTCCACGAGGGTGGCGGGGTCCATGGGGAGGGCGGCCCCCTCCCCCCCGCCCCGAGACCGGGGGCTGCGCCTCAAAACCTGGATGACCAGGGGCTCCTTGGAGCAGCGAAGCGCTTCCAGCGTCTGGTCGCGGGACAGCCTGGAGAGCTCCTTCCCGTTCACCTGCGGGCAGCGCCACGGTCGGAGCCCCCCCGCCAGACGGACCCGCCCCGCCCCGCCCCGCCGACACCTCCACGCACCCCAACACACAGCGCTCCCCGCCCCCCTCCACCCCCGTGCGGACAGGATCGGCTCCCAGCAGGGGCAGCGGGGACAACCGGGGACGGGGCGAATCATCCCCGGGGTGTCTGTCTGGGGAGGGACCCCCCGGACCCCCCATCACATTGTCTCCATCGCCAGCCTTGTGTTACTGCAGCAACGGTTCCCATGGAAACTGGGAGAATTAATACAGGATGGGGGGTGAACGAGGACCCTGCCCCCATCCTGAGCCCCCACCCTGCTCCCCTCAACCCCTCACTCCCGACCCGCAGCCCCCCGCCCGCTGCAGTGACTCGGGGCGGTCGGTTCTAAGCTGGCCCGGCGCTTTTCCCACCCGCCCCGTCCCCCTGCGGCCCCCCGGAAACGGGCCCCCACCCGACTCGCTCAGACCCTGCGCAAAGGGGCTGCGGGTCGGGAACGAGGGGCAGGGCAGGATCGGATTCTCCTGCCCCCCCGATAAATCTTGGGGCGCCCCGCACCTGGCAGCGCTACGGGGGTCGGGAGGGGCGCGGATGGGGCGGCCGGGGGGGGCCCAGCCCGGGTCACACCGAGGCAAGGCCCCACTGGCGATCGGCCGGTGGGGCGGGTCAAGGATGCAGCCCCCGGCTCGCGAGTCCCCAAACCTCTGAGCGCCGGGCGCTGGGTCCGGCCCGGGGACCCGAACACGCCCCGGGGCGCCCCGTTCATATGGACTGGGGGCAGGGGGTACAGGTCGGGAGTGGGGGGCACCAGAGGGAGGAGTCCGCAGGGGGAGTCCTGAGTCCCCTCCTTCCTGCTCCCGGGGTCAGGGCTGTGCCCGGGCCGGGCCAGGTGGGGCAGCGGGACGGGCTCTTGGGGCGATCAGGGGAGTTTGTGTCCCAGGCGGCCGGATGGGGGGCGAGATCGGGAGGGGGTGGGCGAAGTGGGGGGTGGGGGATGGAAGAAATGGACAGAGCTGCAGTGGGGAGGGGTGCGGGGGGGAAGAGACACGTGGCTGGATGGGGGAGGGTGAAATGGGGGGATCAGACTGAGCTGGGGGGGCTGGGAGGGTAACTGGAGGGGGGTCCCATGCCCCTCCCCCATAATTCATTCATCCCCCTTGCTGCATCCCCCAGACCCAAAACACAGCAGAGATGCGGGGAGGTTGGTTGCTAGGCAACCTTCCTGAGACTGGTACCTGCTCCCTGCCCCCCCCCGACACAGAGACCCCCCCAGCATCTCCCCCATCCTGCAGCCGCAGCCCCCCAGCGACCCCCTCCTAGCCCAGACACCTGCTTCTCTTCTCCTTCTGCAGCCCCCCCAGCTCCCCCGCCCTCCCTGCAGCCGCTGCCCCCCCCATCCGCAGCCCCCCGCCCCTACCCACACTCCAGCTCTCCTGCAGCCCCCGGCCCCCCCGCGGCCCCCCCGCGGCCCCCTACCTGCAGCATGACCTTGTACTGCTCCTCCGGTTTGTGCGCCACGCACATGTTACATCCCATGGTGAGAGCCGGGGGGAGGCCGCGGGGGGGCCACGGACGGAGAAGACGGGGGCGCGGGGGGGGGGCTCAGCGGGCTTCAGCCGCCTCCCGTCCGACAGGGGGGGCCGCGGGGGGGCTCTGTGCCCCGGCCCCCCCCTAACGCCGGCATAGCTGGGGGGAGCGGGGTTCCCCCCCCGGGGGGTCGGCGGGGTGGCGGGGAGGACGCGGCTGGTCGGGCGGCGGCGGGTCCGTCCCTGGCTGGAGGCGGGGCGGGGGGCGGTGGCTGGATCCCGCCCCCCCCCCCACCCCCTCTCCTTGCTCCGCCCCTTAGGCCCCGCCCCCTCCCGGTCCGTCATTCCCACCCCGCCCCCTCTCGTCCGTCTGTCCGCTCTGCATCCTCGTCTGACCCACCCGAGGGGTCTCCCCAGCCCCCCACCCGCTCTGTGCTCGCTCAGTGCGAGCCCGGACGCCTGGGTTCTCTGGCGGCTCGGGAGGGGCGGCTGGTGCGTTTCTTACACCCATTGTTAGAAGGTGGGGACCCGGACCCCGGGGGGGGCCGCTTTGGGGGAGCCGGACGGGCGGGTCTGTGTCTCCCCCTCCCGCAGGCTCCCTGCGTCAGCGCGGCCCCAATCACAGGGGCTCCGCTGCGCCGTCCCCCTCCGCTCCCCAGCCAGGGGCCCTGTGCCCAGGGGGTTCTGGGGGGCCCCTGCGGCGCCCGGGATTTGGCAGCCGGGTGGGAGGCTCCCGGCAGCTAGAGAACAAAGACCCCCCACGGCTCCCCCGGCGCCCCCTAGCGGGGAAAGGCCCTGCCCGCGTCCTGCTCCTGGAGCCCCGCCCCCGCCGCATGACAGCGCTGGGGGGCGGGGGGGCGTGTGTGCCCCGGCCGGGGGTCTGCGGCGGGGCGTGGAGGGGGGCGGTGGCGTTGATCCAGGGCGCAGCCCGGGGGGGTCCAGACACCCCCAGCCACCCCTTGGGCTCCCGACCCCAGGTGGGGGTTTCCTGGGCGCTGACTCCCCGCTTCCTGGCCGCGTGTATTAGAACCCAGGAGTCCCGGCTCCCGCCCCACCCCCCGGCAGAGAACCCAGGAGTCCCGGCTCCCAGCCCCGCCCCTTTACTCTCAGGTGTCACCCCCACCAGTTTCCTTTGGGTCAGGGAGCGAAGCTACCGTAATATATATAATATTTTCCCTCCCCCGGTGCCCCCAGGTGGGTGCTACCGTAATACTCGGTATTTCCCCGCCGCGATCTGGGCGGTGCCCCCCCGCCATTGCAAGCAATCGTGCTACCTTAATACATAGAATATCACCGCAATAGTGGGGCGAGGGGGCTGCTACCGTAATACTCGTAACATCGCCCTATCCATTGGGAGGGGCTACCGTAATACACAATATAGCTACCCTCCTGGGTCTCTTTGTGTGGCGGGTTAGTGTAATAAATGTAACATTCCCCCTCTAGGATGTGTAGGTGAAACCATAGTGCAGCTAATGCCCCACCCACCCACACTTCGCGGTTGCTACCACAATACATCTAATATGACCTCCGCCGGATTCTGTAGATAACCGAGGGCATTAGGTGGTGCGAATGCTGCTGTAATACACCTGTTCTTTCCCTCAATTTTTTGGGGGAGCTGGGGCTGCTACCTTAATATACATAATATCCCACCTTCCTTTTTTGGAAATGTTACCATAACACATATAATATTCATCCATTCCATTTTTAGGGTGGTCCCATAATACACATAATATTCCTCCCCTCTCTTTTTAGGCAGAAACGCTACCCTAGTACCTGTAATAACCCTCGATTCTCTTCTCAGACAGGGGCATGTTACCATAATGCACATAGTATCCTGAAACCCCCAAAGGAAAAGTCAGCAGAAGCCACAGACGAAGCCCTGTCATCACACGCCAGGTTTCAGCTTTTATTCCACCTTTGTAGAGTTCTGTTCGCTATGTACAGATATATATAAAAAGCCATCGATTGAGACGCAGTGACAGAGCCGACGGGGGGTGGAGGGGAACACGGGACAAGGGGTCAGCGACATCCGCACCTGGGAGGGGCTGGGATTTCAGGAGGGGACTTTTTTTTTTAAGATTTTTTTTTCTTTTCGTTTCTTAGGACGCGATCAAAGCCACAACTAACCTGCTGCACACAGAGGCCTGGACACACGGCTAGCACAACCGCGCCCACAAGCACGGGCCTATTTACACAGGGCGCAGACACTGCCTGGCAGGAGCTGGTTTTTTTATTGGTTTTTTTATCCTTTGTTTTATGCAAAAAAGGGGGAACCTCGTGGGGGGGGGACAGAGCAAAGCTGAGATCCTGACGGAGGTGGGGAGGGAGATCGGGGCGGGTCAGAGAGAGACAAGAGAGGCCACTTGGCTTGAGAAATGTGTTTGCAAAGGCAGCTGCGTGAGAAAAGCAGGGGGCCTGGTTCCTTTTTTTGGAGTGTGTGTAAAATGTTGATACCGGCCCCCAAGAGAGTCCATGGTGTGGGTGCTGGAGGAGACTTGTGGGGTGTGGGGTACATCCCCAGGAATCAAGGGGGGAACCCACAAGTAAAAGTAAATGGGGGGATACAGTGTGGGAGGGTCCCAGCATTGGCAGGGGAGGGGGGCGGGGAATCCCAGAAGCCAAATGTGTGAGGAACAGCCTCCCCCCAAAAAATGCAAAGGAACTGGGGCGCAGAGGGAATGTCTGAGGAACTTGGGGCTGATCAAAGTTCCAACTCGCGCCCCATGTTCAAAGGCAGCCACTTGGTCTAAACGACAGGAGAGGGCTAGGGAGAGAACCCAGGCATTCAGTCTCCCAGCTCCAACCCCCACTGCAGCCTGTTCTGGCTTCTTCTCTGCTCCTGGCCGGGGCGTGGGGGGTGAGTTGTAACCCACAATGGTTAATAGAATTGGGGGGGGTGTCTATTTTTTGGCAAATGTAAACCTGGGTCTGTACCCCCCCCCCCAGACACCCCCCCACATCCAAATTCCTCCCATTAACCCCTTGGCTCCCAAAGGCTATGGGCCCATCCCATGCAGAAGATAAATGACATTTGGGAGGGGGTGTGGCACTAAAACACCAGTTTCCCTGCATGGGTGGGTTTGACATTTGGGGGAGTCAAGGAGGGATCCCCGTTAAATTATCCCCCATCTAATTTTCCAGGGGCAGGCGAGGGGGGTGCTAACAGGAATTTGCCCACTTCCTAATTGTGGGGGGGAGGGGGGCATATTCCTCCTTTTCAGTACCCCAGCCCCCTATTCCACGCCCTACTCCAGGGCAGCCGTGGCGGTGACGGGGCTGGTGGCCCCGGAGCTGTCATTGCCGGCCGCCTCCTTGCCCTTGTGGCCGCTGTACTGGCCGATGAAGGAGCCATCTTCATTGAACTGCACGTCCACGCTGCCCCCGTAGTCGGCTAGGCTGTCGTCACTGCCCAGTGCCTTGACGTCCCCATTGAGCGAGGGCTGGCTGCTGCTGAACGGCTTCTCCTCATTGTCGCTGCAGCGGGGCAGACAGATGGGGTGAGAGATGTAGGGTGTGTGCCAGGTCAGCGTGCAAGGGCGAGTGTGCCAGGAGCAAGAGAAAGCAGGGGTGCATGTGCGCCAGCCTGAGTGTGCACGGTGCATGAGCCTATGACTGCACATGTGCGAGCACACAATGCAGTAAGGGTGCAAGGCTGAGGGTGCACGGTGCATGCCAGAACATGACAGGGCAGCTGTCTGAGCCATGCAAAAGTGAGTGCAGATGTGTGAGGAGGGAACATGCAAAGTGCACAGGGAAGTTACAGGTTGTGTGTGCAAGGTGAGTGGGTCTAAGGTACCTGGGGAAGTGACTGTGCAACCGTGCAAGGCAAATGTGGCTAAGGTGCATGAAACTGGGTGTGCAAGGTGTGTGCATGTCATATGCAAGAGACAGCGTGTGTAGGTGGGTGCAAGGCAGGCTAAAGAGGTGTGCAAAGGGGGCGTGTCCAGAAGCGGGTGTGCAAGGAGTATGCCCAGAAGCAGGGGCAAGCTGCATGAGATCAGGGTGTGCGTGTGCAGACGTATGGTGGGTGAGTGTGCAACAACCTAGTGGCAAAGTGTGCAAGGAGTCACATGGGTGTGAGGTGGCATGTGACTCCTCACATCAATGTGTGGTGCACGTAGAAGTGTGCACACAGACCTGGGAGTGTGCAGGGGGTGGGAGAAGAGGCATGCAAGGGCCATGGTGCAAAGGGAAGGTGGGGCTGTGCATAAGGGGGGACTATTTACGTGCATGTCCGGGGGTGCTGAGTGTGCACAAATGGGGGTGAGCAGATGTGCAAGAGCCTCCTGCCCAGGGGCTGTGGGGGGGCATGTGCCAAGGTACGTGTGCAAGACGATGATCCCCCGCAGGGCATGCCCCCGACACCACTTACATGTGTACAATTGCCCCCCCCCCAAGCAAGCCTGCCCGGGTGTGAGCGTGCATGGTGAGCGTGGAGGGGGGCAGGAGGAGAATGGCATTTCTCCCTCCCCAGGAGAATGGAGTGGCCCCAGAACTGAGGGAGCCAGTGAGGTGTGGGGGGGGGACTCGGGATGTTACCTAGCTCTAAGGATGGACGAGCTGCAGGATGGGGGAGACAACGAGACAGAAGGAGCAGGTGAGATGGGTGGGGGGGTGTCGAACAGTTGCCTGGGTCATGGCCATGCACCATCCCCAGTGCTCAGCCACCCCCTCGCGTACAGATGTGTCCCCCCCCAGCACCCCCTGCGCACAGCTGTCCCCGGCAGGGACACACAGTCACCCCTGGGCACCCTCATCCCCCCATGTAGTCTCTCCAGGCTTGCCAGGACCCCGGCCCTGCACAGCTGCTCAGACACTCCTGTGCCCCCTGGGTGCTGCTGTCACCTCCACAAACATGTGGCCATCCCATGCCCCTGAGCCCTGGCTGGCAGCGTCAGCAGCCCCCCCCCAACCCCATGGATCACTGTAGAGGGTGAGACACCCCCTGCCAGAAGAGCAAGCAAATGGGTGCCCTGGCGTCCTGGCTTCCAGCCCCTGCCCTAACCACTAGAGCCCCCTCCCCACCCTGGGAGAGAAGCCAGGTGTCCGGGCTCCCATGTCCCACCCCCTGAACAGCCCCGCTTACCTCTCCAGGGATCTGCGTTAGCAAAGCCGGCCGCATTGGGGGGGGAGAGAGAGTCAGAGGCATCCCTAGACCAGACTGGGGGCTCGGGGGGGCAGGTTAAGCAGAAGCCACTAAATCCAACCCCAAAGCCCCCATGGGACATTTGCCCCAGTGCATTCTGGGTCCCCCCAGGGGCCATTAGGGATGGGGGGTTATGCCCCCCCCAGGGGTTTGGCCCCACAATATAGAGGGGACATTCCCACCCCTGCCGTGTTCTCCCCATGGGGTGTAGGGTGTAAAAATGACCGTCCCCCCTCCCACAGCTCCCCCACTCAGACCCTTCCCCTCCCCCATTTGGCCCATCCGCCCTGCCCTCACCCACCTGTACTCCCCGAAGGTCTCATCCTTCATGGGTCGGGCTTCCGAGTCGACTTGCGTGTCCTCCTTGTCCTTCACTGGGGGGGGCAGAGTTAGCTGGCGTAGAATCCCCCCTCAGGAGGACACAGCTGGGGGTTCCTCCCTGAGGGGTGGGACTGGGGTCCCCAGTGGGGCAGGGCAGCTGGGGGTCCCTGCTGGGGAGGGTTGGGCGGGACGCCTTGGCAGGACTGAGGATCAGGAACGAGTCTGGGGCCCTGGGGGGCAGGGCTGGGACCCGGGGGGCGGGGCTCACCTGAGTACTTGCCACCCTTGCTGCGTTTGATGAAGCAGAGGATGAGGAGGACGAAGAGGAGGAGGACGGCGGCACAGATGAAGGCGACGAACCAGCTCTCGGTGGCAAAGCTGCGCTGGTCGGTCATCAGCACTGGGGGGCAGAGACAGGTGCTGGTCACCCACCCCTCCCCTGGTGCCAGGTGCCTGGCTGTGCCTCAGTTTCCCCATATGCTGTGAGCTGGCGGGGGAGGGCCTGTCTGCCTTCGGGGCAGGCAGAGACCCCGTCCTCCCATGGGGTTCTGCGGGGCTGGGCCTTCCTCCCCAGCCCAGGATGGAAGGGGCAGGAGCGTGGCAGGGGTGCAGCCCTTGGGAGGGCAATGCCCTCAGGTGGGGGCCCTGATGTGGGGGCTGGGGTGACTCACAGGTGCCGTTGGTCTCCACCTCGGTCTCCCAGAAGGAGACGTTCTCCCCTGAGTGATTGCGCCCCACGAACTGGATCCGGTAGGAGGTGCCGGGTCGCAGGTTGGCCAGGCGGTAGGAGCCGTGCGTGGAGTTGGCCTGGCCCGATGTGCGCCAGGGCTCGGCCCCTGGGGATGCAGGAAAAGGCGGGGGTCACGGGCCTACCCTCAGCTGGCCCATTGCCCTCCCCCTGTCCCAGTGCCTGGCACTTACTGGTCTTGCTCATGAACTGGATCTCGAATTCCACGTTGGCCTGGCGCTGGCTCGGCACCCAGCTGATGACGGTGAAATCGTGGCCCACCAGTGAGATGGTGACGTTGTGCAGACTGGGGAGCACTGGGGGTCAGGGAGAGGGGGGGGGTTAACCCTTTAATGTCAGAGACGCAGACACTGTGACGCTACTGGCCAGCGTGGGGCAGCCAGGACAGGCCTGGCTCTGCCCCCCGCATCCCCCGCCCCCTTACCTGGTTCTGGCACGGTGCTGCCCTCCCGCACCAGTGGCTCGCCCTGGCCGGCCCGGGTCAGCGCCCGCAGGTGGAACCGGTACCGGGCCTGTGGGTCCAGCCGGGCCAGTGTGAAGTTCAGCTGCATGATGGGGAAGGAGATGTCGTAGAGGGGCCCCGGTTCTGACCCGTTCACTGAGGGAAGAAGGGGGGGGGGGTCAGCGCCCAGCCTGTTTTCCTCTGACCCACGCCCCTCACCCCCTGGGATCCGCCCCCTCTGTCCACAGCCCAGCCCCTGGACCCTGCCCCACGTCCCGCCTGCAGACCCTGACACCCCCTCATGTCCCCCCCTCCCTCCATCCCTGCCCCCACCCTGGACACCACCCCCCACTGCCCACCATGCCCCCCTCACCCTGCTGGTACTGCAGCATGTATTCAGTCAGCACCCCGTTGGGCAGCCGGGGGGGGCGTCCACTCCAGGGCCAGCGCCGTGTCTGAGACCCGCTCCAGGAGCAGCGAGCCGGGAGGGCCGGGCACTGGGGGTCAGAGAGGTAAGAGCTGGGGGGCCATAATGAGCCGGTCCTTGGGGGCTGGCAGGGCTCAGGGGGTCTGACCTTCCTTGGGGGGCTGGGGATCCAGAAGGGACCTTGGGGGCTATGGGGAGTGGGGGGCCAGGAGGCAGTTTGGGGAAGGCCAGGGAGGCACAGAGAGAGACAGGAAAAGTTCAGGGGTGTGGAGCACGTAAGGCTCCGGGGGAGCTGGGGGGACCATGGGGGTCTGGGGGGGTTCAGGGAGCTGGGGGCCTGGGGCACTGGGGGGCCGGGGTCTCACCTCCCTCGGGGGTGCTGAAGTCGATACTCTCACTGCGGGGCCCGTCGCTGTGCCTGTTGAAGACGGCCACGCGCAGGCTGTAGCGACTCCAGGGGCGCAGCCCCACCAGCAGGGCCTGCGACGTCTCCCCCAGCAGCTTCAGCACCATCGGTTCCGGCCGAGTCTGGGCCTGGCGCCGGCTCCGCTCGCCCATGCTGCCCAGCCACCAGTAAAACACCTGGGGGGACAGGATCAGACAGCCCAGACCCCCAGCCCGCCTCCTGTGCCCCTCACTCCCGCCCCACAGCCCATGCCCTGGGCTCCCCCCAGCTCTGCTGCTGCCACTCACTCCTGACCCGCAGCCACGCCCCAGAATTACCTTGAACCCCTCGAGGCGGCCCCTCAGCTGGTCTCTGCTGGGCGGGGTCCAGCTGACAAGGACACTTGTGCTGTTGATGATTTCCACGCCCACGTTCTCAGGGTATCCCAGGGGTGCTAGGAGAGGAACCAGCACGTCATGGGGGGTCACAGCTTCCCCCTCTTCTCCCTTCCCTCCTTGCACCATGCCCCCTTAGCTCGGGGTCACGGTTCCCCCCCATCCTTCCCCCAGGTCACAGCGATTCCCCCAGCTCCTCTGCCCTTCCCTGCACCCCACTCACCGTCCTCCCCAGAGTACCCCGTTACAGAGGGGGGATCGGGCCCCTTGCCAGCAGGGTTCACGGCCTGCACCTTGATCTCGTAGGGGACGTAGGTGGGGGTCCCCGTTACCAGCAAGGGGGGCCTGGTGACTGTCTCCTCGCTCCAGCGCCCCCCCCAAGTCCACCCGCCGCCACTGGACCCGGTAGCTTAGCTCAGGGGCGTTCCAGTCCGACTTGCTCAGGGGCTGGGGGGGAGGAAAGGGGGGCGTCAGTGCATGGGGGGTAATGCCGCAGGGCCCCCCCAAATTCCCCTCTGGGTACAACACACTCCAGGCAACCCCCCCACACACAATGGGAGCATGTCACCATAACTACCCTGTAACACAGCCAGACAGCGTGTGCAGCTACCCCATCACGCGTGTGCACACGCTGCAGGGAGGGAGGGACAGACAGACAGACACACAGTGTGAACTACAGCATGACTACCCTATAAAACACACAGAGACATGCACACCTGGCATAACCTGTAGCACAACTACCCCATCACGTGCGTGCACACACACAATGTCTCTGAGGGCTGGGGCCGTGCAGCGGCAGACTGTCTCGTTTCGCTGCCATGGCAGCCGGTCACCTTCTCGTGCGGGGCTTGGCGACTCCCCCCCCACAGCCCCGCTCCCTGGCTCCAGCTTCTCTGCGGCTGGCCAGCTCAGGTGCCCCTGGCAGGTTTTCCTGTGCTTGCATCTCGTGGGATGCTGTGGGGCTGGCGCGGGTGATGCTCCCCACCCCAGCGTCGGGCCAGCAGAGAAGAGGTGCCTGCAGCCGGGGTGGCCAGCAACAGTGAGACGCAGAGATGCTCGAATCTCAGCTGCAAGCTGGGCTGGGCGGGGGGAGCCCGGAGCCGGGGGATGAGTAGAGGCTGAGGGGATGGGGGAGCAAAGGAGGCTGTGGGCAAATCAGGGGACACGTCCGGGGACCCCTCGCTGGCCGACGCTGAATAGGAGACGCGGCTGGAATGAGCTGATTCACATTCGGCCGTGATGGGTCACCCTAGCCACGTGGGGTGTCACACACACAGCCGGCGGGAACTACAGTGCAACTACCACTGCACCCTCCACACACCTGGAGTCTGAACAACCCAGCTCCTGGCCAACACAAGCACACAGGCTACCCTGTGACACCGCACACCCTGGATACAGCCAGCTACCCTGCAACACAACCTGTCCGTGAGCTGCAGCCTCGCCCACCCCTTGACCCGGCTACACCACGACCCAAGCAAACCACCAACACCTGCCTCCCGCCAGCTCCAGGGCGTGTTGCCTGCCTGTCCCGACCTCCCCGCAACACAGGGCACCCACAGCCGGAGCCGGGCCTCGGGCTGTGCAGGATGCGAACCCCCATCCTCTCCCGAGGCCGGACTGGGGGAGCTGGGCCCCCCCCACGTTACCTGCCAGGTGATGACCATGTTGTTCGTCTCATTCCCATCCCCGCTCACCCCCTCGGGGTTGCGCTCAGGGGCTGGAAGGAAAAAGTGATAGTGAGGGGGGGGCAGTAAAGAGGGACCCCCCATGTGCCCTGCCCAACCCTGGGTGGCACTGGCCGTACCCGCCTGGCTGGTGTGGATGGGGGCAGAGCTGGTGCTGGGCTCCCCCCGCCCGTAGCGGTTGGCGGCACGGACCCGGAAGCGAAACTCCCCGTAGGGCCGGAGCCGCAGGCGGGCCCACGGCTGCAGGCCAGGGACGGTGCTGAGCTCACGCCAGATGCCGGGATCACGGATCCGGTCCTCTGCCTCCACCACGAACTCTGCGGGGAGATGGGGTGAGCGGCCAACCCTGGACCTGCCCCCAAAACTGCCCCTGGAACCGTCCCCCACCCCGAAAACTGACCCCGGCACCGCCCCAGGAACTGCCCTGGGAATTGCCCCCAGAACTGTCCCCCATCCTGGAAACTGCCCTGGAACCAACCCCCGCCCCGGAAACTGCCCCTGGAACCACCCCCACACCCTGGAAACTGCCCCTGGAACCATGCCTGGAAACTCCCCCCAACACCCGTCACAACCTCCCCTGCCCCCCAAGATCCCTCCCAGGAGCTCTCCCCTAGAAAACTCCCCTGCCCCACCTCGACGCCCCCCCAGCACTGCCCCAGCCAGCTGCCAGGCGTAAGGGGAGTGTCCTGGGCTGCAGCAATGCCGGGGGGGCAGGGAGTGGCTGGGAGGGCAGAGGGGGCCCCCCCTTACTCTCGATGGGGCTGTTGTGATCATCCCCCGGGGTCCAGGTGAGCATCACCCGGCGTTCCTGCTCCTCCGACAGCTGCACGTTCGACACCGGCCCGGGGCGGCCTAGGGACAGAGATGGGTCAGGACTGCCCCAGCCAGCCCCCCCGAGAGGGGAAAGGATCTGTGCCCCCCCCCAGCTGGGTACTGTAAGGGGAGACTTGTTTCAAGTACGTACCCACCACCTGCAGCTCTGCGCTCGCCTCCACCGCATCCAGCACCGTGCGCGCCCAGCAGCTGTACACGCCCTGGTCTGCGTAGTCCACGTTGGAGATGGTCAGCGAGGTGGGGTCGATGAAGTACCTGAGATGTGGAGGCAGGTCAGCCTGGCACTGCGAGCTTCTCCCCAAGCAGCGCCCCAGCTGGGATCGCCCCCGCGCTGCGAGCTTCCCCCCAGAAGTGCCCCAGCCCGGGTCCCCCCTGTGCTGCGAGCTACCCCGCAGCAGTGCCCTGCTCCCCCTCACTTGTCGCTGTCGTCTGACTCCCGGAGCGGGCGCCCGTCCCACTGCCACTCCACCCTGCGCTCTGGCAGGGTCTCGTCGAACTGCGCCAGGCACTGGAAAGTCACATTGCTGGATTTCTTCACCACGGTGCTTTGGGGGCCTCGCTCGATCCGGGTGGCGCCTGGGACAGAGGGGCCGGGTCATGGGGGGGGCCCCCTGGGCCATGCCCTCCCCATCGTCCCCTGTCCCCCAGCCCCTCCCATCCCTGCACCCCACCTTTGACCTGCAGCTGGGCACTGATGGTTACGTTGTTCTGCTCGTTCTGGGCCCGGCACACGTAGGGGCCGGAGTCACGGCGCTGGGGGTGGCTCAGCTGCAGGGTGCCGTTGGTGTGGACGAAGGCTCGCTCATCCAGCAGGGCCAGCTCCATCTGTGGGGTGAACCTGCGGGGGGGGGAGGCGCGTTACGGGGGGCACCACTGCCCAGGGCACTGCCGTGGGGCAGCTCGCAGCGCCAGGGGCCCAGCGTCTGCCGCTTGGGGAGCGTGAGGTAGAAGGATGTTGTGGGGGCAGGAGCTGTATCTGGGGGGGGCAGGGAGCATGCACAGGGGGCCCCTCACCAGTCCACAGTGGGCACAGGGGCCCCGAAGGTCCGGCAGTGCAGGAACGCCGTCTGGTTCTCCACCACGGTGTAACGCTGCTCGTCCGCTGTCAGGATCTTCGCCGGCAACTCTGCGAGGTGGGAGGTAAGGGGGGGGGCTGGATTCACCTTGCCTCCCCAACCTGCCCCCCAGGGGTGTCTGGGCTGGAGGGGCCCCTAGGAGCCACCTTTAGGGGAAATTGCTGGGATGGGACTGTTGCCAGTGGCTGGTTGCTGGTGTAGTTGCTGGGGGGCCGGTTGCTAGGGGGATGACTGTTGGTTGCTGGTGCAGTTGCTGGGGCCCAGTTGCTGGGGATGGGTTGGTTGTGTCACCGGGGCCCAGTGGCTGGGGGAGGAGTTGTGGGGGGCTGGTTGCTAGGGGGATGACTGTCGGTTGCCAGGGGCAGTTGCTGGGGG
>ML675667.1:3734611-3748358 GCA_007922155.1 Mesoclemmys tuberculata | reverse complement strand
CTGGCTGTAGCTACAGCCCCATTGCTGCACCCCGAGCCCTGTCCATGGTGCTGGCTGTAGCTACAGCCCCATTGCTACACCCCGAGCCCTGTCCATGGTGCTGACTGATGGAGCAATTGATCTGGATTATCGGCAGATAAGTCTGCTCAATGGTCTGTGGGAATGTTGGATGGGATGGGAACTGAGTTACTGCAGAGAATTCCTTTTTGGGTGTTGGCTGGTGAGTCTTGCCCACATGCTCAGGGTTTAGCTGATCGCCATATTTGGGGTCGGGAAGGAATTTTCCTCCGGGGCGGATTGGCAGGGGCCACGGAGGTTTTTCGCCTTCCTCTGCAGCATGGGGCATGGGTCGCTTGCTGGTGGATTCCCTGCAGCTTGAGGTCTTCAAATCTCACTTTTGAGGATTTCAATAACTCAGTCATGGGTTCGGGGTTGTTATAAATGTGTATGGGTAGGGTTTTGTGGCCTGCCTTGTGCGGGAGGTCAGACTAGATGATCATATTGGTCCCTTCTGACCTATGAGTCTATGAGTCTACAGGTTGAAACTCGGACTGTACCAAGGCAGGGTAAGGAGACGGGGTCCACCCCCCATGGGCACCTGGATTGTGCCACTTCTGGATCAAAGGTGCCCCCCTCCTCCCAAGCCCAGCCCCAGCTACTCACATTCCTTGGGGATGGTGAGGGGTTCGGCCAGCGCCAGCAGCAGGGCCCACAGCTGGAGCAGCCAGCCCCACGCTGGAGCCATCCTCGCTGGGGCCAGGCCTGGGACCCCTCAGGCCTGGCTGTGCTGGGGGCTGTGGGTTGCTCCCTGCACCTGGGCAGGGGGGAAAGACCATCACCGGGAGATCCATGCAGCCAGCTCTGGGGCAGAGCGGCACCCCTCCCCCCACATTCCTCCACCGTGTGACCCCCACCCCCCATTCACCAGGCAATTACCACGCTAAGGGGCTTATCGTGTTAGCCCAGCGGGATCCCCCCCCAGCAGGTGCCAGACGGACGGACACAGGACAGATGGAAAAGCGCTGGCAAGGAGGGAGGGGGCATGAATTATTGATAGGGAGGGGGAGGGGGAGAGAGCGGAGGGGAAGGGTGTCCCTCACTCCCACCCCAGCCAGCTGTGCACAGGGAGCCCTCCTGGAACATGCAGCACCAGGTGGGTCAGGCTGGTGGGGGGGACGTGGGGCCTTTCCCCACTAGGGGCAGCGGCCCTGGCCCAGACCCAGGAGAGCAGAAAACATGAAGTGATCCCCATTGGTGAGCACGTCAGGGGAGCAGGGTCTAGTGGTCAGAGCGGGGGGGGACGACCGGAAGCCTGGATTCTTTCCCGGCCCTGTGGGGGGGGGGAGGAATGAGAGGCAGCAGCTGGCCCCACAGACCTGACACAGGTGGGGCAGCAGCAGGACTTGTCTGTGCCTGGTTGAAGTTGGCACCGGTCTAGCCGGGCGCCTCGAGCTGCCGCGTCCCAGAGACAGATGGACCTAGAGCATGGGGGGCGGGGAGGGAGTGACTGGAGGGTGCACCCCCCAGCCCTGCTGGTGCCCCTCACTCCCGACCAGCAGCCCCTGCTAGCCCAGCCCCAGAGCAGAGGGGGAAGGAGGGGAACCCGATGGTCCTGCTGGGGGGGGATTGTCTCCAAGCTCTCAAAGCCCCGCACTTGTAAACTCCTCAGGCATGAAGAGAGACTCCCCCGGTCTCACATATTGGACTCCATCCCCCCAGCCAGGCCCTGCCCTGAGGCCAATGGGGCAGCGTCTCTTAGATGGGGCAGGCCCCATGCCCTGTTCCCTGCCCCCCTGGGCCAGCTGGCAGCCAGTGCCCCAGTGCTGTGCTGGTCCATCTCTGTGCCCCACAGCTGGGGCTGGCTCAAGCCTTTAAGGGATTTCAATGGGCCAGGAAGCATCACTGGGGGGCACTGAGGGGGCTGGGGAAAACGTGGGGGCCAGGGGCTCAGACTGGCCCCCCCTCTGGGTGCAAGGGACTGGGCTGTGCAGCCAGCGGGGGGCCCCACAGGTGTCTGCAGCCTGTTGGTGGCACCGGGTGTGGGGCAAGGCGGTGCCTGTCGCAGGGTGCTGTGGGGTGTGTTGGCTGTTGCGCGGTGCGGGGTGTTGTGGGGAGTTACGGGGGTGCCCATTGCTGGGCACTGCCCGTTGGGGGGGTGTTGCTGGGTCTGCGGGGCGGGGTGTCCATTGTGCCGGCTGCTGTTGTCTGTTCCCCTCCCCCCCACGATGCTGCCTCCTGCATTTCCACGACAACCGAGATAATGGTCCACAGTCACCTTGACCCCCCGTGGGCGAGGGAGAGGACCCAGGCGTCCTGGCTCCCAGCCCCCCCAGCAGGGCTGTGCAGACCCTGGGGGGTCCCTGGGCTGCAGCCGGGGCAGAGAAGCATTAGTCACAGGCTGCAACCTCCCCCCCACGGAAGAACCTGATGCAAATCCCGGCACCAGGAAAAATGACACCGAGAGACAGACAGGGTGGGGCAGGGGAGGGTGCGCCTCACTCCCGACCCACAGCCCCCCACCGAGGAGCTCTGGGATTGGCTGGGGGCGGCCTGAATGTCAGGGGGCAGAAAAACCTGGGCCTGGGGGTCCCCTAAGCCAGTCCCCCGCGGGGAAGGGCGGGGTCGCCTCGGGGGATGGGGGAGGGGAACTGAACCGAGTGGGTGGGAAATGAGCAGCCGGGGGGGGGAGCTCCGAATGGGGGCAGGTGATTGCACAGCAACCCCCCTGCTCTGCCCCACCAGCTCCCTCCCCCTGGCAACTGGGAGAACCCAGGCGTTCTGGCTCCCAGGCCTGTGTGTGGGGACAGCCAGGATGGATCCAGGATGGACCCAGGCATCCTGGGAGCGGGGCCTGGATTCCAGGCAGGGGGCGGGATCTAACCCTTCCCCTCCCAGAACCTGGGGCTGGCCCCAGCCTGTCGCAGCCCCCCAAGTCTGCCCCAGAGCCCTGACTGAGCCAGGGCAGGGTCACCTGTCAGAGCCAGTTACCTGGGCAGGGAGCCAGGACGCCTGGGTTCTCTCCTGCCCCTGGGGGCGAGTGGGGGTGGGAGCTGGGTCTCCATGGAACTAGGACCCCATTTCCTGCTTCTCTCACCCCGCTGGAATCTGGCCTCCGCAACCAGACAAGGACCCACTTGTGTCAGGCTGCCCTGCCCACCCCCGCACTTCCGCTGCCAGCGCCTGGCCCCAGGCCCAGGACCCACCCCAGATATAATGGGGCGCTTGATGGGGCAGGGCTGGGGGCAGGGGCTGGGGGTTGGGACTGAGGGGCACCACAGGGCTAGTGGGCGTAGCCGACTCCCACGGACAGGGATGGGTTGTTGGGCCTGTCCCCTTCTTGGGGGCACTGGCTCTGGGCCAGTGGGGGGAGGAGTGGCAGGGGCCTGGCTCCAAGAGGAGGCTGGAGCCAGGACTCCTGGGTTCTCCTGGCTCTGGGGGAAGCCTGGACTCCTCAGACCCGCTGTTACCTGCCCAGGTGTGACCCACATAGGCCCAGCCTGGCCCCCCTGCCAGGGTGGCTGTGAATTATGCGTGTCATGGGGCTAATCCCAGGCCCCAGCCGCCCCCCAGCACATCTTGTGCTGGGCAGTGCCCAGCCGTCTCCAGTGACTGGGGCAGTGTGGCCCAGAGCACGAGCAGCCCCGGATGCCTGGGTTCCCTCCTAGCTCTGTGCACCGGCTGCTGGGAAACTCTGAATGAACAGTTCAGACGCTGCCTGATTTGGGGCAAGTTGCCAAAGCCCTCTGCTTGGGGACCCTGAGACAGCGCAGGGGGCAGGAGCTGCGGGTGGGGAGTGAGGGGCACCTCAGAGCTGGGGGGCCACAGGAGCAGCCAGGCTGTGGAGGGGGGTCGCTGGGATGCCCCCAGACTCACAGCACTGTGGTGCCAAGGGGGATCTGTCTCTCCACCCCCCAGCAGGGTGCTAGGGTTGGGGGCTGGGCCTGGGGGGTAGGAGGCAGAGATAGGGGGCGGGTGGTGATTTTGGGTGGTGAAGGGTGGAAGCTTTAGGAGACAACCCGCAATTCCACAGCCCCCATCCCAGCCCCCACGTCCCAGCCCTGGCTCCCCAGCCCCACATCCAGACAGACAGATGCGCCACCACAGATGCCCCCAGCTGCACAAAGGCCACGCCCAGCCCTGGTCCCACCCGTGCGCGCACACACAGCACACATGCCACCCAACACGCCCAACATGCAACACCCCACATTCACACGCCACAGACACAAGATGCAACACGGAACTCAACACCCCACATATGCACACCCCAGGCAACGAGCAACACACCCAACACAGCACCCAAGAGACACACGCCACGCCCAGCACCCAACACCCACCCCCAGCACCCACCCCACAACACCGCACAGACCCGCCACCAAACCGCAACACACCCACGTGTCCCCCGCAGGGACCCGCCCGCCCAGCGCCCCCCAGCCAAGATGCGCCCGCCAGAGCCCCCCCGTCCCGCCGCTCCGTCTCACACCCCAAGCGGGCGGCGGATCCCCGCAGCCCCACGGCGGCTCGGGGAGCAGCAGGGAAGACGCGGCGACCCCAGCGCGCCCCTACCTGAGCCCGGAGCCGATCCGCTCCCTACTGCGGCTGCAGCGACTGTGACATAATCCGGACTCAGACCCCTCCCTCCCCGCTGCCCCTCCCCCCGGCCCCGCCCCGGGTCCGGGGAGGGGGGATGCTGGAGCCAGGACACTTGGGTTCCCCGCCCGGCTCCGGGACTGGGGGGGGGCTGGGAGCCAGGACGCCTAGGTTCCCCGCCCGGCTTCGGGGGAGAAGGGGGGGTTGGTGGGGGCTGGGAGCCAGGACGCCTGGGTTCCCTGCCGGCTCCGGGTGGGGCGGGGCTGGAGCCAGGTTACGGGGACCCCAGTCCCCCGCTCAGCAGGTAAATCCAGACCCCGCGGCGGGGCAGTGCCATTCCCTGGGGGCCGCCGCCGGCTTTAACGGACCGGCCGGGAAGGGGGCTGCGGGTCGGGAGTGAGGGGCACCGCCCAGGCTGGGGGGCGGGGTGGGTTCCCCGGTGTTTTCAGCTCCCAGGAGATGCGGGGAAATCGGGTCCTGCTCGGGCCCCCGGCCCCAGACAAAGGAGCCCCCAGGGGCTGTCACATGCCCCGCCCCGCCCCCCCCAGCCGCGAGAACCCAGGCGTCCGGGCTGTGGGCGGGGCCAGCACAGCGGGTGCCCAAGAGGCGTTGCCCTTGTCGCTAGGCAACGCCCCGCGACCCCCAGCCGAGGGGCGCCCCCCAGGGGAAGAACAGCCCGGGGGGAACTGCCGGTGCACCCCCTGCCTGTGCCCCACGGGGGTCCCGGCTCCGAGCAGCATTTGTCCCCTGGGTCCCGGGACCCTGCAGGGGGGAGGGGGCAGGTCGGGGATTGTTCACCCCCTCCCCAGGACCCAGCAAACCTGCCGGGGGTGGGGGGGCTGGGGTCCCCAGGAGCGTGGGGGGCCAGGTTGGACACACCCAGCAGAGTGGGGGAGGGTCTGCCTGAGCCCCCCTTCCCTTCTCACACCGATGCTGGGATCCATGAGGTCACTGGTCTCTTCCCACAGCTGTGATGTCATCGCCAGACAGTGAGAGGGCACAGACGTCTGAGTCCCACCTCCACAGCTCCGCGGTGCCCCTCACTCCCGACCCGCAGCCCTCCGCCCCCCCCCAGCTGGGCGGTGCCCCTCACTCCCAACCTGCAGCCCTCCATGCCCCTCCAACAGATGCCCCTCCCTCACCTCAGGCCTTGGAGGCCCCACATCCGCAGATACCCCTCACTTTTGGGGGGCGCAGGGGGCAGAGTCTGGCTCCCCCAAAGGCCAGGGCCCACCCCTCCCTCGGATACTGGGGTTCTCTCTCGGGTTCTGGGGTGGGAATGGGGGGCGGGTGCAGCCCATCCCGCCCCTGGGCGAAGACCCCTGCTCCCAGCAGGTCAGACCTAGCACGGAGCAGGGGGCAAGGACAGGGGTGGCAGACACCCCCCCCCCCCCAGGCAGAGAGTGGCAAGATGTGGGGTGTGACCCTGGAGTCGGTACTGGGGGGAAGCCGAGGCATGACCCTGGGGAGCAGACATGCTGATGGGGCCCTGGGAGTGACCCCCATCCTGGCCCCAGTCCCTATAACAGAGTGAGGCAGTGGGTGGGGGCAGTGTTTTATTGGAGGGTTGGGGGGACATGGACCGGATCCTGCCTCCCAGCGCCTCATGCCTGGATGCTGCTCTTGGCACTCAAGGCCAAGTAATAGACCAGGAGGCCAATGGCGGCTGCCAGCACCTCGGTGGAGACCCAGGGACCGCTCCAGGCGCCCTGTGGGGAGAGCAGAGGGTCAGCAGTCCCCCCACATCCTGGCCCCCCACCCTGGCTGCCCCAAGGGCAGGAACCCTCCCCTCCCGCCACACCAGAGGGGCTGGCACAGTGCCCCCACTTTTGGGAATCTGGCCCTCCTCCTCCCCCGTGGGACATCCAGCTCCCCCCTCCCCCTACGGGACATCCAGCCCCCTGCCCCCCCCGGCAGACCAGCCCCCTCACCCGATGATCCACGCTGACGGTGAAGAGGGCTCGGATCCCTGACACGTCCTCGTTGTTGCGCTGGGCCTGTGTATGTGTGTGGATTGTCAGCAGGGCAGGTCACGGGCCAGCCCCAGGCAGCAGAAGCTGAGCACTGCAGCTGGGGCAGGGCTAAGGGCCCCCACCCTCTCCAAAGGGACCCTCCCAGCTTCCCCATCCCACAGAGACCCCTCCGGGATGGGGGCCCTGGGCTCCCCCCAGCCAGAGGCCGGGTCCTGCAGCCCCTCACCTTGCGCAAGGCGCTGTACGACTCCTCGTCAAAGAACTTCACCTCATAGGTGCCTGATCGGGCGTTCCTGTGCTCCGTGCTCCACGATACCTGGGGGGTAGGGGGGAATACCCGTCAGCATGGCCTCCAGCCCACTAGGGGTCCTGGCCCCCAGCCCCCCCCCCCCCCGGCCGGGGGGGAACCCCAGCGTCCTGGCACTGCCCCCCCCCCCCCGCCCCGAGCCCGGGGGAAACCCCCCGCCCCCCCCCCCCCGGAGCCACCCCGCCCCGCCCCTACCTGGTAGCGCCCCACGTCCTGGCCGCGGGTGACGGGGAACTGTTTGCCGTTCACATCGGCGTAGAGAGCCACGTTCTGCGGAGAAGGGACAGCGCCTGGCACCAAGGGCGGGGAGGACCCGCCCCCGCCCCCGCCTGGGCGCGGCCCCCGGCCCCGAACCCCCGGCCCCCGGCCCCGAACCCCCGGCCCCGCCCACCTGGGCACCGCCCCCGGCCCCGAACCCCCGCCCCCGCCCACCTGGGCGCCTCCCCCGGCCCCGAACCCCCGCCCCCGCCCACCTGGGCCCCGCCCACCTGGGCCCCGCCCCCGGCCCCGCCCACCTGGGCGCCGTTGCCGCAGGCCAGCGCGATCTCCACCACGAAGACGCTCTCGGAGGCGATGAGGGCGTCCGAGGTGCTGTAGGCGGAGGGGACGATGCTGGGCTCCGGGCACGTCTCGCCTGGGGGACACGGGACGTCACAGCCGGCCCCGGCCCCGCCCCCGGCCCCGCCCGCCGGGGGCGGTCCCAGGCCGGGCCCACGTGGAGGGCCGGGGGCGGGGCGAGGGGCCGGGGCGCTGGGGGTCCCGGGGGGCGATACCCACGGGGAAGGGGGGGCCCGCGCTGCGGGGAGGGGGCGAGGCTCCTGGGCAGGGGTCCCGGGGGGCGGGGCTCCGGTACCTGTGACTCCGCCCAGCGCCGCCAGGAGCAGCGCGATCGCCGCCAGCGCCATCGCAGCCCGACACCGCTCGGAGGAGCCGCTCGGCCGCCGCTCGGGATGCCGGGAACTAGGAAGGCGCCTTCGCTTCCGCCGCCGGCCAATCAGCAGCGCCGCCGCCTCCCACGTGCCCCGGAGAGGACGTGGCTTTATCGCTCCCGGGAAGAGAAAATGGCCACGGGGACTTATCTAGTCCGGGGCGGAGCCAGAATGGACGCGGGGGTGCAACTGCGCATGCCCGGACCCAGACCTCGCGAGACTGTCCCGTAGCCTCGAGGAGTAAAATGGCCACCGGGACTTATTTTCCGCGGCCCTGAACGAGAAAAGGCGCGGCCCTATCGAGTTCACGCGTCCCTCCTGCCAATGGCAGAGACTTCGAGGGACAAAATGGCCGCCGAGACTTCTTTGCCACAGGGGGCGATAATCGAGCCAATGCACCGTCACTACGCATGTGTCAATCAAGACGCCTCGAGATAAGCCTCCGCCCATCTTCAGCCTACAAAATGGCCGACGGGATTTAAGTGGCGCCGACCCGACGCGCGGAAAAGAGTCGCCGCCTTCCCTGTGCGCACGCGAGATCTCGCGAGAACGCCGGGCGGAACTCTCGCGGGATCTCGCTGACTAGTTGTCGCGGGGGCACCTTGGTCCCCTGCTGTCTCCGCGCGCGGCTCCGCCATGGCGGCGGCTCTGAAGGCGACGAGGCCGCTGTGGAGAGCGGCGCTGCTGGCCCCCCGCCCGGTGAGCAGGGAAGGGGCAGCGGGGTAGGCGGGAGGCCCGGCGGCGCGAGGCTCTGGCCAGCGCCCGGGGGCACTTCCTGATTGGACGAGAGGCAGACAAATGGGCGGGCATAGGAGCATGGCGGGCTCTTCATTGGCCAAGAAACGGGAGGAGGGCGGGACAAAAGAAGAGAGCAGGTTCTGATTGGCTGCAACGGCGAAGGCCGGGCCTACCAGCTTATGTCGATTGGGGGAGGAAGGAAGTGGGCGGGATGAATAGTAGATACTCGGTTCCCATTGGAGCAGGCCTCGAGAAAGCTCGTTGGGGGCAGGTCAGCCCCGCCTGGGGGAGAAGGCGCTTCGGATCAGGGCGGGTCTGCCACCTGGGCCTCTTCTGATTGGCCCGGGGCCGGCGGGTGGGCGGGACAAAGTGGAGCGCCGATTCTGATTGGCTGTGGCTCTCTTTGTCGCGAGGGGGCGGCCTCGCCCAGCCCTGCAGGGGGCGCCAGAGAGACTTTGGCCCCTCCCCCCACCGCTGCTCAGGGCTCCCAGCATCCTCTGGGGCGAGCAAGAGTGACGCTCCCCCCTGGAGAGAACCCAGGCGTCCGGGCCGCGGCCCCCGTCTGACCCCGTCTGTCTCTCCCCAGGTGTCGGCTGCCGACGGCAGGACCCTGACGTCCGTGAGTGCCCCCCATCCCGGGGCGCCCCCGCCAGGACGTGGAGGGGTCGGCTTAGGCCGGGCCTGGCCGATCCCTGTCTCACAGCCCGCGGGGGGCGGTGCCCCCGGGGCTCCTGGGGCCCGCAGGCTGACAGCCGGACGCTGCCCCGGTCAAAGCCAGGCTGGAGCCGTAGGGCACGTGGGTACCGGGGGTGGGGAGCTGTCGGGCAGCGTCCCGAGGGCTGGGGGGGCCGGGGGCCTTAGTCAGCAGCCCTGAAGGAAGGAGGCAGCCGTGGGTCCATGGGGGGGGGGGCTGGGGGGGGGGGGAGGGCGAAGCAGCTTGTGCAAGGGCAAAATGGGGAGGCCAGGGGGGCCCAGCCTGGTAAGGCAGAGCCGGGATGCAGCCCTCGAGTGGGGTGACCCCACAGCGCTGACTGCCAAGAGCCGGGGAAGGATGGGCTGGTTTGGTTGGGTGGGGGCTGACTGGGATTGGGGTGTGTGGAGAAAGATGGGGGGCTTTGGGCCTGGGGGGGTGGGTTAAGGAGCTGAGGTACCGTGTCCTGGGGGCTTAGCTCATTAACCCCTCCCCCAAAGCACGGGGATGACCCTTGGGGAGCCCCCCTCCCAAATGGGCCCCCATCATGTGCTGCTGTACTAACCCCTTTCTCCCCCTCTCCCCACCCCCCCCCCGCGGTCTGTCTGTCCTGCGACACCAGTTCACCCCCATCGTGAGTATTGTGCACGGTCTGCGGGGCCACGGGGGGTGGAAGGAGGCAGGGACTGGCAGACTGGAAGCCTGGGTTCTTCCCGTGCTCTGGGAGGGTAGAGCAGCTAGTGGTGAGAGTGGGGGGCTGGAGGGAGGGGGTTGGGAGCCCGGACGCCTGGGTTCTCTCCCCAGCTGTCGAGGGGCAGTGGAGTCTAGCAGTTAGTGTGGGTGCGGGGTGGGAGCCCGGACACCTGGGTTCTCTCAGCCCTCTCTCTCCCCGCAGCCTCCTCCGGCGAAGTATGGGGGGCGTCACACCGTGACCATGATCCCAGGCGATGGCATCGGGCCAGAGCTGATGCTCCACGTCAAGGAGGTGTTCAGGTGTGGGGGACCAGGGGGGAACAGGACTCCTAACCTGTGCTGGGCACATGGAGCTGCATGGGTCACAGCTTCCATGTGCTGAGCTGAAGAACGTGGGAACCCAGGCGTCCTGTCTCTGCCCCCGCAGACAGGCCTGCGTCCCGGTCGACTTTGAGGAGGTGCTGGTGAGCTCGGATGCGGCGGAGGACGACATTGACAACGCCATCATGGCCATCCGGAGAAACCGAGTTGCCCTGAAGGGTCAGTCCCGGCGCCAGGCGAGGGGGGCCTGTAACCGTCCCCAGGGTGGCATCTGTGCTTGGCGGGAGGCCCTGGGGGCTCTGGGCTGAAGTACTTTCTGTTTCTGGTTAACAGGAAACATTGAGACCAACCACAACCTGCCGCCATCCCATAAATCCCGAAACAACATCCTGCGGTGAGCAGGGGCTACCTGAGGGGGAGGGGCGCCGGCAGCCTGGGGGTATCATGGGTCGGCAGTGTGGGGGGGCATCGGGTCAGTGGGGGACCGCGGGTTGGGGGAGGAGGTGCCATTCGGCCCCAGAACTCTGACCCTCCCGCCCCCCAGCACCAGCCTGGATCTCTACGCCAACGTGATCCACTGTCAGAGCCTCCCGCGGGTGCTGACGCGGCACCGGGACGTCGACATCCTCATCGTGCGTGAGAACACGGAGGGCGAGTACAGCAGCTTGGAGCACGAGGTGTGGCCCTGCCCCAGGATCCTGGCCCTGCTCTCACCCGGTTTTACAGTTTGGCCCTGGGACCCCGCCCTGCCCCATGACCTGGGCCTGTTCCCCAGGGCCCCACTCCTGGGGCTATGCCCCCATTCCTGCTCCACGGCCCCAGGACCCCGATGCCCTGCCCTCCACTCGACCCACTTGGCAGGGGAAGCATTAGGCCTTACCCTCCCCACCATGGAGGCCAGGGGCCCCTGCTCTCACCTGGGGGGAAGGGGGAATGTGGTATCCTGACTCCCTCCCCGCAGAGCGTGGCCGGCGTGGTGGAGTGCCTGAAGATCATCACCAAGGCCCGGTCACTGAGAATCGCCGACTACGCCTTTCGGCTGGCCCGCGAGGCTGGGCGCGCCAAGGTCACCGCCGTGCACAAGGCCAACATAATGTGGGTACCCTGGGGCCCTGCTGGGTGGAGGGGGCCTTGGAGGAGGGGGTGTCTGGGGAGGCTGGGCTTTGAGGAAGGCAGGGATGGAGCAGAGCAGGGATTGGGCGGATTTTGGAGAAGGGTTGGGTGGAGCCTCCAGGAGAGGGCGGGGCTAGAGAGGCTGGGGCAGGGCATGGAGGGTTGGGGGCCCCTGCCTGAGTGCCCCTCTCTCCACACAGGAAGCTGGGCGACGGGCTCTTCCTGCGCTGCTGTCGGGAGGTGGCCGGTGGCTACCCTGAGATTGCCTTCGACAGCATGATCGTGGACAATGCCAGCATGCAGGTGAGGACCCAGGCATCTAGGCCCCTCCCTGCTGCGCCCCCCCCCCCCCGGGGGGGGGGAGCTGGTGTCTGACCCCCCCCTGTGCCCACAGTTGGTGTCGCGCCCACAGCAGTTCGATGTCATGGTGATGCCCAACCTGTATGGCAACATCGTCAACAACGTTTGCGCTGGCCTGGTCGGGGGCCCGGGGCTGGTGCCGGGCGCCAACTATGGCCGCAACTTTGCCGTCTTCGAAACCGTGAGCAGGGGACTGGGGGAGAGCAGAGGGGGTCAGGGCTGGGAGTGGGTGGGGTAGGGGAAAGGGAAAATGAGTGGGGAGGGCCGGGAGCAGCTTCTCACCATGCCCCCCCCCCCCCCAGGCCCCCCGGACCCCGGGTAAGAGCATTGCTCACAAGAACGTCGCCAACCCCACGGCCACCCTGCTCGCCGCCTGCATGATGCTAGATCATCTCCGGTAAGCCCCCCAACTCTCTGCCACACGCCCTCTGCCAGCCCTGCCCCCAAGGAGCATCCCCCAGTCACTGTGCTCCCAGTCCTCTGCCTGCGTCGCCCTCAGGGAGCGTACTCCAGCCCCTGCACCCATCTCCAACCCAACCCCCAGGGTGCCCCATGCCGCAGTCCCATTCCCTGTCCCCTTTCTGCCTACCCTCTTTTCTGGGGGTGGTACCCGTTGGGGTGGGGGGCGCCTGAGCTGTCCTGACCCCGCCTCTCTCATTTGCTCCTCCCCTCACAGGCTGCACAGCTTTGCCTCCACCATCCGCCAGGCAGTCCTGGCCTCTTTGGACGATGAAACGGTAAGCCCCGCCCCTTCCCCTGCACCACAGGAGAGGAAGTCCCCACCCTTCCTGGGGAAATGGGCGGCACTTCCTGCTCTTTCCACCCGCCTCCCCCAGCCCTGGCCAATGGCAGGCTACAGCGACAGGAAGTCCCGCCTTGCAGGGGGCAAGGCCAGCAGGGGAGGGGTAACTGCACAGGGGGGGTAGAGGCATCCTGGGGAGCTGGTGAAGGGGATGTGGCCCAGGCATGGTTCATGGCCACACCCCCTTCCTGACCCACCCCTCCCAGCAGACTCACACACCGGACATCGGAGGCCAGGGCACCACGTCGGGAGCCGTCCAGAACATCCTGCGCCACGTCCGCAGTGCCAGTGGCTGGAGCCAGCGCGGTTAGGCTGGGGTGAGCTGGACACCTGGGTCCTTCGGTGCCAGGGGGAGCCTGGTGCCTGGGTTCTCCCTTTGGCTCTGAGGCGGGGGGAGCGGGACGTGGGGGCCCGGACGCCTGGGTTCTCTCCCTGACCTGTCTCCCTCTTGCAGGGGAAGACCCGCTCTGAGGCTGAAGTGAAGGGGGTGTAGCCTGGTGCCCCCAGCTGGGCCATCCATGGGGCGCAGCCCCCTGCCCCTGCCATGCATCTCACTCCGTCCTGCTGTGTCGCTAGGGGTCCGTGCCCCCCACGGTGAATAAATGTCAGTGCAATGCTGCCCACCTCTGCCCTGTACCACCTGGATGCCTGGGTTCCTGCCCCCATCACACTCTGGGAGGGTTTGTCCAACATTTTAATCAAGCATCAGAGGGCGGGGGGCAGCCCCACATGGGGCCCCGACAGGCCCTGCCTCTGCTGGGAGAAGCCCCTGGTGCCAACTTCACCAGGGAGGTTCTTGACACAAGGGGAGGCAGCTAGGCCCCGGGGTTCCTGATGCTCCTGGGAGCCGGACGCTGGGATTCCTGGTGGAGACGGGGGTGGGGCCGGATGCCGGGGTTCCTGATGCTCCTGGGGGCTGGACGCCAGGTTCCTGATGCTGCGGGGGGGCCGGATGCTGGGTTCCTGGCAGGGGCCGGGGCCGGACGCCAGGGTCCCTAGGTGCGGAGCCAGGGGTGCTGCAGGCACTGGGCGGCCGTGGGGCGCCGCTCGGGCAGGAAGTCCAGCATGGGCAGCAGGAAGCGGGTGAAGGCGGCCGCTTGCTCCCGAGGCCACTCGTATTTCTCCCGCAGCACCGCACCCAGCGCCCAGGGCCGCAGCCCCCCGATGTGCCGCAGCTCACCTGTGGGGGGCGGGTGTGGGGGGTGGGGGGGCTGGAGCAGGGAGCCTGGCCCC
>ML675667.1:3717778-3732752 GCA_007922155.1 Mesoclemmys tuberculata | reverse complement strand
CAGCGTGCGAGGAGCCGTGCCCGGGCAGGTGTGCGAGGGGCAGCGTGTGAGGAGCCGTGCCCGGGCAGGCCCAGACGGGGGCCCGGGCCTCATGCGAGGCAGGGGGTGTGCACAGATGTCCAGCCCCTCACGCGGGTCTGGGACAGACACCAGAACTTACCCCTGTCCCTTGTGGGGCTGAACTCACTGGTGAGGTGAAGACGGGGAGACAGGGGGGGGCAGGGAGAGAAAACAAGGTTGTGAGAACACGAAGAGCTTCCTGCATGGAACCGATGCCCACAAAGGCAGAAAACCCACGTGTCTGGACCCCCCTGCAACCACTCGACCCCCCGCAGCTCCTGGAGCAAGGCAGAGAACCCAGGCGTCGGGCTGCTGCCCCCCGGTACAGTGGGGGCTCATACCGGCGGATCCGGGGGGCTGCGGCCCCCCCCAGCTGCTGCCAGCGGGTGGCCTCGGCCGCCAGGCGCCGCACGTAGCCCTGCCCCACGCAGAGCAGCACGTTCTCCGGCTTCACGTCTGTGTGGATGATCTTACACGTGGAGTGCAGGTAATCCAGGCCCTGCAGCACCTGGGGGCAGACAGGCAGTACGGACTGGGCCCCCCGGTTCCCCTGGCCCTTAGGATACAGGGGGCGTATATGGGGCAGTACGGACCTCGGGATACAGGGGGATATATGGGGCGGTACGGACCTCGGGCTACAGGGGGCGTATATGGGGCGGTATGGACCGGGCCCCCTGGCCCCCCCAGCTCTCAGGATATGGGGGGGCATATACGGGGCTGTATGGACTTGGCCAGCCTAGCCTCCACCCCAAACCAGACCCCCATCTTTGGGATAATGGGGGCATATGGACCAGGAGATGAGGCTCCCTGTGGACAGTCCCACCTTCCCCTAACTGGGGGGGGGGGTCAGATATGGGGCTGTATGGACCAGGCTGAGGCCTGTACTCTAACCCCCTACCCCAGTCATGTGCATGGACAGACCCCCCCCATCCCGCCCCACTCCCACAGCCCTTGGGGTACGGGGGGGGGCCTTGGCAGATCCTGCCCCCCTAATTGAGAGCTCCTGAAAACCTGCAGGGAGTTAATATGGGGCCTTAAAGCCCAGCCCCCCAAGCAAAAGGGCTGGTGGTTGGAGCGGGGGCTGGGAGCCTGGACACCTGGGTTCCCGCCTGCAGGGGCACCCCCTACCTGCCGTAGGATGCTCTTCACGCAGGGCAGGGGCAGCCCCTGGTAGTTGGATTTAATGATCCAGGTCAGCAGCTGGTGCCCCAGAACCTCCAGCACCATGCACACGTCTGGGCCCGAGTCAAGGGGGCGGGGAGCCCGGACACCTGGGTTCTCTCCGGGCTCAGGGAGGAGTGGGGCCTGGTGGGTAGAGCAGCGGGAGCCCAGATACCTGGGTTCTCTCCCGGCTTGGGGGGGGGACAGGGAGCCCGGACACCTGGGTTCTCTCCTGGCTCGGGAAGGAGTGGGTCCTGGTGGGTAGAGGAGTGGGGGCCCGGACGCCTGGGTTCTCTCCCGCTTGCGGGCGGGGAGGGGGGTCTCGGGGGGGTAGCCGGGGGGCGGGGGGCCCGGACGCCTGGGTTCCAGAGAAGGATACGGATGCCGTTGATCCCCGAGATCTTGAAGTCGTCGAGCAGTTGGACGATTCTCTCTCTCTTGGGGTCGCTGGGGTCCGAGTCCCGCACCTGGGGAGGGAGGGGTGTGGTGGGGGGGCTGCCCTGCACTGTGGCAGGGATCCAGGTGTCTGGCCCCCTTGGACTCATGGCCCATTGGTGCCTTCCCCACTTCCCTGAGACGGGGGCTGTGGGGGCTGTGGGGGGCGGGGCACTCACACATTTGAGCAGTTTGATCTCGTCGGCGGCTGTCTCGGCGTACTGCGCCGCGCTCCTCACCACCTTCAGCGCCACGAACCGCTTCGCCTGGGGGGGGGAGGTCAGTGCCCCAGAACCCAGGCGTCCGGGCTCCCCCTCCCCCCGCACCCACTGACCACCAGCCCCTGCTGCCCGCAGAGAGAACCCAGGCGTCCGGGCTCCCAGCCCCCTCCCCCAGCTCCAACCACCAGAGCCCGCTGACCCCAGAGCCGCGAGAACCCAGGCGTCCGGCCCCACTCACCGGATGTCCCAGCAGAGCCAGACGGTGGAGAAATGGCCCCAGCCGAGCTTGCGAACCACATGGTAGCGCCCGTTGAAGAGGTCGCCGATCGCCACCGGGTGGTACCCGCCTGGGGGGGGCGGGGGAGTCAGCTGCCGCGGGCGGGGGGGTCATGACACCCAGCAGCCTCCCCCCCGAGCCACCAGCAAGGGTAGCAGGACCCCCTCCACCGCCCTCTGCACATGGTAGGACCCTCCCCGTGGCACCCCCTGTGGTACGTCCCTCCCCATGGCACCCCTGACCCCGCATGGCACCCCCCCATGGTACGTCCTTCCCCGTGGCACCCCGCCCATCCACTGTGGTGCCATCCCTCCCCCCAGCCTCCCCACAGTGCCCCCCACCTTTGCAATAGTCCCTGGGGTCTTCCTGCTCCTCCTCATCTGACCCCAGGATCCCCCCCACCAAGGGGGGGCGCGGGGGTGGGGACTGGCTCCTCTGGGCTGCATGGGCTGGGCGCCCTGGGGAGAGAGGGGGGGGGGTGTTAGTGACCCCCCCGCACTGGGATGCAGCACATCTCCCCCCACATACCTGGGGCCCTCCGGCGTCTCCCCCATGGACCCTGTCCTGAGATGCAGCCACCTCTGGGGTGGGGCAGCACTGCTCCCAGCTGGTCTCCTGGGGGGCGCCAAGAATGCGGGGGGGCAGGCACAGAAGGGGGGATCCCTAGGCCAGGGGGGCGATTCGGGGGTCCCCTGGATGGTGGGTGGAGGGGGTGACAATACGGATACCACCCTCCCCCGTCTCGGTGCCGAGACCCCCGCCAGACTGAGATGTGTGGGGCGGGGTGGGGGGGCCGCAGTGCATGCTGGGATACGTGCCCCCGACTCAGCAATGACCTCACCCCCCCACCCCACCCCCTGCCGGCGCCGCAGGGTTAAAAATAGCTCCCGGCCAGCTGGGGCCTGCCACGGGGAAGGAGCGTGGGCCTGGCGTGGCCAAGCCCCCACCCCCGGAGCCAGCCGCACCCCAGGGCAAGGGGTCCCCCAGAGCCAGCCCCCCAGTCACACCAGTAGCTCCTGCTGTGCAGATAGGACCTTAATTCTGGCCACTAAATTACTGTGGCCTCCCCAAGGGCCCCCCATGGCCTGGCGCCCGGATACACAAAGGGGGGAGGGAGCCCAGACGCCAGGGCAGATGGGCTCATGGGGCGCAGATGGGAGGGTTACGGTCCCAGCCAGGCTATTGACTCCCTCCCCCCCCCCCCGGTGCCCCTCACTCCCACCTCTGCAGTCCCTCCCCGGTGCCCCTCGCTCCCGCCCCGCAGCCCCGCACTCACCCAGGGGGGGGTCGGTTTTGGTCCCTTTTCTCTCTTGTGTTTCTTTTTGGATTTCTTGCCCTGGGCGCTGCCTGGACCTGGAAGGGGGGTGGGGGGGGAGTTAAGAATTGGAGCCCCTGGCAGCAGTCCCCCTCCTCTGCCCCCATTGCACCTCACAAGCTGCACCGCCAGCACCCTATGTCCCCCCCCAGCCTTTGCCCCCCTCACCCTTCCGGCTGCTCATCCCCCGGCTGAGCCCCACGGTTCTGACTCTGCTGCGCATGCGGCCCCCCCCCCCCCAGGGGGACAGAACAGCTGCTGCTCCATGTGGGAATCCTAGGGGGGGGGTGATCCTGGGGAGGGGCAGGGGAGGAGCTGGGGGCGGGGACCCCAGGTTAGGGGGGAGTTGTCTCACCCCCAATCTTTCTGGCAGGAGCTGGGCCAAGACTCTTGGGGGGGGAAGGGGGTGCTTACAATAGGGGGGGTCCCTGACAGATGCATCATTGCTCCCCAAAGCCACTGACCCCCCAATTCTTGGCTCCCCACTAAGGGGGTCGATTCCCCCCCCCATTAAAGGGCCAGAGGCAAATTTCTGAAAAGGGTTTTTATTGCTTACAATAAATTACATCCAAAGCCCCGAATTCGCCGTCTGTGGGAGGGGGAGGGGGTCACAAACTGGGGGCTGGGGGTTAGCACCGGTTTGTACAAAGCAGGAGGTGGCTACAGACACCCCAATATTAGTGCACTACTGGCTGGGGAGCCCCCAGACCCATCGAGGAAAGGGGGGCTTCCAGACCCCAAACTCTCAGTGGGGCAGGTCACAGACCCCCCCAAGCAGGCTGAAAGCAGCTCGGTCGGGAACACCCCTCTCCTGCCAGGAGCTGGGGGCCCCGGAAGGGCTCGTGGGCGGAAGGGGGTTTTGGGGTGCAGGGGAGCCCCCTTTGCAGCTGGCTAGACAGCACCGGCTCGGGGAAGGCTACTGCTCTGCATAAGGCACTGCAGGGTCCCCGGAATTGGGGGGGCCCAGGATTGGGGGGGGCAGTGGGGTGGGACCCAGGACTGCATGGAGTGGGGGGAGCTGGAGATCCCTGAGCTTGGAGAGATTTTGGGGGGAGGAGCTGGCGGGACCCCCCAGGAGTGGGGTGACCCTGGGGCAATACAGGGTGGGGGCAGCACCGGGTGAGGGGGCCCCAGGCCAGGGGATGTGGGGGGCGGGCCAGGGCCGCCCTGGCCCCAGTGGGGACACGGGGGGGGTCACAAGTCGGTGACTTTGTTCTCCACCAGGGCCGCAATTTGCTGCAGCCGACAGCCCAGCTGCATCTTCTGCCCCACGGGGTCCTCCTCCAGGGCGCTGATTATCTGCAACACACAGCGTGGGGGTTAATTGCTGCCCACGGGGGCCCCCGCGACCCACGGCGGCCCCGCCTACCTGGTCGTAGTACTTGTTGATGTAGCTGTAGAGCTCCTGCAGGGCGGCGCCGCAGGCCAGGTCGGGGGAGTATTTCTGCAGCGGGAGAGACAAATAGTGGGGGCAGGTCAGGAGTGAGGGGCGCCGGGGGGCGCATGGCTGCGGGTGAGGGGTGGGTCGGGGGGCGGGGCCGCGGGTGAGCGGCACCGGGGGAGCGGGGCCGCAGGTTGGGGGGGAGGGGGGCCTACCCTGGACAGCTCCGTCAGGGCTGAGTTCATCTCCTGGTAGCTGGCTGGGGGCATCTGGCGGACGTGGGCATAATACCTGCCGGAAGAGGGGCAGTGAGTGGGGGCCCGGGCAGGCAGTGAACCCAGGCGTCCTGGCCCCCCAGGCCCCACTCACTTCTCCACCAGCTCCTTGTAGCGCGGGATCTCCCGGGCGTAGAGCAGTTTGTTGACAGGCGAGTCCTGGGGGGAGAGCGGCCGTGAGACGGGGGGGGGGGGCCAGGCCCCTATGGAGCACTGGGGCCAAAGCGGGAAGCTGGGCCCTGGACGCCGGGGTCCCTGCACGGGGCAGGGGGTGAGGTGACCCGGACGCCAGGGTCTGACGAAGCAGGAAAGCTCTTAATGAAGACGGTGTGTGCCTCAGTTTCCCCCATGTGTTATTGAGGCACTGAGTTGGGGGCGGGGCCCCGCTGGCGGCCCGGCCCCCCCCCCGGCGGCCACGGGGGGCCATGTTGGGGGGTGGGGAGAGTTGGTCCCGTGGGAGGCAAGGTGGGGGCATGTAGCCCCATGACTCGTGAGCTGCCTGGGTTCAACCCCTGAGCTGCCCTGAGCTGAGGGCTGGGGGCAGGAGCCCCAGGCTGTGGGAGCTGAGGAGCTGGGCCTGCAGGGAAGGGGAGGCCCGGACGCCAGGGTCCCTGGCTCACCCGCCCCACGCTGTGGTCGCCGGCCGTGCAGGCGTCAAGGAGGGTCTGGCCAATCACGCTGAGGTTGGCGTCGACGGCGTCCGGTACCCGCACGTCGAACAGCAGCTGTGGGTTCCGCACGATGCCCACCCAGAACCGCAGCAGCAGGCTGCGGGGAGACATGGGGGGCTGAGCCTGACCCCCAGCCCCTCAGCGCCCCGACCCCTGCAACGCCCTGTCCCCATCCCCATCCCCCCCGTGGCCCCAACCCTCAGTTCCCTGGTTTCCGGGTCCCCAACGCTCCCCGGACTGCCCCAGCACCCGGCCCCCAGTCCCCTGACCTTCGCAACCCTTCAGCACGTCAATCTCCCCAGCCCCCCCGACCGTCCCAGCCCCCAAAGCTGGCTCCCTCCCCCACCTGTTGGTCTTCCAGATGTGCAGGGTCTGGGGCTCGCTCACCCCCAGGCGGGTGCCCAGCTCGTCCAGCAGGTCGAAGAGGACCTTGACGGCCACAGGGACAGGGCGTCCCACGCCCAGCACAGCCTGCAGCGCGTCCTCCACGAACTTGTGCAGCGTGCCCTGGGGGCGCAGGGGGTCAGGCCGGGCAAAGGGGGTTTGGCGGGCTGGGCAAAGCGGGGCCGCAGGGGCTGGGCAAAGGGGGGATGTGGGTAGTGCGGGGGACTACCCATGCGGGGGGGGGCACAAGGGAGGTTGCGGGGGGCCGGCAATACGGGGGGCTACGGGGGGGCACAGGAACGGGGGGGCCGCGGGGGCTCACCTTCATGGAGAGCAGGCGGGTGAGGTAGATCTCGGGAATGGCCGTCGCTCGCTCCCGCAAGCTGCTGCGTCGCTGCTGCTGCTTCGGGGCCTCGGGCTCCTCCGTCGGCTTCACCAGGTGCCAGAGCCGCAGACCCCCCCCCTTCGTCCTCCAGGATCGGGGTGTCTGCAGAGACCCCCGCCGGCCCCCCACTTGGATCAGTCCAAGCCCCCAGCCGCACCCACAGTTCCCCCCCTTGGGTCAGTCCGAGCCCCCCAGCCCCCCCAATTCCTTCCCCATTGGGTTCAGTCCAAACCCCCCCCAGGTCTCACCCCTCCAAATTCCTGCCCCCTTGGTTCCTTCCATCTGAATTCCCCCCCACAATCCCAGTGCAGGACTCGGGGCTGATCCGGCTGGGCTGCACCATCTCCCGGCTGGGAGGGCGGTTTGGTGGGGGGGGGGGTTGGGTTGGGGGGCACTCACTCTCCCCAGAGGACAGGCTCTGGTCTGGGCCCTGAGGGGTGTCGTTGTGCAGCCGCGGGATCAGCGCCACGGTCGCCCCGTCCGGAACCTGGGGGAGGAGAGAGCCAGGGATGGAACCCAGGCGTCCGGGCCCCGCCCCCACTGCCCCGCAGAGCTGGGGAGGGAACCCAAGCGTCCGGGCCCCACCTTGTAGTGCTGCAGGGTGTTAAGTCTCTTCCAGGGGCCCTGCACGACCGAGGTCAGGTCCTCGTCCGAGAGGGTCAGGTGACCGGCCACACCTGCGCGCCACTCTGGGGGGTGGAGACAGGGTGAGAGGGGCCCCTCTGCTTCCCGGCCCTCCCTGGGCTACACCAGCCCCCGACACCCCCCAGGGTGTGGAGGCGCTGGGAGAGGCCCTCCCCCCCCGTGGCCCTGCCCGCGGCCCCTCACCCAGGTCCAGAGCGTGGGCGGGGGGGCGCTGGGAGAAGGGCACGCCCCTGTAGACCTGGTCCAAGATCTTCTCCTTGACCTGGCTGATGGTGTCGGTGTCCAGCACGCGGGCGGGTGCCCCCCCCGGCTCGCCTCCCGGCGCTCCCCGCGCCAGCGCCCGCAGCGTCAGCGGCCGGCAGGGCACGTCGTCCCGCAGCAGCCGCCCCTCGCTCAGCGTCCGCTTGGCCGCGCCCGTCACCGCGTCCACTGGCCCCTTGTCCACCTGCGCCTTGATGGCCCTGAACAGCAGGTACAGGGGCTCGCCCGCCTCCTCCTGGTGGGAGACTGAGGCTGGGACCCAGGCGTCCGGGACCACTGCGCTCCGACCACCAGGGAACCCAGACGTCCTGGCTCCCGGCCCCCGCCCCCTCCAAGCCAGGGAGAACCCAGGCGTCTGGAGCCACCGCCTCCCCACACGGAACCCAGGCATCCTGGCTCCCAGCCCCCTCCCCTCCCCACACCGGGGAGAACCCAGGCACGCAGGCTGGGCGCTCACCCGCAGGTAGGAGAACATGCAGATGGACATCCAGTTGGTAAGCAGCTTCTCCACTATGGTCTCCGTCCTGCGGGGAGGGCAGCATTAAACTGGGTTTGCCCCACACCCGTCCCACCTGCCCCACCCCTCCCTTCCATGGGGCAGCTCCCGCCCCCATTCCTGTGCCCCAGCCCCAGGTGGGCGGGTTCCCACACGGCCATTCAAAGCCCCCGGCTCCGCGGGGATGGTGCCTTTCCACTGCCAGGGCCCCTGAAACCGGGTCGGGCTGGACCCAGTGCCCACTCAGCACCCCCAGGGGACCCTGTGCTGCCCGGGGGGAGGGGTCTTGATGCTACCTGGGGGGCCCCATCGCCCTGCTCAGCTCAGCTGCTCTCACCAGGCTGGTGCCTTCGCGGCTCTTCCGGGTCCCACATCCCAGCATGTCCCCAGCCCTCCATGCCAGCGCCCCTGGGCGGAGATTGGGGGCTGTGCCCATGGGGGGACACCGGGCAATCGGAGGGGTTCTTCTGGGAGGGCTGGGCATTGGGGGGGCGATTGCGGGGGGGCTCTGTCAGGCAATCCCTGCATCTTTCCTGGCCCGGGGGGGGGGCGCTGGTAACCGTGACAACGGGGTGATTTCCCTGGTGGCTGGGGGGCCGCACCCAGAGCCTCTTGGTGGCCTCTCGCCCCACTGGGAAGCAGGCCCTGTCCCGGCCCCTGCCGGCAGTGCCTATTCGGTTCACTCTGCGCCAATTCAGGTTCCCTTCCCGTCTAAACAGGGCCCAGGGCAATAAAACCCACCCGAGAAGCGGCCCAGGGCCGGGCCGGGCGACTCACTGGTCCCCGGGCCCTGCAGGGTCCGAGCCGGGGCCCTCGGTGCTGATGCTTGGCCACCGAAGGGCACCCACCGCCCCCACCCCCAGCCGGCTGACCTGCGCAGCATGAGTTTGGGGTTGCGGGCGAGGTGGCGCTGGGCCAGCTCGCCCAGCAGGCTCCGCATGACGTCGGTGAGGTACTCCAGCCGCCCGTGTAGCGCCAGGGAGAGCAGCGAGGCCGCCTGGCACCGGTCCTGCCGCGAGAAGGACGCCTGCCCCTCCAGCGTGCGGATCAGCTGGGGGGCCGGGGGGTCAGCCGGGGGTTGCGGTGCCCAGCCCCCCCCATGTCCCATCCTGCCCCCCATGTCCCTCCACCAGGCCCCCGACCCCCCCACGCCCCGTCCAGCCCCCCACCCCCCTGCCCCCCACTCCGCATTCACCGTCAGCAGGAAGGCCTTGATGTTGAGCAGGCTGGAGAGCTGAGCCAGGCCCTGCTCCACGGTGGCCCTGCGCCCCTCGGGCAGCTCAGCCCCCCGGCGTGCCGGCGCTCCCCGGCCGGGGAAGAAGACGCGCTGCAGGTAGGTGCCATAGTCCAGGAAGGGGATCCCCGACCCCTCCAGCTCCCCGCTCAGGTCCGTCATCTCCGTCATCAGGTCTACCAGGGCGGGAGAGGGTCACCCCACGGCCCTGGCCCCACAAGCCTCCCACAGATGTCCTTCCACCTGGCCCCACATGACCCCTTCCACCCCAGGTATCCTTCCGCCCAGGGGCTATTTCCCTCCGCCATTCTCCCTCTCACCCCCTCTGGCCCTGTTTCCCCACACAGATATCCCTCCTCCTCGCCCCAGTCTCAGGATCTATTTGCCCCCCCTCCCAACATCCCCCTGCTCTGGCCCAAATACCCCTCCGCTGTCCCCACCTCACCCAATCCCATCCCCCAATCCGGCGGCCCCCCCAACATCCCCCAGGGCCTATTTCCCCTCCCAGATTTCCTTCCGTGCCCCCCCCTTCGCCATCTCTCCAGGGACCCTGTGCCCCTGATATCCCTCCGCCTCTCACGCAGCTCTCCCGGGGGGACTATCCCCCCCCCATACCGGTGAACTCCTTGCGGCACTGGTCCCCCACGCTGACCTCCAGGTTCTCCAGCTGCACCAGAACCTTCTTGTAGTCACGCAGGGCCTGCTTGCTCTTCCGCCTGCGCCCAGCAATAGCAGTGGGTTGTTATCCTCTCACGGGGCAGAGGACTACCTGAGCGCAGGGCGGAGCTGGCTGGGGGGCTCTGGGGGCAGGATATCTAGGAGGGGGCAGATATCTGTGGGGCAGGGTGCAGGCTGGCGGAGGGATATCGGGGGTACATCACCCAGAGTGGGGGGGGAAGGCTGGAGGGAACCCCCCTCCTCCAGCTCCACCCCCCAGCAGCGGTAGTAGGCTATTGCTGGCTGGTGGCTGGGCAGGGGACACGATCCTTTGCCCATGGGGGGAGGGGCGGCAGGGCGGAAAGAGCCCCCCAAAAGCTGATTTCTCCTGCCCCCTGGCAGCAGCAGGAGGCTGTTCTCCTCCCCCCCCACCACTGACCCGCCAGAAGGCTGACCCCCCACCTGTACATGAGGATGAGGAGCAGCACAATGAAGGCCAGCAGCGTGGCCCCCACCCCAAGCCCGGCCTGCGCCTCAGGGGGGAAGCGGGGGGTCGGCTCCGGGTCGTAGCGAACCCGGCCCAGCTCCAGATGCAGGTTCCCCATCTGCACCTGGGGGGACACGGGTGGGGGGTCAGAAAGCAGACAGCCCCTCCCCCGCAGCCCCCCACCGCCCCGCCCCACCCACCCCACCCCAAATCTGCTCCCCTGCCCCACCCGAACAAGGGGCCCCACCCCAATCTCCCCTCCCCACACTTCCCTCATGGCCTCTCCCCCACCCAAGCAAGGGGCCCAGCCCCCAATCTCCCCCTGCCCCCCACGTGCCCCACTCACGATGAACTCGGGCAGGCCGGCAGAAGCGTTGAGGGGCCGGGGGGCCCGCAGGGGGGGGCTCGCAGTACAGGTGGGTGTGGGTCAGGGTCTTGACAGTGCAGAGCCCCTCGCCCACCCGCACCAGCACCTCCTCCTTGGAGATCCCCAGGGTCAGCCCGTCCCCCTGCCGGACAGACAGACAGAGTGAGTGGGGCAGAGCCCCTCCCCAGGCCCAGTCTCTCCCCCCTGGCCAGCTTCCTTCCCCCTCCCCTCAGCCACCCCCCCCCAGCCAGCTCTCCCTCCCCCCAGCCCCCTGCCCCCCTTGCAGCCCCTCACCTCCACGTGCAGCACTGTGCCCGGCTTGAGGCCGTAGGGGGCCCCGGGGGCCCGGCGGCCCAGCCAGCGCAGTCGGGGGTTGGGGGCGTAGGTGAAGGGGCGCCCCCCGCTGGCCACCGTGAAGCTGACCTGCAGCCCATCCAGCACGAAGAACAGGTCCCGCAGGGGGGGCGCTGGGGGGCACGGCCGGCGTGGGGCACAGCAGCAGTGTCGAGGAGTTGGCGCAGCAGGGTTCCCAGCACTGGGGGGCAGGAAGGTGAGAGTTGTGGGGGGGGCCGCGGCAATCACCTCCCCCAGAGACCCCGGACCCCCAGCCCTACCCCAGAAACCCCCAGTGCCCCCCATCCCAGCCCCCCATCTCTCAGAGGCAGGTCCTGGCCCCCACCCCTGCTCACCTCCAGCAGGTCCCCCACCGCAGAGCAGGGACGTGGGGGGGGCCGGCAGGGCTGGGGGGAGCCCCCAGCAACCCCTCCTCTTCCTCCTCCTGCCCCCACTGCCATCCTGCCCCCCAGGGGCTAGCAGAGCCTTGATGAGCGGCTGCTGCACCACGTCCAGGTTGGTGCCCTCCACGCGGATGATCCGGCCGCCCCTGGGAACCCAGAAGTCTGGGTGAGTGAGAGAGGTGGGGGGAGGGATGGAATCTAGTTTCCAGATGAGGGCACTTCAGCTCGCAGTGCTGGGGTGACCCCACCTGGGGCACTGCTGCAGGGAAGCTCGCAGCCCCCCGTCTCTTACCCCCGGAAGCTGGTGGCTGGCTCCGCCCTGGCAATGTGGGGGTCGGGGCAGTAGCGGAAGGTGCCCCCCCGGCAGGTGGCGCTCCGTCTGTCCATAAAGCACCCGCACGGATGCCTCCCCCGGCTCCGGGCTGGGGGTGGTCCCGCTGATGAGGGCCGGGGGCTCCCCGGGGGCGGCTCTGGGGGGGTGGGGGGAGACGGGGCAGTTAGTTGGGGAGCAGAGCTCTGGGGTGGGGCGGCTCTAGGGCCGCCGTGGGGCAAGGGACTCACAGGGCACAGGGCAGGTCTCCCACGAAGGCCGAGATCCGGTCGCCCGTCAGTAGCTCCTCCCCGCGGATGGTCAGCTGGGTGCCGCCCACCACAGGGCCGAGCCGAGGGTGCAGCTCCCAGATCCTGGGGTCCTGGGGGGGGACCCGTTACAGGTCACAGGCACTGCTGGGGAAAGCTCACAGCACTGGGGCAGAGAGACGGCACCTGCCCCTGCAAGCTTGGCCCCACCCACCTGCTGCCCTCCTCCCTGGTGCCCCCGGCCGGGCCCATGCTGACCTGGTAGGTGAAGTGGTCGGCAGAGATGCCAGGGGGCCGGTCCCCCACGGTGACCTCGACCGGGCCGGAGACACCCCTCTGCCCCGGAGACACCCAGCACACAATCCTGTGGGGTGAAAAGGGCAGGGCTGGGGTGCAGCTTGCAGTGGTGGGGAGAGCCTGGCTGGGGGGGGCGCGACGCCCTGTGCCCCACGTTCGATGGGCTGTGCGCGGCATTGGGGGTCACGGCTGGGGTCACACCGGGGCCGCTCATGGCATTTCCAACTCCCGGGGAAGCTTCTGGCACTGACGCCCGGCCCTGACGCCTCACAGCGCCAGCATGGCTCAGCGGGTGGGGCTGGGGCGCTGGGACCTGAGGCATGGCCCTCCTGAGCGAGATGAGACGTGCATGGCAGGGGTCCCTGGCGGGAGGCACTGCTGGGGGAAGCTCACAGCGCTAGGGGCACAGGGAGGCCCCTCACCGTGTAGAGATGAGGTAGAGAGCAGGGTCAGGGGGGCAGGGCCGGCCGGCCACTCGCACCGAGCCCACGTCCGCCAGCCGCCGGCCCAGGTCGGAGCCCGTGATGGTGAGGGAGATGCCCCCCTCCAGGGGGCCGCTGTGGGGCTGGATCTGGGGGGGCAAGGCACAGTTACCCCCCAGCCCAGTCTATCCCCCCTGCACTCTCATCAGACCCACAGCCCCCCCCACCCAGTCCCCCCATCAGACCCCCGGCCTCCCACCCACTCCCCTCCTCCTCCCCATCAGACCCCCAGCCCCCCACCCACTCCCCCCATCAGACCCCCGGCCCCCCTCCCACTCCCCTCCCCCCCCCCATCAGACCCATGGCCCCCGTCTCCCTCCCATCCCGGTCTCACCGCGTGGATGACGGGGGTGGGGCAAAGGGGCTCAGCAGCACCGGGGGGGGCAGAGATCCCGGTAGCGGCAGCCAGGGCTCCCCCCATCGGGGCACCAGACGCAGCCCAGCTCAGGGGGGGCGGCCAGGCACTGGCTGCAGTCGGCGCGCCCCACGGAGCAGTTATAGAGGGTCACTGTGGGGCGAGAGGGAGGTCAGTGGCATCCAGCCCCCCGACACCCCGCCCCACGGCAGTGCTATGGGGAAGCTCGCACCGCCTGCTCACTCACCGTGCAGCTCGCCCCGGGTGTCCAGCCGCCCCCCCGCCCCCCGCGGTGATGTAGAGGGGGGCGGGGAGCTGGGAGGGGGGCAGGCTGTAGCCGTAGGCATGGGGGCGGCACCGGACCCGCTGGGACCCCCCCCTCCTCGTCCAGCGACGCCTCCACCGACACGGGCGTCCCCCCCACCTCCACCACACAGCGTAACCGTGGCAACGGGGCCTGCAAAGGGGGGGCACAGTGAATCCGGTCCCGACCCCCCCCCAAGGCCCCCAATGTAACCATGGCAATGGGGCCTGCAGGGAAGAATGAGACCAGCTTGTCCCCCAGTCCCCCCTTTCCTCCCTGCCCCCCACCCCCGGCCCCCCACTCACCCCCAGAAGCTGCAGGTTGTGGGCAGCCAGGCTCAGAGGCACGGCCACCCCCACGGGCACCAGGGGGGCCCCCTCGACACCCCCCCAGGCTGGGACAGGCATCCGGGCCCCGGGGCCCCCCCTCTGGAATCTGGGGGGCAGAGAAGGAGGGGTTAGACTGGGGCAGCAAACCAGAAGGCAGCGCGGTGGGGCTGTCCCGGACGCCTGGGTCCCCTTCCCTGCCCCAGGGCGAGTGCCTCACGTTCTGGTTGTAGACGGGCCCTTCGCCGGCGGGGCAGGACGCCCCCGGGATGCAGCCGTGGCTCCTCGGGCACCAGTGGCAGGGCCAGGGGCTGCTCACGCACCTGCCACACCTAGGGGGTCGGAGATGGAGACGGGGTCAGTACAGGCCAGGCCCCCACAGCTCCACCGTGCCCCCCGCTCCCAACCCCCAGACCCTGCCCCCCAGCCTGGCCCTGCCCCCCCCAACTCCACCGGTGCCCCTCATTCCCGCCCCGCAGCCCCGTCCCCCAGGTCCCCCCACTCCCACCCCGCAGCCCCTCCTGCCCCTGGTGTCCCCCCACTCCCACCCTGCAGCCCCCCGGTGCTCCCCCACTCCCACCCCGCAGCCCCTGCCCCCCAGCCTGGCCCTGCCCCCCCAACTCCACCGGTGCCTCTCATTCCCACCCCGCAGCCCCGTCCCCCAGGTCCCCCCACTCCCACCCCGCAGCCCCTCCTGCCCCTGGTGTCCCTCCACTCCCACCCCGCAGCCCCCCGGTGCCCCCCCACTCCCACCCCCCAGGTCCCCCACTCCCGTCCCAGCCAGCTCACGGGGAGGCCGGTGCCAGGCGTGTCGCAGCGCCGCAGTCGTAGAAGGCGAATTCCACCACCGCCACCAGCACATCCCCGAACCGCAGCGAGAGCGACACGGCCACGTGATCTGGGGGGGCAGGGGGGTTATTGCCCCACCCCCAATCCTTTGCAAAGAGCAGCTCTGCCTCCCCCCAACCCCCTCCCCCCGCAGGGCATCTCTCCCCTACCCAGAATCCTTTGCCCCCTGCCAGTCCCAGTGCATGCTGGGGAACAATCAGCCCCAGCCCCCCCAACACTCCCTGCCCCCCATGCGCACCTTTGCTCTCTGGGCTGGGCGGCACCTGTGGGCGGGGGGGGTGAGAGGCAGCGGACCCAGGTCTCCTGCAGCAGGGCGGGGCTGGGCTGCCCCCC
>ML675667.1:3695999-3707778 GCA_007922155.1 Mesoclemmys tuberculata | reverse complement strand
GCCCCCCAGCTCTGCTAGCACCCCCACACCTGCCAGCATCCCCACCACTGCCCCCACACCTGACAGTACCCCCCAGCCCTGCCCTGCCCTGCCCTGCCCGTGCCCCCACACCTGCCAGCCCCCCTTGCACCCAACCACAGCCCAGCCAGCCCAACCCAACCCAGCCCTGCCCCGCCAGCCCAGCTCTGCCCCCCAGCTCTGCCAGCGCCCCACACCCGCCAGCCCAGCCGGTGCCCCTCGCCCCGGACCGCAGCCCGCCCCGCACACACCTGCGGGCGCCGTGGGGCTGGTTGGGGAGCGCGGCGAGCGGCGCCCCGCACGCCCTGCTGTGCCAGCCCGGCCCGGGCCCGAGGGAGGGACCCACAGCAGCTGGGCGGGGTCGTTCCCCCTCCCGCGGGCCCGGCAGCTGCGGGCGGGAGAGCGGAGGAACTAGCGGGGCTGTGGGGCGGGGGTCCCGGGGGTCCCGGCTCCTGCCCCCGCGGTGCCCCTCACTCCCGACCCGCAGCGCCGGGCGCTTCAGCCCCGGGCCGCCCCGGAGAGCCCGGCTCCGCATCGGGCCGGGCCGTTCCCCGGGCCCAGGTGTTCCCAGCGTCGGCGTGGGAAGGACGCGGGCGGGGCCGGGCCGACACCCGAGACGGGGCGCCCCATGGGGGGCCGGCGCCGGGGGCCCCACTTGGAGCCCCCCGTCATGTCAGGGGCAGACGCCGCCGCCGGGGAGGGGACCGGGTCCGTGTGGTCGGGGCGGGGCGGGGCAGCCAGGGTTTGGAGGTGACACGGGCTCCTGCGGGGGGGATGTGGGGTCCCCTAAGAAAGTCCCACCCCCTTTGGGGGGCTGCCCCCAACTCCGCTCTGCGGCCCCCCCGAACCCCAGTAAGGGGGAATCTCCCCCTAAGCAGCGAGCCCCCTCCCCCCCGAGGACGTGGGGGGAACTGAGGCAGGATCCCAGGGATGTGTCGAGGTGGCTTTGGGGGCGCCCCCCAGGGCCCCGCCCCTCAGGGCCCCCCTACCCGGCTGCGCCCAGCCCGGAGCAGAGATGAGATTGGCCCGGCCCGGCCCGGCTGGGTGGCTCCTGGCCAGACACGGCTTGTACCAGCTGGGCTTCCCCCACAATGCACCGCTGCTAGCCAGCCCCCCCAGTAGCCCCAGCCGGGCCGAATCCGCCGGGCAACAGGCGCCCCCGGCTGGCCAAGGCTGGAAGCTCGCAGGCCAGTCTCCGGACGCCTGGGTTCACCCCCGCCCAATGACTCACGCCAGACACGGGGGCTCTGTCTGTCTGTCGGAGTTTCTTTACTGGCATCTGAGGGTTCATAAGGCTGTGGGGCACGCGGGGGGCACATTGCATAGTCAGACTCTGGCCCGCTGATGGGAGGGCTGGAGAATGCCCCCCCAGGGCTGGCTGTGACCCCACTGGGGAAGGGGAGATGGGGCATATGGTCCAGAATCCTGGAGGGCTAGTGGGGTGGGGTGGGTACAGAGGGGTGAAGATGAATTACATGGGGTGGGCTGGAGGGGGGGGAGAGGGAGTTGGGAAGGTCCCAGGGGGATAGGAAAGAGCAGGAGGTCAGGGCCCCCTTGTACCGGGCACTGTACGAACCCAGCCTCCGGCAGGGAAGCCCCTGGCTTGGCCACTTTAAGCGCATCCACACTGGGAACCAGTTTAACAGGAGATGGAACATGGCTCCAGCCTCTCCCTTCAGGCTCAACCTGGAGGGGGCATTAAACGAGATTCAAACCAAGGGCTCCATTTCTGTAAACCAGTTTAATTTCTGGTTGGGATTTTTATACCTGTTTAACCCCAGGTGAAAACTTTAAACCACTTTAAATCCAGATGGAGATTGAAATCAGTTGAATGGAGCTGGTTCTTCATCTGAATTCAATGCACATTGAGAGGGATTTAAACTGATTTAACTGAATTGGTTCTTAAACTGATTTAAACTGGGGTAACCAAAGTCGTTCCCAAAATGAATTCAGAGCATCCCAACAGAGATTTAAACCAGTTGAACCAAACTGATTTGTAAATTGGGTTCAGTCAAATCAGAGGTAGTGACATTCTCCAGCCTGGAGTTAGGAGAAAATATTGGGAGGAGAGGGGGGGGGCCTGAAGCAATGTCCTGGGGGCCTTCCCTGGAGAGCTGTGAGCGAGGCATTTGTGCAATGGATTCTTTGGGGTGCCACGAGGGACTGAGGTGCAGGGGGGCACGTTCTTGGTGTCGTTTTTGGGGGACACCGTGCCCCCCCGCTATTTCACAGTACAAGCCCCCAATATCAGGGGACGGTGGGGGGAAGAGGCAGTAAGTGCACTATAAATGGGGGGGGCGCTGCAGGCCCCCGAAATGTTCCAAGACGAAGCGACAGGGGTAGGGGGGTCAGGCAGCGTCCCGGGGAGCCTCGCCCAGGATCTGGCAGAGCTCAGCCAGGCGCTGCTGCATGCGGGGGACCCCGGCCAGCTGTGCCCGCAGCCGCTGTGTCTCCTCGGTCAGCGAGAGTCGGGCGGCCGCGTCCAGGGGCTCCAGCTTCCAGCCGCCCTCCCCGTCGAACTGCAGCACGTGGGTGTGGTACTTCCTGGGGGCGGGAGGGGGGTCAGCGGGGCCCCGCATGCCCCCTCCCCACAGCCCATGGCTCCCCCCACTCCCGGCCCCAGCCCTGCCCGGGAACAAAGGGCCATTGAGTCTCAGACCGGCCCTTCCCCACCCACGCAGGCGCCTGCTGGGAGAGTGGCCAGGGCACTGGGGGGGGACACGCGTGGAGGTCTGGGAGAAAGTGGCTGAAAGGGGGCAGGCGAGGGCACTAGGGTGGGGACAGCTGGGGTGATCCGCCAGGGTGAGGGGGGGGCCAGCATGGGTGGAGCAGGGGGCCGGCGTGGAGGGACAGAAGGAGCCAGTAGGGGAGGCAGGGGACCAGCTTGGGGAAAGGGATGGAAGGGCAGGGCTGGGGGTGACATGTGTGGGGCAGGGGGCTGGCAGTGGAGTGGGGCAGGGGGTCCCTGGTGCGCCTAGCCCTCAGAGCTGTTGGAGCGCGACCCCCGGGATATGCCCCACTGGGTGATCACCTGGCTGGGGATCCTGGACCGCTGACCCCCCCAGATCCCACCTGGCTCAGACCTACATCCACCCAGAGACGGGGTCCCCCTGCCCTCCGTGTGGGGACCCTGCATTGGGGTCAGGGCCCAGGCTGGGGTCGGGGTCAGGCGGAGGTGGGGGACAGGGTCCGAGGGCGGGGGTGGGAGTTTCCATCCCTGTCTGACCCCCGTGGCCCCGGGGAGGACGAAGCACAGAGCAAAGGGTGAATGGGACAGACCAAAGTCTGGGTGGGGAAGGGGAATGGGATATACCACAGTGTGTCTGGCGGGGGAGGAGGGGGTTGTACCATAATGAGGATAGTAGGGGGAGAATGGGCTGTACCACAATGAGTGTTGGGGGGGAGAATGGGACATACCATAGTGAGGGAAGGGGGTGGGAATGGGATGTACCATAGTGGGGGGATGGGATGCATCATAGCAAGTGGGGGAGGAGAATGAGATGTACCATCACAGGGTTGAGATGGGGCATACCATAGGAGTCTCTGGGGGTGGGACTGGGACATACCATAGCGAGGGCCGGTGGGTGATGGAGAGCAGCGAGATCCCAGCATCCTTTGCAGCCTGGAAGATGTGCCCCTCCACGTCGATGCTCACAGCGCTGGTGCACTCGTCCAGCAGGGCGTACTGTGGCCTGGTGGGGAGCGGGGGCACATGAGGCTGGAGGGAACCAGCCCCTCCACCCCCCAAGCCCCTCAGCACCTCACACTGGCAGCAAGGAGAGCAGCTACCACCCCACCTCCATCCTCCCCCATTACCCCTCCCACCCCCAAATCCTTCCTGAGCCACCCTCCGCCCTGAACCCTTCACCCCCATCCCCAGGGCCCAGCTTGGGGGGGCTGCGAGAGGGAAACTGGTACCTGACACACCCCGAGGAGGGGCAGGGACTCAACTGCAGAAGAGGAGGGGCATCCCCAGGTGGGGGGGGGCATCCCCAGGGGTGTCACCAACCTGTGATAGAACATCCGGGCCATTCCCATTCGCTGCTTCTCGCCCCCCCGACAGGACGTCCTTCCAATCGCTGACAGCCTCCCAGCCTGGCCCCGCCCCACAAGGGAAAGGAGATGCCTCATCGGTCACTTGCTCAAGGGGTGTTAGCCATTCCCCAGTCACCCCCCCCTGCCCCATCACCCCCTAGAGCCCCCCAACTCTGCCCCATCACCCCCTATTGCCCCCCATCATCCCCTCCTCAGCCCCATCACCCCCCACCCAGCCCCATCACCTCCTAGAGCCCCCCGCACCCACCTCCCTCCCGGTGGACAATGTAGTTGAGGCTGACAATATCCAGGATTCGCTCCAGGTCAGCGTCTGTCAGTCCCTTCTGCGCCATGTCCTGGACGGTGTCCGGGTAGATCACCTGGTCCCGCAGGGAGCCCACCGACATGTAGGGCCTACAATAAACACGGAGGGGTAAACAAACTCCCAGCCGCCCCTGCTCTCACCCATCAGAGCCTGCTCCCCTCCCAGGCCCAGGGAGAGAACCCCGGAGTCCTGGCTCCCAGCCTCCCCCATCCACTCCTGGGGAGAAAGCCCTGGAGTCAGGGATCCCAGCACCAGCTCCCGCTCCCCTCCCAGAGAACCCAGGCATCTGGGCTGCCTCCTGTACCTCTGGGGGATGTAGAACATGCGTTGGGGTGGGGGTTTGTAGAGGACCCCCCTGTAGGCCGGCCACAGTCCCCCAAGGATCCGGAAAAGGGAGCTTTTCCCGCAGCCGTTGGGGCCAGTGATGAGAAGATGCATGTCCCTGTCCACCTGCAGGGGTAGCCGGCAAGATGTGAGACAATGGGGGCCCCCCGTGAAGCCCCCAGCCTCCTCCAGTTCCTGGCCCCCAGCACCTCCCCACATGGGGTCTCTGAGCGGTGGGAAATGCTCAGTGATGGGGCAGAGCCCTGCCAGCTGACTGAGGGCCCTTCAAGCTCCCCCAGACCCCAACCTTCCTTCCTTCCCAGCCCCCCAACTTCCCCTGGCTTTGCCCCCTCTAGTGCCCCCCCACATCCAGCTCCTGCCCCCAATCTCCCTCATTCCCTGGCACCCCCAAGCTCTGCCGGTGCCCCACTCCCAACCTGCAGACCCCTGCTAGCCCAGCCCCGGCCCCCCTTTACCCTGAGGTTGAGGCTGGCCACCACCACGTCTCCGGTCGGGGTGATAATTGGGATGTTTTCACAGATTATTCCACTTTCCACGTCCACGACGCGGCCTGAGGCATGACCCGCAGACAAAGGGAGGGAGGGAGAGGATTAACGGCAAGGCCCAGCCCCTGCAGCAGGGGCAGCGAGACACAAGCCCATTTCAGAGAAGACCTATTTTAGTGGGGCCCACAAAAATGGCTGCCACGCTCCGCTCAGGGCTCACCGTGAATCCTGAGGGGCCCCTCCACACGTGCTCCATGCCTCATCGTGGCTTTTCCCCCATCCTGGCCCTCCTCCGGCTCCCCGAGGTGGTTAAATCGGCCACGCTGAACGTCTTCAAAGACCTGGAACATCTCATAGACGCGGGCAGTGTAGCCGGCCAGCTCTGTCACCTGCGGAGGGAGGGAGTCAGAACCCAGGAATCCAGGCACCAGGCTCTCCGCCCCCATCCCACTCTAACCACTGCACCTCACTCCCCACCAAGAGCTGGTGAGTGATGCCAGGAGCCTGGGCTCCCCCTCACCTCCTTGTAGGAGGCCATGACTCTCTCGACGGCGTCAGCGGCTGCGGTCAGTAAATTCCTGGCTGTGGTAAAGGCCTCGGTCCTCTCGCTGATGAGCTCCTCCTCCCTCATCTCCTGCGCCGCCTGCTTCACCTCCTCCGAATCTGGGGGAAGATGTGGGAATCAGGGGGGCAGATCTACTCCCCCAGGCCTCTCTGCTGCTGCCCCCTGAAATGCTCTACCTCCCCCAGTGCCTCCACTGCCCCCTATATGGCCCCCAGCCCACAATGGGGCACCCCTTGCACAGACTGCCTGGCAGCCCCTTACCCCACAGCTCCCTCCCTCCCTCCCTCCGACCCCGGCCCTGTGCCCTGACAGGGCAGGTGGTCCCAAGGGCTAGGCTGTTGGGCATTGAGCTCCAGGCCGGGTCCCCCAGGTTAAGGACTGTCCTGCAGGGAAGGGGCTGAGTCAGGCTGTGGAGAAATGGCTCACGACCAGCCGGGCGCAGTGCAGAGTGGCAGACCTGCCGGCCCTGAGACAAGAGGGCATTGACCAGCCGTAGCAGCAAATCGCCGGGGTGGGGAGGTGTCAGTGCTTGCCCCTGCGCCACTTCACGTCCTATGGGCCCCTGGCAGAGAACACGAGATCTTGAGTGAGCCACTTCGCGGGTGACACAAACCCAGGGGGGGATTGCTGGGAACACCGTGCAGCGAACGTCGCGTGTTTAAATGCAACCACGCGTCCACCTAGGAATGGTGGCTGGGCGGGGGCACTCACTCCTGGGGCCAGGTGGGAACGTGAGCCCCAGTGCGAAGCGGATCCTGGAGCAGAGGTGATTTCCCTGGGGATCGGCTGCGGTGCCCCCAGTTCAGGAAGGATGTTGCCGAGCTGAGGAGGAGCCACAGAAGAGCCAGGAGAGCCATTAAAGGGATTTGAACCTGCCGGAGAGTGAGTGACTCCAGGGCTCCGTGCATTGAGCTGAACAGAGACAGACACGGCCAGGAAGTGCCCACGTGGGGAACGATATTTAATACCTGGCTCTGCAGACAGGCCAAGGAAGGTCTGACACTGTCCGATGGCTGGATATCAGAGCAAGACAAATCCAGGCTGGAAAGGTGGTGCCAGGTTTTGGCGGTGAGAGCTGGTAGCCACTGGGACACTGGCCCCAGGGGTGTGGCAGATTCTCTGACACTGCCTGTTTTCTGAAAGATCTGTTCCAGGACTGATTTGGGGGCAGGTCTCTGAGCTGTGTGACATGGGGTCAGACTGGGGCCAGGTGAGATGGGGCGGCCAGAACGTGGCCCATCTTTGTGGGAAGCAGCTTGTTGCATGGGAAGCACTGGGACGGCGTCTTATCAAACGTGGCAGCAGGTGCAGCACCGAGGGGATGGCAGCCTGGAAACTCAAGGATATCGACAGCTCGCTTTGTGATAAACTGTGCAAAAGTCATGGCTGTTGGGAGCCACACGCCCACAAATGACAGCGACGAAGGGGCCAAAGGCTGCTCCTGAGTGTCCTTGGCCAAGGCAATGATCATGAGTTCGTTCTCCGTGTGGGCTGGAATAATCCCGCCTATGAATGTGTGACGGGAGGACACGGCCCCCCGGAACAGACAAATGGAGAAAGTCTGGCTGAGGCTTACATGGTCTTTGCAGGCGCTGGGGGATCGTCACTTCCGCAAACTGACACGCAGCTCCAACGCTGGCCTCTCTCCAAAATGGTTCGGCCGCTGGGGGCCACAAAAGATGTCAGGGCTCAGCTGGCTGGAGGCAAGGGCGGATGTTGGATGCCGCCACCAGATCATCATTGGGACCAGGCCGGTAACTCTCCGCCAGGCGGGCAGAGGCACATGGCACAGGTTGGAAGATCCAGAGGGAAGGCGCATTTCAAGCAGTAATTCAGCAGCAGATGTGATACGTTCAAGACCCTGATGGACACCAGCAGGCCTGGGGGGGCTCTGGGCTGGCAGGGTCCGGGCCAGGAGCTGCAGTGGCAGAGCACCGAGAGTCCCCGGCGTTGCAAGTTGCAGAGACCAGGGAGTTAAGGGCTCCGCCCGGAGGAGTAAGAGCGAACGGCTGGGAAATGAAGCAAGAGGTGTTGAAGAAGAGCGACAATTCCAGAATCACGAGCCACGGCTGCTGCGAAGGCCCAAGATGGTGCAACTTCAATGGCAGAGGAAGAGGAGCCCAGGGGACGGAGCACTGCCAGCCGCGCTCTGCCCACCAGAGCCATGGCCCCCCAGCGCAATGCGAACAGACAGATCCTGAAGTGAAAGGGCAGAGAGGAGGCTGGCCCAGAGACGGGAGCTGAGTGTGCCCAGATGATGACGAGCGAGTGCCTGCCCTGGAAAGGAGGCGAAGAGGAGGAAGGCAGCTCTTGGCACAGCATGCAGGGACGCCGGCAGAGCAGATTTCCACCTTGTCCAGAGAGGCTTCAAAGGCGGCTGTGAACCCTCCTGATTGGCCAGCCTCCATAGGGACCCCCCGGATCTCCTGCAGACGGCTGAGTCTCTGGGCCATGGCAGGGCAGGGGGCCGAGGTGTGGAACAGCTCAGGACCGGCCTAAGGCCAGGCCGTGTCCCCTCCCTGCCTCCGTGTTACCACAGGCTTAGCACACAGGCAGGGCTGGAATTGCCAGGTGGGAAGATGGGGAGACGCAGGGAGTGCAGGAGCTGCCCTCGCCCCGGGAAAGCCAAGAGGCCGGAGCAAGGGGAGACGCGCACAGATGAGCCGGGGGCTGCATGGGGGCTGGAAGCACCATGTCCATGGCAGGGCGGTCGCTCGAGAAACCAGAGAGAGACTCAGCAATGCCGGCGTCCCATGGCCAGCCAGGCTCCTTGACACGACCTCAGGAATGTGCTGAGCGCCCCCCACCTGGGGAGGTTCCACGGAGCAGCTGGGGACGGGTTGGTCCCCCTAGCCTCATCCCAGAGTCCCTCAGCCCTGCCAGCCCTCGACCCCTGCTGCCTTCCCTCAGCCCCTGGCCCCCACTCACCACTCTCTGCGTAGCCCGTGGCTGTGACAATGGGCACGGCCACCATGAGCAGGCCGGCCGCACTCCACACGTACTTCATGAGGAACTGCTCCAGCATGACGTACCAGAGCCGCTGGAGCAGCAGCAGGTCCAGCTGGGCAGCCAAGGCCCCATAACAGCGCTGCAGCAGAGTCAGCTCCACCTGGAGGCGAGAGTCGGGGGGGAATCAGCCCAGCCCGGCCCCTGCAGGGTGAGGGGGACCCCAGGACTCTGCACTGCACAGGCTGGGGGGACAGAGCCATTGGGGTGCTGGAGACTTGGGGAGGGAGTAGGGCTCCCAGCCCCCCCTCGCCCCCTGCTTTAACCTACCAGGCCCCCCCTTCCCTCCCAGTGTTGGGGAGAGAACCCAGGAGTACTAGCTCCCAGGCCCCCACCCCCAACCCACTAGTTCCCCAGCCGCTGGAGCGAGCAGAGAACCCAGGTGTCTGGGCTCCCAGCCCCCACCGGATAGCAATGAGGAAGACGCAGGGAGGTCCCAAAACAAACCTAGGGACTGAGTGATGGGGGTGGGGGTAGGTCTGGGTCCCCCCCCGCAGTGATCTGCCTCGGGGTGGGCGCTGTCCTAGGTCAAAACACTCCAGCACCTGGCCTGGGGAGGGGGGGATTTTGAGGAACTGGGTGGGAGAGAGATGTAAACAAGACAGACAGATGGACAGACATGGCTGCAGAACCAGATCTCCCCAGGGGCTGCTGGCCCTTTAAATCTCCCCCTTGTTCCCTCCCAGAGAGGTGAGAGAACCCAGGAGTCCTGATTCCCAGGCCCCCTCCCTCCAACGACCTGTCCCCCCATCCTCGGGAGAGAACCCAGGTGTCCTGTGTCCTGGCTGCCAGCCCCCCTGCCTCGCGAGCTGGGAGAAAACCCAGGCATCCTGGCTCCCAGGGCCCCTCCATTTAACCCTCAGACCCTCCTCTCCACCCTGAGCTGGGAGAGGACCCAGGCCCCCCACCCCCCCCCTAGCCCCAGCACCCCCTTGCCAGGAGAGGACCCAGGCACCCAGGCCCCTCGCACCTGGTGCCCGCCATAGAAGGCGATCTCCTCGGCGTTGGCCACCACACGGGCGTGCATGTAGCGCAGCTCCCCCCGGCATCGCGCCTCCTGGGCCACCAGCTCCCCGAAGCGGGGCGACCAGGCCCGGAGCACCTTGGCCGTGGCGCACACCACCAGGCCAGCGATGGCCGAGGGCCAGGCGGTGCCGGCCCCCTTGGCCCGGGCCGTGCTGAGCAGGGTGTAGGCGGTCACAGCCACGTCCAGCACCGGCTTGGTCAGGTTGGAGTAGAGGTGGGCCACGGAGGCGGTGAAGGCCACCAGATCCTCAGTTAGCGACTGGTCTGGGGCGCGCAGGCGGCCGTCCATAGTGCTGACGCGGTAGTAGGTCTGGTCGCGGAAGTAGAGCTGGTAGGCATGGGCCACCAGGCGGCCACGGAAGGCCAGGCCCAGCTGGCCCTCCAAGTAGCGGATGGCGCTGTTGACGAAGGTGGCCGGCAGCGCGATGAGCAGCCACTGCAGCAGCTGCCAGGCGAAGCGGCGCGGGCTCTTGCGGACGATGCAGCGGGCCAGGCGCCCGTCCAGCTGCGCCACGTAGACCGAGAGGAAGGTGCGGCTGACCAGGGCGGCTGAGTGCAGGGCCAGCAGCCCCGTCTCCGGGCACAGCAGGCCAGGGAAGAGTAGGCGCAGCAGGCGCAGCAGGCGCCGGAAGAAGGCCCGGTTGACGCAGGGCGCGGCAGCCATGTCCTCTTCTGGCCACTCAACCCCCAGCTCCAGGCTCCCCGGCGGGGCCCGAGGCTCTGGGCGCGTCTGGGTGGCCGCGGCCTGCCGCAGCAGGGGATACAGCTTCCGGGCGCCCAGGGCCGCCACCGCCAGGACCACGGCCGCCCTCCTGGCCGTCACCCCCCGGGCCAGCCAGCCAGCCACCTTGGCCAGGCACCACGGCCTGCCGCGCCATGGGGCCGGCCCCATCCTGCACCCTGCCCGCTCAGCTGGCAGCCAAGTGTCAAGCCAGGCTCCACCCCGTCCCACAATGCTCTGCCCTCCCCTCGGGCGGGGCCCGGCCGGACCGGAGACGCTCCGGGGGAGAAGCGCCACAGCGGGCACTAGATGGCGCTGCCGCGCCACGGGAGGGACCCGGTTCGAGACCGGGGTGGGGAGGGTCCGTCAGTAAATCCAGGTGCATCCGCGGGGTGGAAATCCGACTCCGGCCCTTCCCCCACAGCAATCGGGGTGACTCCGGATTAATCCGGGGATCTGATATCCGACTCCAGCCCTTCCCCCACAGCAATCGGGGTGACTCCGGATTAATCCGGGGAGCTGATACCCGACTCCGGCCCTGCCCCCACAGCAATCGGGGTGACTCCGGATTGACCCCGGGGGGAGATCTGAATCCAGGCCTGGCCCCAAGGCACGGGGGGGTCCCGATTCACGCTGGGAGCTCGTTGCCCCCCCTCCCCATTGGGTGCCCCCGCACCTCCCTCTAAGGGGGGTTTCCAGCCCCACCCCGCATCCCCATGGCCACAGGCCCGCCTCCTGCCCAGCGCTGACGTGACCAACCCGGGCATCTTCCGCCTCGGTGGGGGGGGAGGCTGCGGCGCCCTCACACACGTCACTTCCGCCTCCTTCCTTGCCATGGCGGCACATCCGGTCGGAGGCAGACTCGCTTCCGGTGAGGCGGGTACGACGCATCCGCCCCGTGAAGGGCCAGGGCGGGAACTTCCGGCGCGAGGAGGGAAGTGTTTCCGCCGGCGCTGTGACACGACGACACTTCCGGGGAGAGAACGCGTGACTTCCGGTAGGGAAGTCTGGCGCCCATTGGCCGGAGGCTGCCCGGGGGGCGGAACTTCCTGCTCCGTCCCTATTTCCGGTCGGGGCTGGGCTGCGCGGGACCCTGGAGCTGCCGCAGCCCGGGCCGGTGAGGGGCTGCTGGGGGGGCGGGGCGATCCCCGCTCGGGGACCCCAGAGTCCGGCCGCTGGGGCGGGGCCTGTCCCCTGGAGCGGGGGGGCCCGTCCCGGACTCCTGGGTCCCGCACGGGACCAGTCTGGGGGGG
>ML675667.1:3684533-3695989 GCA_007922155.1 Mesoclemmys tuberculata | reverse complement strand
GGGCGGGGCTGTCCCTGCCTGTGCGGGCGGGGCGCTGTGGGGCAGGGCAGGGCGGGGCGCTGTGGGGCAGGGCAGGGCGGGGCTGTGCGGGCGGGGCGCTGTGGGGCAGGGCAGGGCGGGGCTGTCTGGGCGGGGCGCTGTGGGGCGGGGTAGGGCGGGGCGCTGTGGGGCAGGGCAGGGCGGGGCTGTCCCTGGCTGTTCGGGCGGGGCGCTGTGGGGCGGGGCTGTCCCTGGCTGTCCGGGCGGGGCGCTGTAGGGCAGAGAGTGCCTGGGGCTCAGCAGGGGCCGTGCTCACTGGCAGAGGGGCCAAGCACTGGGAGGGGTGCTGCGGGCGCGTCGCTTGCAGTGCTGGCTGTGGGGTGCCGCCTTCACACTCTCGTTTCTCCCCCAGATCTGTCTGACAACCCCTCCCCCACCCCCCGAGCATCCTGCCCTCGCTCCGTGGCCGCCATGAGTTTGCAGTGGACGGCCGTGGCCACTTTCCTTTATGCCGAGGTCTTCGCTGTTCTACTGCTTTGCATCCCCTTCATCTCGGCGCCCAGGTGGGGTCTGTGGGTCACTGGTTCAGCCTCATGGGCGCTCGAGGGGCTGGCTGGAGACTGTGGGTCACTTAGCTGGAGAGGATGGGGCCAAGTCAAAAAGGCCTGTGGGGCTGGGAGCCAGGACTCCTGGATTCGATGCCCATATCCCCCTCCCAGCTGGGCCCCTATCCTCCGGCCCCGCTGCTGTGGGGTGGGCTAGTGCTGAGGTGTCTGTGGGGGCTGATCCAGAGCCACTGTTGTGTTTGAGCCTACTCGGCACAGCAGGCCCAAAGCACTTATTGAGGGAGGCCTTTGGAGTAGGGGTCTTGGGCAGCGGAGACCCCACTGGGGTGATCATTGTTAACCTAAAGGCTTGGCCAAGTAGGTGGCACTAGATGGGGGGCTGGCAAGGATCTTGGGAGGGTTCAGGGGGGCCAAGGCCCCGTACTGCTGCTCTCACTTCCCACCAGCTGGAAGCTCCATCTCTTACCCCTTGGTGGGGGGCTCCCCCTCTAAGACCCTCCTCTGCTGTGGTCCTGGGTGGGACCCCCCACCTGCCATGGGGCTCACCAATGTGAGGTAGGGGGCAGGGCTGTGTCTGTGGGGGACCTGGGGATCTGGTTCTGCACCCATATCCCTGCAGGGCTGTGAGGAGCAGGGCTGCCCCTCCGAGGCGGGGGGCTGAGCGGGCTGCTGATGTGACCTTTTCCCCTCCCCACTGGCCAGATGGCAGAAAATCTTCCGGTCCCGCCTGGTGCGGCTGGTGGTGACCTATGGCAACACCTTCTTCGTGGTGCTCATCGCCATTCTTATCCTCCTGCTCTTCGGTGAGACGGGGGCTGGGCAGGGGGGGCTAGGCGGGGGCTGCCCTTCCCTGGCTGTCAGGGCTGGGCAGGGGCCGTTCTTTCTTGGCTGTCAGGGCTGGGCACTGGGGGGGGGGGGGGGGGGGGGGGCCACCCTCCCCGGCAGTCAGAGCTGGGTGCTGTGGGGTGGGGGCCACTCCCCCCTGGCAGCATTTGCTTGCTCAGCCCTGCACGCGGAGTTGGGAAAGACGTGGTCGGTTTCTCTGAGTTGAGCAATTGGCTCCTGAGGCGCGGGCGGGGACAGAAGAAGAAAACGCTTATCACGCTTAGTGCAGTTTGACACTACATGCAGTGACCCTGAACACGACAATCCCTGTCAAACCTTTTATTTCCACCCAATCACATGGATGTTTTCCTTCATTTACGGTTACGGCCAGGGTTAAAGTTGTACCTTTTTTACTGATTGTCGGGCAGTTTACAAGCTATTGGCAATCCTGGGAGTCAGGACTCCTGGGTTCTCTCCACATCTCTGTGAGGGGGATGGGGTCTGGTGGCTTTGGCAGGGGTGACTGGGAGCCAGGACTCCTGGGTTCCTGTGGGATCCCAGCTGGGAATGCTGTACTCTGGGCTGGTCCCCAGCATATTAGTCCCCCCTTTGCCCCCCCCAGATGCTGTGCGTGAGATCCAGAAGTACGACGATGTGACCGAGAAGGTCAATCTCCAGAACAACCCGGGTGCTGTGGAGCATTTCCATATGAAGCTCTTCCGTGCCCAGCGCAACCTCTACTTGGCTGGCTTCTCCCTGCTGCTCTCCTTGTGAGTGGGGGGCTGCAGGGCTGGAGTGAGGGGCACCGGCAGAGCTGGGGGTGGGGCTGTGCATCAGGAGTGAGGGGCACTGGCAGGGCTGTGGGGCAGGAGGGGTGGGGGTGTTAATGCGTTCCTTTTTGGTGAGGGGCAGTCGTGTACTGCCCGGCCACGGTGTGGGCTGGGGGTTGCACTGGCCAAAGATCTTTTGAGTGACTCAAAATTTACATGGAGCCCCATCGAGCCGGGTCTTGTGCCCCTGCTATCTGGGGGGCCCATCTCAGTGCTGGGTGAGGGGCCTTGTGCCCTGCCCCCAAGGGGCTGCCTGAACCCAATATCTGGATTCTCTGTTAGTCAGTGCCTTCTGGGCAGGTCCCTCCGCAGTTAACCCCTGGCTGCCCTGGCTCCCTGCAGCCTCCTGCGCCGCCTGGTGACGCTCATCTCCCAGCAGGCCACAGTCCTGGCCTCCAACCAGGCTTTCAAGAAGCAGGCGGAGAGCGCCAGCGAGGCTGCCAAGAGATACATGGAGGACAACGACCGGCTGAAGAAGGTGTGGGGGAGGGGGCGGAGCCAGTGCTGGGGGTGGGGTGTCAGAACAAATCATGTCACACCAAGCTGGTGGCTTTCTGGCAGGGTGAGCAGCCCTGCAGCTGGGTCAGGCGGTAGACGTGCTATATCCTGACTCTAGTAAGGCTTCTGATGCTATTCCAGCGACTGTCTCCAACAAACCAGGGCAACAACCTAGATGGAGCCACTGAGATGGGTGCCAAACGGGCTGGGAAAGCATTCCCTGAGGGTGATCAGTGGGCCAGTCACGTTGGTGGGCAAAGCGGGCGGGGCTCTGCAGTGAGCAGGGCTGGGGCTGGTTGATATTTTCGTCTGAGGGAGAGCATGGCAGAGGTCACTTAGCCAAGCCAAGCTGGGCAGGGTTGCCATTCAGAATGACCTGGACAGACAGGGAGTTGGTCTGAGGTAAATAGGATATGATTGAAGAATGGCAAAGGCGAGTTGTTCCTTTGTGCACACACAATGCCCCATGGCTGCCTGGGGGGAGAGCTGCGCAAAGGGAGCTGGGGGTCTGAGTAGATCACAAGCTAAACAGGAGTCAGCCAAGTAATGCTGCTGCTGAGAAGTCCAGAGACGAGCCACAAAAATGCTAGAAGGGATAGAAAACACGGTCTGTGTGGCCAGGCTGGAACCTGGCTTTGTTTAGCCTGAGACGAGACGACTGAGGGGCCAGAACAACTTTCATGTCCATGCGAGGTTGTTATGAGGAGGGAGGAAAAATTGTTCTTGGCCTCTGAGGCCAGGGCAAGCAGCCATGGGCTTAACCTGCAGCAAGGGCGGTTTAGGGAGGATGTTAGGAAGAACCTTGCTCCTGCCGGGGTTGTTACTCACTGGAGTAAATTGCCTGGAGCTTGTGGAGTCTCCGGTATTGGTAATTTGTGAGGGTGGGTTGAACAAATGCCCGTCAGGGATGGTCTGGATGTGATTTAGGGCGTGGGGGACTGGAGGACCCTTCTGGCCCTATGATTCTATGGGGGGCAGGGGGAGGCTGCCCCTAAAGCGGGGGGGACTCCATGTCAGAGTGGGTGGCCCCAGGGGGCCCTTGGTTGGGATTTGAGGGCACATGGGGGAGGGGGCTTGTGACCAATGGCTGCCATTCTGAGCTGGCCCTGGGTTGGGATATGGGCTGTGGGGTCCCTCTAGGGTTCCAGTGGGGCTCACCGTCCCCCTGCCCCCAGGAACTGAAGCTGGCTGGCGTGGAGCTCGACGAGCTGCCGGCGGCAGGGCCGGGGGCCGAGGAGGAGAACATGGCGCTGAAGACAGAGCTCCAGCAGCTGAGGGAGGAGCTGAACTCCAGCAAGCGGGGTGAGTTGGGGGCTGGGGGGGTCACACCCAATGGGAGCTTGGGGGTTATGACGTGGGCTGCATTGCCCCAGCTGCTGGCTCTTCTTGGCCCTCATGAATCCTGGCACCGTGGCCTAGCACAGCCCTGGTGGGTAAACTGAGGCACCCCTCATGCCTATGGACCCCTCCCAGGACAGCAGCGCTGTGCCAGGGACCAGGGGGGTGGGCAGGGCTGGCTCAGGAGCATCAGTCACCTCAGGGCCATTCCCACAGCGGGTGTGGGGCTCGGTGGGTGCGTAGCATGCAGGGGGGTCACCTTGCTCTCTGCTAACCCAGCTTGTCCCCCCAGCCGTGGAGAAGGCGGAGAACGAGGCGCTGGCCATTAAGAAGCAGGCGCAGGGGCTGACCAAGGAGTACGACCGGCTGCTTGAGGAACACAACAAGCTACAGGTGGCATGAGGGGGCTGGGAGATGGGGGTAGCTGTGGCTGGGGCCCATGGCTCTGGGGCTGGCCTTTGGGTCTGGGGGTGGGCAGATCACGTGATAGAGCAGCCCGAGGGTGGGTCTGAATGTGCTGGGGGCAGGGCTGGAATCATGCCCCTGCCCCACAGCTCACTGGGCTCCCCCCACAGTGGGGCAGCCCCTTCCCCCCCCTCTGTGCCGAGCAGGGGCTGGCTCACATGTGGCCCTTTAAGACGCTGGCTCTGACCCACGAGGGCCGGGTAGCCGGCCTCGCCTGCCGTGGGCTATTAATAACCTGCTGGCAGTGGGAGCTGTCAGCTGAAGGGGGCTGGGTGCCACCCGGGGGGTAGGGGGAGGAGCAGGGGGCTGTGGGTTGGGAGTGAAGGGCACTGGTGGGGTGCGGCTGTTGGTGAGGGGGCTGGCCCCTCCCCCCCCTTGTCCCAGCCCTGGCCCGGGCCAGGCGCCAGGTGCCTCGTGACATGCTCGGGGCTGCCAGCTGGGCGCGGTTGCCCGGCCCTGCCCCTGCTGCTGGGGGGAGGGGTTGGCCTGTGCTTTGGGGGCGGGGCTTAGCAGCTGTTTGGAGGCTGTGTTGCCAGGGTAACTGGGGCTGGGGTATTTTTAACTCTGGTGTGGGGGTGGTTGAGAGATTTAAAGGGGGCTTTGGGTGTGGGGGGGGGCTGTGGGCCAGGAGTGAGGGACCCTGGATAGGGGTGTTACCTCCCTAACCCCCCTGTCCCCCTGTCTGTCCCCAGGTGCTGCAGGCTGGACCCAAGGACAAGAAGGAGGAATAAAGGCTCCTCCCCTCCCCCCTTCCAGCTTGGAATGTGGCTTTCAGGGGGTGGGGCCTCATAGGCCACACCCCCAGCTCCCTGGTGGGCAAAGCCTAACCCAGGAACCTGGCCCCCCTCCATGGCTCCCCTCTGAGCCCTGCAGGTGGGGGCAGGACTGCCATGCCCACCCCTGCACAGGTCTGCAGGCGCCCTACCCCCCACCCGAGAGTTGGGCCCTGCTGCATGGGGCTGGGGGATCTCAGGGCTGGGTTTGGGGTTCCAGGCTGGGCAGTGCATTTCTCCTGCCTCCATTCCACCCTTCCCGGCAAGGGGGGGAGCCCCCTGCCTCAGTTTCCCTTTCCATGGCCCTCTTCCGCCTTCTGTGAGGTGGGGGGACCCCTGCATTCCCCAGGGAAGCTGAAGGCTGGGGGGGGAGCTGCAGCCTTCCTGCCTGTGCCCCTCATTTGTAAGGCCGCTGCCTCGCTCATCCCCTCTGCCCCTGGTTCCCAGGGATACCACCCACTGCCCTGAGGCCCTGGCCTCACCCCCACTTTGCAAGGGCCCCCCCTCTGTAGGGGGCCCAGCTGTGGCTTCAATAAAGGTGTGGAAACGGTGCCGTGGCTGGTTTTGTGAACATTGGGGGGCTTCCTGGCCACCCCCCTGCTCCCCACCTGCAGCCTTGAACCTGGGCCTCTGCCTTGTGGGGAGGGGCAGGGACCAGATCATCACAGTCTGCCTGGCTCCATGGCCAAAATCTGCCTGCCCTCCTGTTGCAGCTCTCCAAGGAGGGACCAGCCCCCCCCAGGCAGGCCAGCTTCTCTCTGGGCAAGGAAGCCAGGACTCCCCCCTGCTGTGCTGCTGGGAGGCACTGCCTTTAATTCCCCTCACCCCTGGCTGGGTCAGCCAGCTGTGCGGCCAAGTCTCTGCTGGCTTGGCCCTATTACAGGGGGGGGCCTGGAGCTGTCCCTGATTCTCCAGGGGCCTGAGTGATCAGCTGTGGGGCCAGGGCCCTTCCTGGCTGGGTGCCCCCTGCCCTCGGGATCTAACATGCTGGGTGGGGGGCCTGGCCTCCTGCTGCCCCCACGGCTTTGGGGAATCCTCCTGCTGGGGCCTGGGCCTGTGAAGGGGGCAGCTTGACCTGGGGTGCTCTGTTCCCCCTTCCCCCCCCCTGCCAGTGGGGCCTGAAGGGTGTGTGTGTGGGGGGGTGATAGTGAAGTGTGGGGCGTAGCCTAGTACGTGTTGTACGTGTGAGTCAGGGCCACGGGGGGGGGGCTGGTGCACGTTGGACCTGTGAGTCAGTGCCATGGGGTGTGGCTGAGGCTGGCTGCCTGAGTTGTGGGGCTCCTGGGGAGGGGGCTGGACATGGGAGTCCTACCTGGGGGGGGCTGGGGGCCCAGCTCCCTGGGTTGTGGGGGAGGAGAGTAGGAGGCTGGGGGCCTGGGTTCTATCCGAGGAAAGTTGGCCCTGTCCTCATGACTTTCTCCACCCCTGGGATTGTAGGGGTGGGGGCCCAGCCCTCAGGTGTGTGGGGGGGGGGCGCTCTCCAAGCTGGAGTCTGTACAGCACCTGGTGTGGCCACGGGCCTTGAGAACCAGCTGTTGGATAAAGCCACGGGGGGCCATTCAGGCCTGTCACGTTGCTGGCCCAGATGGGAGCCCCTGCCTCAGTTTCCCCTGCATTGGCTATGGTGCCCCTGGTGCTGTGCGGCTCTGGCCCCACCCGCCTGGCGGCAGTTGGGGGGCCGTGGCCAAGGCTAATAAAAGCAGCCAGCACTGGAGCCGTTCCCTGTGGTGCTGGGTCCGGACCAGCTTCCGTGCCCCAAGCCAAGGCGCATTCCTAGGCCCCATCGCCTGGCCTGGCGAGGAGATGACAGCCAGGAGTCTGGGCCAACTGCACTCCCCTCTTCCAGAGCTGGGGAGAGAACCCAGGAGTCCTGGTTCCCACCCCCCCCGCTCTAACCCACCCGCCCCCTCACAGCTGGGGTGCAAGTTTAGTGTCGTGGAGATGTGGCCCTGGGGCAGGGTCCTGCTGTGGTGATGGGGACCCAGGAATCCCATCCCTCCTTTAGCTGCCAGGGGGTGGCTGGGCTGGGCCTGGGGCAGGCGGGGGGGGGGAGAGTGAGCCGGGTATGGGGGTGTGTGTGGGGGGGAGGGGAGATTGTGTGTCAGCTGGCAGAGGACTGGGGGGGGTTTGGGGTAGAGGGATGGGGTGGGTGTGGAGGGGCACTCTAGGGACCGCTGGGTCCTGCCCTATGGCCGGGTGTTTGTGTGTGTGGGGGGGGCACATTAGGTGGCCGGTGTGGGTGTGGGTGCGTGTGGTGGTCGGGTGTTGCGTGGGCAGAGGGTGGTGGTGGTGGGGGTGTTGCTTTGGCTGCGGCATGGGCTGGTGGGGGGGGCAGCGGGGGCGCTGTTAGCCTCGCGCCCTGTGCGTTGTGGGGAGGTGTGTGGCATTGTGGGGGGGGGGTCGCTGTCCACCATGTTCCATCCCCCCCCAGACAGGAGCCCAGACAGGTCCAGGACACACGTTTATTGCTGTTTCAGGCAGGACATTAACATGATCACAGACGCGGTGCCCGCAGGGGGGGACCTGGGGGGCCCTGCTGGTTTGACACAACACAAAACACGTTAAAGCTGCCACCGTGGAAGACTGAAGTGGATGAGCAGCCCCGCCACTGGGTGGGGGCCTGGCTGCAGGGAGGGGGGGGGTCCGCCCAGCCACCCCCCCAGCTTACATCCCCCCCGCCGGTCCCTGCAGCCCCCCCCACCCCAGCAGCTTGAGGTTGGGTTGGTACACGGATGGGTCGCACACACGTGTGCACAGACACACTCACGCTCACACACACACACACGGTTTGTCCTTTAACACCCGCCCCACCCGACAGCGGGCGCTGCGGCTCGCTAGCGTTTGTACAGGCCTGACGATGACCAACATTACCCGACCCCCCGCCCCCGGCCGTGGCAGGCTTTTAGGGCGACTCTAGAAAATGTGCAAAATAGAATCTGCGTCCGGGGGCTGGGGGGGGGGACGCACCAGGAGAGGGGCAGCCCGGACACCTGGGTTTGCTGGCTGGGGAGCAGGCGGCCCGGGGGAGGGGGGAAACGGATCAGGGGGGAGCCCCAGGCTGGGGGCCGGTTCGGTCCCCTGTTCTTTGGGGCAGCGCTGGGGGGCTGGGGCAGGGCTGCAGCTGCTACCGTAGTCCACAGATTATAAGAGCCAGCTTTGCACAGTGGTGGCCCCCAGGGGCCCACGACCTTGCTGGGCTAGGCCAGGCAGCCCCCCCCACCGCCTGTCAGCGTGACAGGGCCCCAGCCCCTCACGCAGCTCGGCCAGCCAAGCGCAAGATCTGAAGATTATGAAAGGGGGAAACTGAGGCACAGTGTGGGGCAGGGCTAGAACCCAGGAGTCCAGGCCCCCAGCCTGGTGCTTCAATACCTACTGCGGCCAGCGGGGGCTGGTGTGCAGGGGTCCGGCGCCCGCGGGGGAAGCTGTATGACTGACGTGGCACGCATGACGGGGACACAAAGCCCCAGTGGGTGGGGGAGGGGTACCCATGACAGGAATGGGGCTTGAGGTCACATGACACTCTCCAGGATCACGACTTTCCCCATGTCCTCAGCGCCTGGGGTCAGGGTCGTCAGCGCCCCCATCTCCGCCGCTGGCAGCTTGTATTCCAGGTGGTGCAGCCCCCAGACGGGCTGGGTGAGCCGGTGCCAGCGCTGGGGGGGGCAGAGAGAGACAAAGGGTTAACGGAACCAGGAGTCTGGGATCCCAGCCCCGCCCAGCACTGGGGAGAGAGAACCCAGGCATCCGGGCTCCCAGCCCCTCGCGGTGGCGGAGAGGACCCAGGCATCCAGGCTCACCTCAGCCAGCGTCCCCTTGGCGCGGCTGAGCTTGTAGAGGGCGGAGAGGGGCACGCAGAGCACGGAGCTGAGCGTGAAGGCCCAGCCGATGGCCTCGCCCCACCAGGGGTAGACGTAGCTGTTGTTGTAGACCAGCGGCTTGTAATAGGCCAGGTTGAAGAGGAAAATACCCTGTGGGAGGCAGGACACCAAGGGTTAAACGCCCTGCTCTAGCCCCTCGACCTCTCCCTTCCTGGGCCAGGGAAAGGACCCAGTGTCCGGGCCCCCAGCCATACCAGGCAGATGAGCGGCGTGAAGACCATCCAGCACCACTTCATCCAGGGGAAGGGCCGGTAGCCGATCATGCAGGCAACGTCGTCCATGAACCGATCAGCCCCTGGGAGGGTGGAAGGGGTGAGATAGAGGCCCCACGAAACCCCCTTTCCCCGACCCCCGGGTCAGAGCCATGGGCCCATCAACCCTGGCATCCCGGCGGCCGCCCCCGGGGCAGTGCCATGGGCCCATGCGCTCCTGGGCTTCCCCGTCCTGCGGTGCCCGTCACTCCCGCCCCACAGACCAGGACTCACCGTACACCCAGGCGATGACGATGCACTCCCAAAAGGCCTGCCAGAGCAGCGTGGTCCCGCTGGCCGAGTAGTAATCAAAGAGCTGGAAGACATACATGCCCCCCTAGGCAGGGAGGGACCGGACATGAGAGGGGCCCAGCCCCACGGCGTTGGCTCACGGCGCCCCTCGCTCCCGACCCGCAGCCCCCCCCGCGGTACCTCGGTGACCATGGACAGGTCGATGACGAAGCAGAGGGCGCAGGTCAGCGCCACCGTCACCTCCCGCTGGAACCGGAAGGAGCAGCTGGGCGGGATGAAATCCAGGATTCCTGTAATGAAACCCTCCACGCCCACAAACTGGGGCGGGGGGGCGCCAAGAGCATGACTCTGGCTCTACCCCCTAGGCCCCGCTGCCCCCGGGGCCGGAGCCGGAACCCACCTGGCTGTCCAGTCCCAGCAGCAGCAGCATGACGAAGAACAGAGCAGCCCAGAGGGGCGCCACTGGCATCAACGTGACGGCTCGGGGGTACGCGATGAACGCCAGGCCGGGCCCTGGGGGAGAAAGACTGGGATGAAACCCAGGCATCCGGGCTCCCAGGGCCCCCCCACTGTAACCACCAGCCCCTGCCCCTCTCCCAGGGCTGGGGGGGGAACCCAGGCGTCCGGGCTCCCAGGGCCCCCCCACTGTAACCACCAGCCCCCACCCCCCCTCCCAGAGCTGGAAGGGAACCCAGGCGTCCGGGCGGGCTCACCGGACTCAGCGACCTTGGCGATGTCCACGCCCTGCTCGGCCGCCATGAAGCCCAGGATGGAGAAGACGACGAAGCCGGCGAAGAAGCTGGTTCCGCTGTTGATCAGTGCGAGGATTATGGCATCCCTGGGGGGAGGGGAGGGTCAGATCGCAGGCTGGGGGAGGGACCCAGGGGAGGGGTCTCTGCCAGGCTAGGAGGGGGGTCCCCCGCCCCCCACAGCAGCGCCCCCAGGCCAGAGCCTCTCACTTGTAGCAGTCGTTGTTGAATCGGTTGTAGCTGCCCAGGGCTGTCAGTGCGCCCAGCCCGATGGCGTAGGAGAAGAAGATCTGGGTCCCCGCGTCGATCCACACCTGTGTGGAGAGACAGGGAGAGAACCCAAGCGTCCGGGCGCCCTGCCCCCCCAACCAGACCCCTTCCCCTCCCAGCACCGGGGAGAGAACCCGGCGTCTGGGTGCCCTGCCACCCCCAGCGCCCAGCAGAGGACCCCGGCGTCCGGGCCCCTACCTGTGGGGAGCCCAGCTTGGACCAGTCGGGCTGCAGGTAATAGAGGATGCCGGCGCTGGCGCCCGGCAGGGTCACACCGCGGACGAGCAGCACCACGAGCACCACGTAGGGGAAGGTCGCCGTGAAATACACGATCTGGGGGAGCGGGGAGGGGGTTAGGGGGCAGCACGAGGCCTTCTCCCCTGCGCCCCCCCCACCGGGCCCCCAAGGCTGTGCCCCGTGCCCAGAGCCCCCCACCTGCCCCTCGCCCCAGGGCCCTACCTTGCCAGTGGACTTGACGCCCTTCCAGACGCAGAAGTAGACCAACACCCAGCAGGCCAGTAGACAGAGCGTCACCTCCCCATTGATGGCGCCTGGTACCTCCAGGCCCCCCGACAGATGCAGCACCCGGTTCCTACAAGGGGGGGGGGGGGGGTGCGGGGAGGCGGGGCGCGCGGGGGGGCAGGGCATGCAGGGGGGGCTGCTGGCTCAGCCAGCATGGGGCCATCAGCTGGGCCACAAAGACGGAAGCCACCGGGGGAAGCGATTGCAGGAAGGGGTTGGTAGCCCCAGAGGAGGGTTGGTAGCCCTGGGGGGAAGCAGCC
>ML675667.1:3643103-3675004 GCA_007922155.1 Mesoclemmys tuberculata | reverse complement strand
GGGTGGGGAGCTGCGCTGTGCGGGGGTTGCATTTGCCTGGCGGTGCCTGTTGCGTCGCTGGACAGATGCAGTTGGGGTTGCGGTGGGTTGTGTGTTTGTGATGGTGCGTGAGCCGGGGGTTGTCTGTGGGTGGCAGCTGTGTGCGTTGTGCTGTGCGTGTGTCATGTTGCGTGACTCAGGTGTGTGCCTACGTGGGCTGCGGAGGAGCGTGGCTGCAATGTGCAGGGCTGGGGGCGTTGTTAGTCTGGCTGTGTGTGTTGTGAGGTGGATGGCTGTAGTGTGGGTGTACAGGTGTGTGGTGTTGTGTTAGCCCAGTGTGGCTGGGGGGCTGCGTGGCTTTGGGGGGGCTGATTTGGGGCCGGTGTTGCCGTGTTGTGGTTGTTGCTGTGTGTTCGGGGGCCTGGCTGATGCTGTGTTGTGTTAGTGGGGGAGTTGTGAATAACGCACCAAGATAGAGCATGTGGGGGGGGGTTGTGTAGCAGGATCTGGCCCTCCCCCCACACACCCCTCCCCTCCCTCCAGACCCCCCCACCCCCCCTCCCCCCACATGTTCCAGCCTTTCCACACACCCTCAAATGCCCCACGCACCCCACAGTCTGCCCCCTGCCCTCCCTTCAACACCTCACGTCCTCACCCTCCCCACACACCTGTGTAACACACACACCCTGACCCCCCCTCCTGCATTTCACCCCCAATCGCCTTTAATGCCCACCGGCAGCCATCTTTTCTGCCTGCCATACAGGAATTAGCCAGCAGGCTCTGGCCTGCCTGGTCGGGGTGCACTAGCACAGCCTCCCCCACACCCCTGAGAGAAAGACAACAGTTTCTTCTGCAGAGCCCCATAGAGGTTCCCCCTCACGTCCTGCCACCCCCCCCATTCATGCCCTGCCCATGTGTCCGGGCCTGAACCCCGATAGGTTTCGAACAGGACACCTGGGTTCTCTGCCCAGCTCTGGGCACAGAGTGGGGGCTAGTGATTAAAGCTGGGGGGGGCTTGGAGCAGCCCATTGGGGGCTGACACCCCCCTGTCTCTCCAGCTCCCCGGACCAGACCTGGTCGCCATGCTGGGGAAGCGCTGGAGGAAACCCATCGAGGAGATTGGCTCCATCTACGACATCCAGGAGAAACTCGGGGCGTGAGTCACCCGGCATGGGGAGTGTGGGGGACAAGGGTGAATACATGGGGGGGCAGTCTAGTGGTTAGAGGGGAGGATCTGGGAGACGCACCGCCCTCTCCAGCTTCTCTGTGCCTCAGTTTCCCCATCCCTGCAATGCTCTTTGGGTTGTGGGGTGCCGCCCCAGCCAGAGGCTTAGCCTCCCCCATGTGTCTGTCTCACAGGGGGGCCTTCTCGGAGGTGTTCCTAGCCCAGGAGCGGGACTCCCAGCGGCTGGTTGCCCTGAAATGCATCCCCAAGAGGGCCCTCCGCGGCCAGGAGGTGGCCGTGGAGAATGAAATCGCTGTGCTCAGCAAGTAAGGGGGGCCTAGGGTGGGGGGGCAGGGAAGGGTCTAGCCTCGGGGGTGGCCTGGGGTATGCGGGTCCGGGAGCTGTCAGGGAGCTGTCGGGGGGGTCAGGGACCTGTGGGGGACTTGGGGGTGTTGTGGCTGATGCCGCAGCCCCACCCCCGACCCGACTCCTTGGTCTGTTGCAGGATCAAGCATGAGAACATTGTGGCACTGGAGGACGTCTACGAAACGCCCACACACCTGTACCTGGCCATGCAGCTGTGAGCCCGGACGCCTGGGTTCTCTCCCTGGCTCTGGGAGGGGAGGCTGTGAGGGGGTCCCACAGGGACGGGGTTTGGGGTGAAGCCATCCAGGACTCTAGTGGGTGGGGCTCCCCACATGGCCCCACTGCGTTACCCCTCCGCTCCACCATGAGCGCCCTGCAGCGAGTCCCCCGGGCTGGGGGGAGAGGAGCCCTCACGCCCCCCCAGGGCGCAGCCCGCTCCTGCAGCTGGGGCTTTGTGGGCTCTCAGGACCCCAGCGCAGCCCAGACGGAGCAGAGCTGTCAGGAAGTTCCAGCAGCGACCCCCTGAGCAGCCCCAGAGCCCCATTCTCGGACCCTGCCCCATGCACCCCCCCCCGGGGACTGGCCCTTCCTTCTGGGGCCCTTCTCTCCAACACTGTGCCTGTCCCAGCCCCGCTCTCTCGGGGCCCCAGCAATGGTCACACCCTTCCCCCCAAGCCCAAAACACACACGGGGAAACTGAGGCACACACCACACTCAGGGGAAACCAAGAATATCCCTGCTGCCTTGCAGGGGCCAGCAGTTGGGGTGGGAGGGGGGTGGAGGGTGACACTCCCCCATGTGTCTCTGGCAGGGTGACGGGGGGGGAGCTGTTCGACCGGATCATTGAGCGAGGCCACTACACGGAGCGGGACGCCAGCCGCCTGGTCCGCCAGCTGCTGGAGGCAGTGCACTACCTGCACCAGCTGGGCATTGTGCACCGGGACCTCAAGGTGAGGGGGCGGGGCCCGTAGGGGCGGGGATTAAGGGAGGCCAGGGGGTGGAGCCCCTGGGGAGGGCGTGGTCTCAGAGAGGCATGGGGAAAGTGGGGCCTTAGGGCTGGCGGGTCTAGGGGATGGGGCTACAGGGCCCTCAGGGGACTGTGGGTGAGGCTGTAGGGGGAAAGTGGGTGCAATGGGGGGGCTGGGGTCATGGTGGGAGGGGTTGTTGGGGCAGAGCAGGAGGGTGGGGCGGGATGGAGGAGGCAGGGCCCTGAAGGAAGGGGCAGGGCATGGAGATGGGGTCAGATGGTCTTGGGGGAGGGAGATTTGGGGGGCAATTGAGGGCCATGGGGGGGAACCATGACCCCTGCTCCACAGGGCATGGGGGGTCCCTGCCCCGATGCCCCCCCTGCCCTTGGCGTGACCCCGCCTGCCCCCCCAGCCCGAGAACCTGCTCTATGCGACACCCTTCGAGGACGCCAAGATCATGGTGACAGATTTCGGCCTCTCCAAGATGCAGTCGGACGGGGTCATGGCCACAGCCTGCGGGACGCCCGGCTACGTGGGTGAGGGGTGTGGCGGGGAGGGCAGGGCGGAGGGAGTGGGGCAGTGTGGGGCACTGGGGGCAATAATTCCTGTCTCTGCCCCTCCAGCGCCCGAGCTCCTGGAGCAGAAACCATACGGGAAAGCCGTGGATTCGTGGGCACTCGGCGTCATCTCCTACATCCTGTGAGTCGCCCTCTGGGGGGGCAGAGAACCCAGGCATCCAGGAGGCACCACTGCCAGGGATTCCCATGGCACGCCCAGCCCCACAGAACGAGACCCAGGCATCCGGGATGGGGAAGGGGACCCAGACGTCCCCAGGGGTTGGGGAGCAACTGGGGAGGAATTGGACCCAGACATCCGGGCCTGTATCTCTGGGGTGGGGGACCACTTGCCTCCAGCATGGAGAGCAGGGCGCAGGTGTTGGGGGCGGGGGCTGTGTGCGGTGCTGTCCCTGGGGGCGTGCATGGGGAAGAGGTGCCCCGTTTCTCATCCCCTGTGCCCCCCAGGCTGTGCGGTTACCCCCCCTTCTACGACGAGAACGACGCAGAGCTCTTCGCCCAGATCCTCAAAGGGGAATTTGAGTTCGATGCCCCCTACTGGGACGACATCTCGGACTCGGGTGAGACCTCATGGGGGACCCTGAAATCAGGGGGGCGAGGTCCCAAGGGGCCAGGCAGAGGAGCATGGGGCTCTAGGATGGCAGGGAGAGGGATGGAGGCTTGATATAGGGCCAGTGGGATGGGTGTCCCCATATGGGGGTCCCTACATGGGCTGGGTGTGGAGTCAGCTATGGGGGTCCCCCATAATGCTCACTGGGACACCCTCTCTCCCCTCAGCCAAGGATTTCATCCAGCAGCTGCTGCAGCGGGACCCCGAGATGCGCTACACATGCGAACAGGCCCTGCAGCACCCCTGGTGAGCACCCTGGGAAAGGAGGGCTGGGGGTTCCCCCCCAGGCCCTCCCTGACCTTTCACCTCTGACACCCCCCAGGATCTCGGGGGACACGGCCCTGGACAAAAATATCCACGGCTCCGTCAGTGCACAGATCCAGAAAAACTTCGCCAGGAGTCAGTGGAAGGTGAGCCCCGGACACCTGGGGCCTGTTCCCCATCCCCGTTCTCCGGATGCCTGGGTCCCATCCCCTGAAAGTGGGAGCGCTGGGGCCTCCCTAACGGTCAGCCATCCCGGATACCTGGGTCCTGTCCTGGGAGAGCTCTGGGGGGCCCCTAGGGGGTCAGCTGTCCCGGATGCCTGGGTCCATCCTGGGGAGAATGGGAGCTCCGCGGGGCCCCTAGGGGTCAGCCACCCGGACACTTGGGTCCATCCCAAGGGGGTGTCTCACATAGGCTGTTCTTTGCCCCCACAGCGAGCTTTCAATGCCACGTCCTTCTTGCGCCACATCGCCAGGCCGGGGCCCGGCCACGAGGCAGAGGAGGGGGCGCCAGGGGGGCCACGCAAGGACTGGTGACCTGATAGGTGAGGCGGGGGGGGCTTGGCTGCGCCCCATCTAGCCATGCCTCAATATGTATACAGGCCACGCCCCCCAAAAAGCCACGCCCCATCTCCCTGCTTTAGCTCCGCACTGCCAGATGGGCACTGGAGCCTGGGTCCCACCTCCCTGCCCCCCCAGTGACTCCTAGCAGGCTCCCCCCTCCAACAGGGTCCCCCCATTCTGTACCCTCCCCATCCCCTGGGTAGCCCTTTCACCAGCCGCACCCCATACAGCATACAGGGCCCTCAACCAGCCCTGCCCCACAGCCACCTCCCATCCTCCCTTATGGGCCCTTCCCTTAGGGGCCCCTGCCCCACCCCGCCCTGGCCTGCCTCCCCCAGGTGCTCACAGTTTCTCCCCCCCTTTTCTCCCCACAGGTGCTGGCATCTGCATGAGCCGCTTGACTGCATGAAGGACCCTTCCCCAGCCCCAGCTGCACCCCCCCCCAGCAAGGACCCCTGCCCTGGAGGTGGGGTGGCCTGGGACCACAGCCCCTCCCCCCAGGCATGGATCTGGGGAACCTCTCCCACATCACCCCCAGCCATGCCCCCCCCACCTCACTGGCCCTGGTGGCTGCCAGAGGGAGGTGGGCAAAGATGGGGAGGGGTAGAGAGAATCAGCCGCCCCGTCCCTCCGTGGGTCCAGAGCACTGGCCAAGGTGGGCTAGCAGGGGTTGCAGGTCGGGAGTGAGGGGCACCGTGAGCGCTGGGGGGGGGCCATTTACATCCCATGAGCGTCTAATAAAACCCGTCAAACCAGCAGGCGCCTCCTGGACATGGCGTCCGTACCCAGGGCCCATCTCCCCCAGTATCCTGCCTGCGCTCCAGAGCACAGCCTGGGGGCCAGAGGTCAGAGCAGGGGGCTGGGAGCCAGGACGCCTGGGTTCTCTCCCTGGCTCTGGGGGCCAAGCATGACCCACTCCTGGGGCAGAGGGGTCAGAGCTGGGAGCTGGCGGCCCGTCACTGGCCATGTTGAGCAGCTCAAAGGGCAGGAAACCATGGGGGGGGGCCTTGGGTGAGGTGTCCCCCTAAGAGGACCTGCTGGGGGGCAGGGTGAGGGTCATGGCACCATGAACCTGGGGGACAGAACGGGTGGAGAAAACACATCCCAGGGCCAGCAGGGAGCCTGGGGGGGGAGTGGGGGGACAGGGGTACCCAGGGCTGGGAAAGCCCTGCTGGCAGGTCTGGGGGGGTGGGCTTTGAGCTGGCCTGGCAGCGGGTCCAGAGACCCACCCGCCAGGTACTGGGCACAAGGTGAGGGGCCCAGCGCCCACCACCCCAAACCATGAGCGTGACTAGCTGTGCCTCAGTTTCCCCACCTCCTGTCAACCCTTCCAAGTGGGCGCCATGTGGGGGGGGGCGTGGATGGGGGGGGATCTATCCCAGTAGCCCACCTGCTGCCCTGGATCAAACCCCTGGGCCCACCTGCCCCTCCTTGACTGGAGTTGGAAATTGGGGGGCCCTGGCCAGAGCGAGGTGATATGGGGGGCCTGGCCAGAGGGGGAGTCAGGGGTTACCTGGCTGGAGTGGGGGGCCCTGGCCAGATCAGGGGGATCCATGGACCCCTCAGTTCCCCAGTGGCAGCTGTGGCTTTGTGTGACTTTGCTGGCAACTGGCTGTGGGCCCTGTTTGGGGGGGGCACCTCCCCCTGGCTACTTGACCCTCAAGCCAGGGCAGCCGGGCACCGTAATGCTGCTAGTAACGTGCATGTCATAATGGGGCCCAGAGCGTTTGGACTACCGTAATGCTGCTACTGCTAGGCATTCAATAACTGGACCCTGCCTGATGGGTTACCGTACTACAGCTAGTAACGCGCACGAACTGGAGCGTGGCTATCGTAATACTGCTAATAATGGTCCCACCCTAATGGGGAGGCCTGAGCTCGGGCTACCGTAATGCTGCTGCTAACGGGCATCAAGAATGCTCACCCCTTTCTTGGTTGGGATCTCTAGGAATTACCATAATACCACTAAGAATGGGCACTCCACAGGAGGCCTCTGATCTCAGCTGGCCCCTCTGGGGGCACCATCATAACCCCACAGCAGAATGGGGCCCAACTTTGGTGTGGGGCCTGTCCCCACACAGTGAGTATCCCTGGCTCCCCCCCATCCCTTTCCTCTCACTGCAGATCTCTGGCTAGCCCTCCCCCCCATTGGCTCCAGCTGGGGCAGCCCGACCCATTCCGGGTGGCCGAGCACAGCTCTTTAAGGGACGGCGCCAGTCTGTGTTTTGAGCCCCATTATCAGCCAGCCCGACCTTGCGAGGGCACGCCAGAGCTGGGTGTGTGGCTGGATGGATGCCACCATGCCCCAGCCACCTCTGCAGCCTTCCCTGGCACTGGGGCTGGCCCAGGGGGACCTGCCTGAGTCAGGAAGGGCGAAGGGCTGGGAGGGAGCCCAGGGCCTGCTGAGCTGCTCTCCCACCAGAGCCCCCCCAAGGGCCAGGCTCAAGGCCGGCTGGCGGCTCTTGCACGAGCTAAAGGACGTGTGTCCCCAAAGAGCCATGGCTGCGCCCCCAGCAGGCACAAACTACCCCCTCCTGGGCCCTAGGCCAGGACTGGGCAGCCTGCAGGCCTCTCCCAGTGTCTTTCCCCATCCCTGGTTCCATCTTTTCACAGGGCCGGGCCACCAGGCAGGAGCCGCTGAGCGGGGGGTCCTGTGGCGAAAGGAGACAGGGGCCTTGTGGCCAGGACCTTTGCCATCGCTGGGACTCTGGGCCCCTCCACCCGCGCTGCTGGGGAAGGGGCTGGGCGCTATCGCGGCCGGAGACAGGCCAGGCATCAGCTTGTGGCCAGGGAGGCAACGAACAGCCAGCGAGCCGGCTGGGGCCGAGTTCAGGGGCACAGGACATGGCCCCTGGGCAACCAGCCCTCACCAGAGCTGGTCTGATTTTGTGCTGGCGTTGGCACCCCCCCGGCAGGGAGGTCCCTAGGCCACCCATAGGTGGGGGGGGGCCCAGCTGCTGTGGGAGGGAGTGACTGGGGCTGGCTCCACAGCAGGGGTGATGCGGGAGCCCTTGATTCCCCCCCCCCCCACTGAACAGGTTATAAACCTCCCCCTGCATCCAATAGGGTGAGGGGTCCTGGGGGCCAGGACGCCTGGGTTCTCTTCTGGGCTCTGGGAGATTAGGTGCCGCCCTCGGCTCCCTGCTGCCACCTGGCGGCTAAGATTCATCATGTGCTGTCCACCTCGCCTCTTGGCTGCCCCCCAGCGGGGGGGCGGGGAGGGGGGAAATGGTCCCCCCAGAGCTGCAGGGGGGAAGGCCCCTATAGTTACTGCACCTTCCTTTCCTCCCCCAGCTCTGGGGCTGAGGCCAGCTATTCCCTGGGGCTCGGGGGATGGAGAAGAAAAAGACACAAGCCCCCAGACTGGTTTCAGACGGTGAAGGGGCCCCGGGGTCGAGAAACTTTGGGGCAGTAAAAAAAAATCCCTCCCCCCCCTCCAGGGCCAACGTTGTTTCTCTGGCTCAAGGAATGTGCTGGGCCCTGGCGCCCAGAAACCCCAACAGAGAAACCCCAGAAGGGGGGTGTTGGACGGGAGCCGGGGGCAGGGTGTTGAGTCCTGCCCCTGCCTCACCCCAGGACCCACATGGGCCTTAAAACCCCACAGGATGGAGGTTCCTCCACCTCCCCTGGGAACCCCTTCCAGAGCTTCCCTGCCCACCTGGGGAAAAGCTTTTCCTAAGATCCACACTAGACGCTCTCCCCCGCAGGCAGGCAAAGCTGCTCCCCCGGCCCCCTTCTCTTCCGTAACAGAAACCTTCACCCCGGGGGTCCCGTGCTCCAGCCCCGCTGCAAATGGAACCTCTTTCTGTCCCACCTGCCACTTGGGACGACTTGGGAACGGGGCCCACAGTGGCTGCTTTGACGTTTCTTTAGTGACCCATGTTTGGGGCAGAGTCCAAATCAGGTCAAGCATCTCCAAGCGTTTCTTTATTCACCCCCCCCCAGCTGGGGGTCACGGCCTGCTGCAGCCAAGGCCTCGTCACACAGGGGCTGGCCGGGCTGGAGCCGCTGGGCAGAGGGGTAGAGGCCAGAGCAATCCTCCCCCCGCCCCCAGGGTAAGCTCAGAAAATTCACCCCTGCCCCCCATCCCTGGCATCACAGGGCAGGAAATGGGGATTAACCCAAATAAGTTAATTCCGAGGAAATTTGGCCAGCGTCAAACCGCGCCGAGCGGCAGCTGTGAGAAAATAGACTCCAAGGAAAACGCCGGCACGGGCGGGGGCACGGCCACGGGGGCCCCACTGGAATGTGAACAAACCCAGCGGGCAGCTGGTGCCCCACCTTCCACCGCTCTAGCCCCTGCCTATGCTGGGGGGGGCAGAACCCAGGAGTCTGGGCCCTCCATCCTCACTGCTGGTCCGTGCGCCCCCCTGCCCATGGGCAGGGGGGTCCAAGCCACCCTAGTCAGTGCCGTGGGGGGGGAGCGCTGGCTGGTTCTGGTCCGGTCCCAGCGCAGATCCAGGCCCCTAGGCTGGGCTCCCAAGAGCTCTGTTCCGATCCGTGCCCCTTCCACGTTCTGGGCTCCCTGGCTGGGTCCGATCCAGTCGCCATCTGGGTTCCAAGCCCACTGGCTCTCGCAGATGGGGTGGGGAGGCCCGGTGCCCCCCAGGGGGCCGTGGGGCAGCACGTGGAGACGCAGCGTGCGGAGCAGGCTCCTGTAGCCCTTCTCGGTGCCCACGCACTGGTACCGGCCCCCATCTGACGGCGCCACCGGGCCCAGCAGAACCCCCTGCGGCGTCTGCAGCAGAACCCGGTCCTGGGGCAGCTTGGGGGGGGACGACATGGAGAGACACAGGGGTTAGACTCTCCTCCACAGGCCCCACTCCTGGGGCAGCGTGTGGGGGGCGGGCAGTGCCTCAGATCTGAGACCCCCCCCACCTCCTTAGGACAATAGAAGGGGGAATCTGCCCCAAGGCCCCCAGGGGGTCAGCTTGCTGGGGGACACTCACCGGGCGCCGAGCACCACCCTCGACCTGCAGCAGCCACTTGGCCTGGGCGTGGGGGGAGCGGGGCTGGCACTCCAGGAACACGCTGGCCCCCTCCACCCCAAACTGCACCTGCTCTGCCAGCTGCTGCTCTGCTGGGGGAGGGGGGGGGCACACATCAGGAGAGGAGCCACAGAGACCCAGAGCCAGGGAGAGAGCCCAGGCATCGTAGCCTCCCCCCCGCCCCCGACTGTGGGATAGGGGCACTCACCGTTGGCGTTGAAGCCCCGGCACTGGCGTAGGGGGTCTCCATATCTGATGTCCTGGCGACGGACCCGCCTTTGGGGGGGGAGGAAACAGCGTCAATTCCTGCCAGCTGCCCTCCACCCAGGGTGCAGGGCCCAGGGGTGCGGCCCTCACCTGGCGGCACCGGGGCGGTAGCGAGCGCAGCGACGTCCGTCCCAGGCGCAGTAGGGGTCCCGGGCCAGGCAGCAGTCAGCGCACGCTGACCCGTAGGCACCGCACCGATGAAGGCTCAGCTGGACCAGGCCCACGTCGGAGGACACGTAGAGCTGGTGCTGGGAACAGACGGGCAAGGTACAGGACAGACACACAGACAGACTCCCTCCCCTGAGCTGGGATAGAACCCAGGAGTCCTGGCCCTGCCTCCTGCCCTTGTCCACACCTACCCGCTTGGACGAAATCCAGAGACTCGTCACTGGGGCTGGAGTCTGTGGGGGAAAGGCAGCAGTGAATTGACAGGGGGTGTGGCCAGGAAGGGAGGCGGGGCCTGGATAAAAGGGGAGGGGCCAGGGAAAGGGGCGGGGCCAGGGTGGCAGAGGCAAGGCCTCGCACCTTGAACACCTCCACCTCCTCCAGTGTCACCTCCTCCAGGATGCCTGGATCCGTGGGTAGCACCAGCACTTTCTGCACCGTGCCCCGATCTGGGGGGAGAGAGAACACCTGAGACTGGGGAGCCATGCCCCCACCCCCACCCCAGGGACCCAGGTGTCCTGGACACCCCCCCCGCCCTCCCCGGGGCGCCTGGCATACCCGTGCCGAGGAAAAACACCTCGTACCGCCCATCGATGGCATCCACCAGGTCCACGGCCAGCGCGGTGAAGGTGTAGGGGACGTTGGCCCGGACCAGCAGGGGGCGGCGCTGCAGGGGGTACACGGGGCTGTACATCAGGGGGTGGGCACGCACGAAGGCCACCAGCTCGTCCGGGAACTCCCGCGTGGAGCGCAGCCCCGGGGTGAACGTGCCCCCGGGGCACTGCAGGGACAGAGTGCATGAGAGAGGACCCAGGAGTCCAGGCTCCCAGCCCCCCGACCCCAGAGCCAGGGAGAGGACCCAAGCGTCCAGGCTCCCAGCCCCCCCACTCACAGCTCCGGGGCGGGGGTAGGGCACGCGGCCCGTATACGGCACCCACTGGTGCTTGTGGCCCTCCCTGTGGGCAAAGGGTCCGTTGAAGACGGTGCGGATGGCGCTGAGGGGGTAGGTGCAGACAGCCGAGCCCCGAAACACCGACCTGGGGAGACGGGGGGGGGTTACAGGCTGGGGCAGGACTCCCCCGGCCCCCACTGCGGTCGCCCGGCCCCCACCCCCAGTTCCATCACAGGCCTGACTCACCCCAGAGTGGAGAACAGCCCATAGAGCAAAGGATTCTTCGCGTCCCGCGTGGGCAGCAGGAAAACATCTCCTTGGGGGGGGAGGAAATCACAGATAGAACCCAGGTGTCCAGGCTTCCAGCCCCCCCAACCCCTGCCACTCTCACCCACCTCCCCCCACTGCCCGCCCCAAGCTGGGGCGAGAACTGCCCCAGCCCCTCCCGTTTTTTGCTTCCTTCCACGCCCCCCATTCATCCCCCAGCTCACGCAGCTCGTCGAAGAAGGTCTCCACCCCGTCGTCTCCGACCACGGAGCAAACCAGCCGGGCCTTCAGGAATGTCGTCCACTTATTGACCAGGGCCCGCTGCCCCCCGTCGTCGTTCTGGGACAGAAACGGGGCGCAAGGATCAGCTCAGCAGCGCTGAGATGTAGCCAGCTCTGGGGTGGGGCGGCTGGGAGCAGTTTGGGGCAGGAAGTGAAGGAGACACCTGGGGGTTGGCCCTGACGCCAATCCCTGAATTTTAGTCGGGGGGGTGGAGGGGGGAAGCCAGACTAGGGGAGTTAGTCCCAGGCTCAAACATTAGAGGAGAGCCTCCCCACCCCGCCCCCGGCTTACCAGACAGACCCGGCCGACCCGGGCCAGCACAGCTGGCCCCACGGTACCCACCAGTGCCTTCTCCCGGAAGAAGAAATACAGCTTGTCGTCGCTGCTCTCACTGCTGTCCGGGATGACGTGCGCACGGAGGAAAACGGGGTCTGGGGGGGGCAGGGGCAGAGCCAAGGTCAGTGCCAAGCCCAGGTCTGCCAGTAGGGGGCCCTGCTATCCCACAGCACCCCTCACTCCCAACTCGCAGACCCCCTAGCGCCCGACCCCCACCTAGCTCAGCCAGCGCCCCTCACACCCACCCCGCAGCCCCACGGGGCCCGTACCGTACAGCCAGCGGGAGTCGTGCTGCTCCGTGCGAACGGCTGGTCGGGGGCCCATGGTGCGGAAAAGTGCGGCGTCGGTGCCCATGAAATCCACCCGCATCCCAGCATAGAGCGTCCCATCTGTGGGGGGCAGGACAGTGAGTGGGGGGGGAGAGACCTACAAGAGTAGGGCTCACACCCCCAGCGGGGGACAGATAGACAGACACACTCTGCCCCCCCCCACTTCCACTTACTGACAAGCACGGCCAGGTTGCTCTGCCGGGGGTCATACGGGCATCTCCCCTTCCCTGGCTCCAGGGACCGCGGCACCAGGCGGAACAGGTACTCCTGGGGGCAGAGGGGGGCCACAGCACTTACCCCGCTGAGGAACCGGCTCCTGGTCCACACGGCAGGGCCGGGGCAGCCGAACGTCCTGGGACGCGTGTAGCCCTCACCTTGCCAGGGGCAGAACCATGCAACCCGGAGCCCACGGCCGGCCCAGAGCGGGACGCAGCCTGGGAACCGACAGCTCATGGCCCAGGAGGGGCCGGTGCCGCGCCCGTGGATGACACAGCATCTTCCTTGCCTGGAGGGAAGCTTGGCCCTATGGCTCGGCCCCGGCACAGCCCTGGAGCCCAGCATCTCTGGCACGGTCTGCAGGGGCGTGAGCCGAGCCAGGACAGACAGGTGCTGCGGAAAGCTCCGGCTCCGGGTGCAGGCACCCAGCCCTCAGCGGGAGACGCTGGGGAACCCGCTCGAAGAACCCAGGCATCCTGGCTCCCAGCCCCCTGCTCTAAGCACCAGGGCCCTGGCAGCGGGGCTGGGACCCAGGCGTCTGGCTCACCTGTGACCTCCAGCCACGCTGGACAAGGGCGCAGACGGGCTGGCAGGCGCCTGTCCCACAGACGTACAGGTGGGTGCGGTTCAGAGGCTCGGCCACACGGACGTAGTTGAAACACTCGCCCTGTGCGTGGCAGAGGGGGAGAGTCAGGGCAGATCCTCCCTGCCCCACGGATCTGGGGTCCCAGTGGTCGGTGGGGTGTCTCAGCAGGATTTGGGGGAGGCAGACACATGGAATGGTCCCAGGGCAGATCCTGAGGGTCCAGAGGGGCTGTGACTGGGTCGGGGGGGGGGAGGGCAGAGCCACAGGGGTCGCTGGGAGACCTGCATGGCCTCCGGAGAGGGGGAGGGGCAGAGGGCCCTGTCCCGTCTCACCCGCTGCCCCTTGCCCGCCATGCGGCACTCGCTCTGGTGACTCAGGGGCGCCGGCCAGTGGATCTAGGGAGAGGAGAGAGTGGGTCAGAGATGGGGATCCAGAGCCAGCCCCCAGCCTGCCTCCATAGGAACCCAGGCATCTGGTCTCCCAGCCCCCCCCATCCCCCACTCTAACCACCGGCCTCCCTCCCCTCCCCACACAGAGAACTCAGCCCCCCAACCACCAGCCCCTCCTGCGAAGAGAACCCAGGCATCTGGGCACCCCCCTCCCAGAGAACTGAGCCCCCCAACCACCAGGTCTCCCCCCTCCCCTGTGGAGAGAACCAAGGTGTCTGGGCACCCTCCCGCCCCTGCTCTAACCCCCCCTCCCCGGCGGAGAGAACCCAGGCGTCCGGGCCCCGGCGGGGCGCGTACGATGAGTGGCTCCCTGTTGACGTTGTGCAGGTCCAGCGACACCAGGTAGTCGCGGGCGCCCAGGTAGAGCCGCTCCTGGTCCTGGTCCACCTGCAGGATCCGATAGCGGCTGCTGTTGAAGGCGAAGGCAAAGGGCCGGGCGCTGTGGGTCTGCAGGAGCTCTGCGGGGAGCAACAGGGCGGGTCTGGGACCCTGCTGTCTGGGCCCCCTCCCCGCCCAGGGAACCCGGGCGTCCTGGTCCTAGCCCCCCAGCTATAACCACGGCCCCCCCGCCCAGGGAACCCAGGCGTCCTGGCGTCCGCCGGCAGCTGGAGCCGTTCCCTGCCTGGCGGCGGGCTGGGCCCAGGGTATTTCGGGGGCCGGGTACAGCACAGCATGGAAATAACCCTCGCAATCCCCGGCCGCATACCGGCCCCGGGCCAGCCGCTGCCAGCGTCCCACCTGCAGCGACCTTGGCGAGGTCAAACCGCCCCCTCCCCCACGAGACCCTATCCCCTCCTGGCGCCGGGGACGGGACAGGCGTCCTGACGGAAATCCCCAGGCTTTGCAGGCTTAGGGGGCGACCTCCAGCCAACCCTATGGCAGGCGTCTGCTGCGGTGTGGGTCACTGCTACATCCGGCCAGGACTGACACAGTGGGGGCTGCCCCCTGGATTCTCCCATCCCCCATCCGTCAACTTCCCCTCCAGCCCCCACTCAACCCCCCCCATGGGCAAGGGCCCCTGGCTGACATTCCCAGGACACAGCCTGCGGGGTGGGAGGGCAGCACCTCTGCCAGTAGGGCACTGCAGAGCCAGCTGGCACTTTGCACGGGGGGGGCATGCACGGCTGATTGGCATGTTGCACAGCATGGGGGAGGGGTGTTCCCAGTGCATTGCACAGCACATGCGGGGGTTTCCCAGTGCGATGCACGGCCGGCTGGCACGTTGCACGGCCTCAGGGGGCTCCCCGTGCACTGCACGGCCCGCGTCATTCTGGCACCTTGTTTGGTTGCATGCACCAGTATCTTCCTTCTGCTCAGCAGGGGAGGGAGGGGGGCAGAGCTGCTTCCCCGCCCCCCAGGAACCAGCCCCCCGTTAGATACTGGGGTGTCCTGGGGGTCGGGGAGCCGACCAGGAGGGGTGGTGGGAACTCAGCCCTGCTCGGCATTCTGGGTATTTTAAGCCCTTCTGGGAAAGCCGCTCCCTGGGCCGGGTAATCGGATCCTGGAACCGCCAGCAAAGGGGGGCTCCCGGCAGAGGGGGGGCACCTCTGCCCCACGTGTGCCAGGGGCTCGGGGCGCCCGCCTGCACTGGGCTCGGACCCACATGCATGTACACGGGCAGGTGGAGCCCGGTGCAGTCCTGGACACGCACACGCATGGCTGCCAGCCTGTGCCTGGGGGGGTCTGTCTGTCTGCACAGGACACACACGCCTGTGGCATCGCTCGCAGGGTGGCTGGGCACAGGAGGGCCCGGCTGCCGGCCTCATGCATCAGCGTGCGCGGCTGGGGGCGGGCAGGCCACTGTCAGCTGCATCCATGCATGCAGCCCCTTCCCCCCCCGGGCAGCACCCCCTCAACCTCCCCCGCCCCAGCACTGCCCCCTCGGCCCCCCAGGCAGTGCCCCTTACCTCTGTAGGACAGGGAGACGCGAGGGGTGCTGAGGGGGCCGGGCCAGGCCAGGCAGCAAGGCAGGAGCAGCGCGAGCAGGAGGGCGGGGGCCCCAGGGGCCATGGCGGGGGTGGGGGGCACCTACGGGAGAAGGAGAGCAGCCAGGTGCTAGGAAGGGCAGGGGGAGCCGAGATTAAAGGACCCCCCTGGCCATGGGGCTGGGCGAGCTGCCCGGGGATGTAACTCGACCAGCCCCCCACCCCCCTGAGCCCCGCTTCTTGCCAGTCTCCCAGCCCGCCAAACCCCCCGCCAGGACCCCCTCAGAGCCCCCCATGGGGCACACGAAGGGGGCACAGTCCTTGCCCCCAACAGCTGCCAGGGGATGCCAGCAGCATGTGGACCCATGAGTGGGGGGCGAGCTCCCTGCCCCTCCCCCCCACAGGGCTCCTGCCCCGCCACAACCTGCAGGCTCCACCCCCCCAGGTGCAGCCAGGTGCATGCTGGGATGTGCAGCCTCCATGGAGCCCCCCCCCATGCAGCTGGCCTGAACCCCCCCTCGCCCGCAGTCAGACCCAGGACCCCCCCCACTGCCCGCCCCAGACGTGGCTGCATCTCAGCTGGGCAGAACCAGCTCCAGGGTCGGGGGGCTGCGGGGGGGCACCGATGTGGGGGGCTGTGGGTCAGGAGTGGGGGGCACCGGCAGGGAGGCCAGGGGGGCTGTGGGTTGAGAGTGGGGGGCACCGGCGGGGGGGCACTTACCCCAAGTGCGTGGGGCTCCTGGCTGTCCCGTCCCGTCCGAGTGGCTGCACTGCCGGCCAGCAGGGGGGCGGGATCCCCGCCCCATGGTGGGGGGGGATGAAAGGGGCCGCAGGGGCCGATAATCCCCTGGCCAATCCCCAGCCACCCAGCAGCGGCTCCCCGCCCCCGTTAACCCTTCCCTGCCCACTGCCCTCCCACCGCCACTGGGGCCCTACGGTCACCCCCCCCTCGGACACCAGGGTTGGGGGGATCCCCGGAAGGTGTGGGGGAGGGGTCCTGGGAGTCCCCAAGCGGGAAGTGGGGGAGGGGGTCTCAGGACCTGAGAGGGGAGGAACAGACCAAGGATTTGGGGAGCCCCACCTGCGAGGCTCCCCCCACCCCATGGGGCCTGGGGTATGCTGGGACCTCCAGCCTCAGCTGGCTCACCACAGCAGTGCATGCTGGGAATATCTCTGCTGCCCCCCAACTGTCCCCACAGCCCCCCCGGGAAACGAAGAGGGGGAGCAGGAAAGACTCGGCAACCTCCAGACACCAACCTAGGAGTGGGGGGCCTGGAGCCCGGACACCTGGGTTCGCTCCCTGGCTCTGGGGGGCCAGTGGGGTGTAGTGGCTAGAGCAGGGAACTGGAAGGCAGGGGCCCCTCAGTGGGCAGGGTAGGTGCTGTAGCCTGGATGGGACGGGGGCCTCTGGGTGGATAAGAAGATGGTGGACCCTTGGTGGGGGGCTCCGGGGGGCTGGCCCCACATCTGGGGGTAGGACAGGGGGCTCCAGGCAGGCGGGAGACACCGGGGCAGATGGGAGGATGGGGGCCCCAGGAATGCAGGGGGTTCCAGGGGACGAGCATGGCAGGAGGGGGCCCCAGGAGGGCAGGGGACACCCAGGTGGTGGCAGGACAGGGCCCCTGAGCACACGGGGGCGGGGGGGGGCCGGCGCGGCAGGAACGACGCCGAGCGGGTGAAATCGCTCTGTATATTAAGTGCTTTGTTTTTGTGGGGCCACAGGACCCCAGCCCGGCCCCCTGGCTGCATACAAAGCGCCCCCCTCAGTAGCAGGGACGGGGGAGCCACATGGGGGCACCGGGGGGGCCAATCAGCCCCACACAGCCTCATGGCTACAAGGTATCAGAGTCCTCCTAGACTAGTAGCAATGGGGTGGGGGGTGGCCCTGATTCCCAGGGGGGCGCCCCCCCCATGGACAGGCAGCCACGGGGGCAGGTTTGGTTTTTAAAGGCCCCCCACTGTGGATGGGCAGTGTTGCACTGAGCCCCAGGGGCTGTTGGGATTGTGCTGAGGGAGGTGGGCAGAGCAGCAAAGCAGAAAGCAGCCTCTAGGGGTGCCCCGACGCTGCGGGATGGGGGGCGCCCCATGCTGGGGAGGGGCCCCATTCTGGGGGGCTGTTAACCGGCAACACTGCACACAACTAATGAATGAAACAAGGAACCCTGAGCTGCACTGGACAGACCAATGGGGCGCTGTGCCCCACATGGCCACCGGAGGGGGGTATTTACCCACAATGCCCCCTCCCATGGCCAGGCAGTGCCCCACACGGCCGCGAGAGGGGGCATTTACCCACAATGCCCGGCTCGCCCTGGGCAGGCTCAGGGCTGCCCCCAGGGACCTGTCTGGGAACTGCAGCCAGGCCCAATAACTTACAGGACACAGTTAATTGCCCCAAGCCCTGAGCTGAAAACAACCCCATACCCCCCGCCCCCCCCCAGACCCCCATGCCAGGGGGCAATGGCCAAAGCTCAGTCACAGAGTCCAGCCCCAGCAGGGGGTGCCGTGGGGTGGATCCTGGTCCATCTTCTGGGGGTGGGGGATCATCCGTCTTCCTCCAGCTCGGAGCCCCGGCCGGCCGGCTCCTCCGTCAGCTCCTCTGCCGCGCTGCCTGGGGGGGGACGGACAGACGTGGGTGCAGCGGTGCCCCTCCCTGCCCACAGCCCCTGCCCAGCCCGAAGGGGGAAGAGACTGGTTCTATGGGCCCCTCTGGGGGGGCTGTGACGCTGGCACCGTCTGTTACTGACCTTCGCCGCCATCCTCTTCCTCGTCCATGATTTCCTGCACCTCTTCCTCCTCCTCCTCCCCGTCATCGTCCACGATCACCACGCAGTCGTCCCCGTTCTCTGTCCCACTGTGGGCACCGTGCGGTGTGAGGGCCAGCCAGCCCCATGGCTTCCTCACACGCTCGGCCCCATGCACCAGGGCTTTCCGGCATCTGCTCAGCTCCCCAAATCCCCCCTGCGTCGGGCCCCCAATTCCCCCTGGCCCCACCACCAGATTCATCCCCAGATCCTCCCTGACCCCACCCTCAGATCCCCCCACCTCTGCCTTGTCCCCCAGCCCTGCCTCCCTCACCTGTCATCCCCGTTCTCGCCCATCAGGTAGTATTGCAGCGGGTTGGGCCAGAGATCCTCCTTGATGATCTGGGGGGATGGAGCAGAGGGGGCATGAGACCCCAGGGAGCAGCTGGGGGCCAGCGGGGTGGGGGGAGCGGGGGTGAGGGGAGGCTCACTTCGGCGATCCGGTCCCCGGCAGGGAAGCTGTGGTCCCCGAACCAAGCAAAGAAGCTGCGCCCCATCGTGGGGCTCTTGGTGCCCTGGGCCCGGGGGTCCTGGCCACGCCACCAGCGGATGGGGGTGGAGTGCGACACCAGCCGGCCTGGGGGAGAGGGAGGCGAGGGTGAGAGTGAGGGTGCAGACCTTGGGGAGTGGCCCCCCGCCCTCCCCAAGCAGCCTGGTCCATACCAGAGGAGGCTGACTGGAACTCCTTGACGATCACTTCGTTCTGGAAGTAGGGGTTCCCACTGAAGTAGAACTTGATCTTGCAGCCCGACTTGGCATGTGTGAACTCCTCCACCTGCGAGGGCAAAAGGACCCAGGAGTCCGGGGCAGGGGCTTTCCACAGCCCTCCCCTCTGCTGCTCCGGACCCCTGCTCCTCCCAGAGCCAGGGATGGAATCCAGGTGTCCTGGCTCCCAGCCGCTGCCCCCCCCTCAAACCACTAGATCCCACTCCCCTCCCAGAGCTGGGCAGAGAACCCAGGTGTCCGGGCTCCGAGCCCCGTGCCCACAGCCCCTGCCCTCACCTGCAGGTTGGTCATGTAGCTCAGGGTGTCCTCGTCCCGGTCGTTGATCATGGCTGACAACTGGGGGTGATTGAGGAACTAGTGGGCCCGTGTCAAGGAAATGCAGCAGGAGCTCGGACGCCTGGGTTCCACGCACCTGCCTGAGCCCCCCACTCCCAGCCCTGGCAGCCCCCCGCAGCGCAGCGCCCTCCCCCGGCCCAGCCCCCGCAGCGATCCCCCGGCGGAGGGATACAGCCGTGACCCAGAAGCCGGGGATGTTCTGGATGATGAGGTTGCGGCGCTCGAGGTGGGGCCGGCGCATGTGGCCGAACTTCGTCTTGAGTCGGCGGAAGGCGCGGCCGGCCTGCTCGTTCACCACCTCCAGCTCCAGCTGCACCGCCTCCAGCGCCTCCAGGTACTGCTCCGTCTTCAGGGCCGGCCGGGCCGCCGCAGCCCCCTCCTCCTCCTCTTCGTCCTCCTCCTCCTCCTCCCCCACAGAGATGATGGAGCACTCCTCCTCTGCCCTCCTCTTCCTCCGCCCCTCCCGGCCGTCGGCGGTTTCCAGGGTCCCCTTCCCCTTGGCTGCGGCGGTCTCTAGCCTCCCCAACTTCATAATGGCGGTCTCCAGGACCCCCTTCCCTGCAGCTGTGGCGGTCTCTAGCCTCCCCCGCTCCATGGTGGTGGTTTCCAGGGCTCCCTGCCCCTCGGCAGCGGTGGTTTCAAGGCCCCCCCCGCTCGGCGGCAGTCGGGCGCCGCCTCTTCCATCCAGCAGGACCCTGGGGACTCCTCTCGCCTTCCGTGGTTTCCTGGGCCCCCTTCCCGTTGGCGACGGCCTCGAGGCTCCCCCGCGGGGTGGCGGGGTCCTGGCGCCCCTTCTCGCCTGCGGTGGTTTCAAGGCTGCCCTGTTGGGGGGTCGCTGTCTCAAGGCCCCCAGCCCCAGCAGGGGGCTCCGGCCCGGAGGCGGTTTCCAGGCCCCCCCCCGGCCGCGGGCGCCCCCTGCCGCCCGGCGGTTTCCAGGCCCCCCCACGCCGTCAGCTGGGTCAGAGCCTGGGCAGCCTCGGTCTCCCGCAGCAGCGGGCCCGGGCGGCGGCGCTTAGCGGGCGGGGAGGGTGGCGGGGTCCGGGCCCCCCCCGTCCCCGCTCATGGTTCGGTCCGCTCAGGCCCGGGGGCGGGGCCGCGCTGCTCAACCGTCGTTTTCAAACGGAAGAGGCGCGCGGGGAGCAGCAACGACCGCCGCCGGCCAAACTCGAGCGCCTCGCGCGTCTCTCCCTCCCCCTCTCCCCTCCCGCGCTGATTGGCCAACGGTAGCGCGGCCCCGCCAACAGCGGGAGGGCAAAGCCTTTCGCCCCACGTGGGGAGCGAACCGCGCGGGGACTGGTCGGCGGGGCCAGCAATCTTAGGAAGTTCCGCCTTCGTCCCGCCCCCCACGTGGGGGTTCCGGACGCTGATAGGGCGGACGCCCTCTCGGCGGCGGCCAATGGGCAGGAGGCGGAACAAGGCTCGGTTGATTCGGTCGCGTCCGCCAGAAATGGGGGCGGGGTCGCCACATAGCGGTGTTTCAAAGGGAGACTGCGCGGAACGCATGCGCGCTGGCAGGACAGTTGCCCCGGCGCATGCGCAGTGAGCCCATGGCAGCGCTTGCGCTGTAGGACCTGGGTATCCGGGGTAAAGGCACGTGGGCCGTGATTGCTCGTTGCACGATAGTGGTGCCCCGGAAATAACGGTGCCTTGCACACGAGCGTGCAGGGCTGCAAACAATGCACTGGCGGCCACGGTGCCTTGCACGAGACAATCTCCTGCAAACAGCAGAGCCCGCAGACGGGCACTTGTGCATTGCACGTGGCGGTGCCAGTGTTAGTGCGGTGCGTGTGATCCGGCCTCACGCCCCGGCGTGGAAATCGCCGTCGGCATCCGCAGAAAGACAGGCCCTGGCCCCGCCCCACGGGGGCAATAGATGGGAGGACGGGGGCTCTGCCCAGCCCCCACCCCCGTGCAGCAAGGAGGCAATAAGCCAGGCGCACGGGAACGGCTGCGTTTCTGAGCCAGCCCTGGTGTGCGCCCTGACCCACGTCTGGGGAACAAACCTACAACGGGACGGAAAGGAGGCCTGGGTGGGAGCAGGGCGGGGGTGCTTCCCTGGGCAGTGGGGGCTGGGCCTAATGCCTGGCTTTTCCCCCCTCGGATCCAGGGAGTGACTGAATGCGATTGAACCCTGGCAGCCGGGCCGACCCCAGCTTGGTGCTCCCTCTTTAAATGTATGCTGCAGTTTCAGCCAGAAACCAGCGTCTCCTTCACTTCCTGTCCTCCCAGGTGCCCCGCCCCAGAGCTGGCTGCATCGCAGCGCCAGGCGAGTCATCCCCATGCAACGTTATGTGCAGCTGTTCCCCAGCTGCCCTGACCCAGAGCTGGCTGCATCTCCACCCCTGGCGAGGCAGTGCCCCGTGGGCCTGTTTCACGCTAGAGGTGGCTGCATCTCTCACCCTTGCCCCATGGCCCAGATCTTATCGTCCCGGCTGTTTTCGAAGAAAGAGAAATGTGTGACCTTTGAATCGAAATTTCGGGGGCAGGGTCGGCCCCGAAGGCAGGAAACCAAAGCACAGACAGTGGTTTCGATTCAGACGACAGGAGCTAGCTGCTTCCTAGCGTGAGCAATGCCCCAGGCACGCCAGCACCCCCTGGTGGGGAGAGGCCGGGGCCAGAGCAGCTGGGCTCTGCATTCACACTGAGATTGCCCAACCCTGTTAGCAGGAAGAGGGGATTTGTTCTACACTGGCAAATAGTGACGGATGACAAGAATCAGGGAGCGATCCCAGGTGTCCTGGCTCCCTCCCCCTCCGCTCTCACCACCAGACCCCACACCCCTCCCACAGCCAGGGAGAGAACCCAGGCATCCAGGCACCCCAGCAGACAGGGTGCTGCATGGCCTTGGCTGGAAGAAAACATCTTTTGGCTGGTTGGTTTCATTCCATTGGCTTTTATAGAAAAAAGGAAAAAAACGAGACTGGTCCCAGCCCCACGGCGCCCCGAAAAAGGGGGGTCAGCCGGGCAAGAACCAAAGAGCCGAGAAAACCCCCAAACTGTCCCCCACGTCCCCTGCCCCACCCCAAAGCCCTCCCTTCCCTGACAGAGCGGCTGCCCCCTGGGGGCCCCACCGGAAACGTCCACTGCCAGGGGTCTCTGGCCAACTGTCCCGTTGCTGTCTCGCACCCTCCGTTTCTCCCCCTGGTCCCCAAAATTATCGGGGGTATTTTTGTACAAAAACATTGATTTTTTTTTCTGTGTCTTTTTCTTTGTTTTTTTTTTTCTGCCAAAAAAATCCCCCACCCCCAGAAACCCCGAACAAAAATAGCAAGTGAAAAGTTCTGAACCCAGGCGGATCCGTCCTTGCCCTGGGCGCATCGGGGCCCAGCTGGCAGCTGGAAACGGAGGGTGAATTTCCTCCCCCACTGCCCTTCATCCACCTATGTCAGGAGTCCTGGCTGCCAGCCCCCCCAGCTCTAACCAGTAGACCCCACTTCCCCTCCCAGAGCCAGGGAGAGAACCCAGGAGTCCTCGCCCCCGCTGCTATGCCCTCCTTCCCCAAGCCCAGCGGTCCCAGAGACGGATTCTGATCTCATTTCTGTGAGCGTCAATCCAGAGTAAGTTCCCCACAGCCAGCAGGGGAGTCCAGCCAGGAGCAGGGCTCTGCCCCATAGCATCCTGCCCAAACCGCTTTCCCCTCCAGCATATGTCCCTGTGGGAACGCAAACACCACTGGGGACCAGCAATGGGGGCTGGGAGGATCCAGGTCCACACCCAACATCCTGGCAATGTCACCGCAATGCCATGAGCATGGCAGCCGATTCCTCTGGTGTCACCTCCCGCGGCTCTGCCTGTTCCTCTCGCTGCAGCTGTACCGGGCAGGGGCCTGGGGCCTGCGGGTGTTACTCAACCAGGCGCTGGAATCGCTGCATGTTACCATGCACAGGGCCCTAGCATCGGGGCAAGGCACTGGAGTGTGGTACTCCGCCTGTTCCTGCACGCGGTACCTTTGTATTGGTGCACCTTACTCTAGTGTCGCTGCCTCTTACTGAGCCTGTCCCCCAAGCATTGCTGCCTGTTACCTGAGAATTGCTACCACTTATTCTGCCTGTCACCCTGCCATCGCGGCCTGTCCGCCTGTCACCCTGCCATCACGGCGTGTCCGCCTGTCACCCTGCCATCACTGCCTGTGACGCCGCCTGTCACCCTGCCATCACTGCGTGTCCGCCTGTCACCCTGCCGTCATGGCCTGTGATCCTGCCGGTCCCTGCAACCAACCCTGCAGAAAATGTGGCCATCTCAGCGGTCATGCTTCCCTTCCCCCTCCCCCCCACCCAGGGCCCCCACCCCCCTCCCGGGCCCCTCGGGACTGCAGGTGGGGGAGGGGTTTATTTCCCCCCAGCTTCCTGGTTCCATTGTTCCAGGATGACATGGTCTGTTGGGCTCCCATTGGCTGTTGCCATGGAGACTGGGGGGGGCTCCCTGGTTACTGACTGACAGGTTGCTAAATCACCCATCCGGGCGGGGGTGGTGTTGCTGGGCTGGACACCTCCCCTGCCCCCCATCTCTCCCTCCTCCCCTCCTCTCTCCATGCCCCCTCCCCCCAAACCAGCCCCCATTCACCTGTCCCCCTCCCCCACCATCTCTGCTCAGGTGGGTGATGGGCAATAAACTCTTTACACAGCGAATTCCCCATTTTGGCTACCTGGGTGTGAATCCAGATTAATTTACTGCACCCAAAGTAAGCCGGCGACAGTCAGGAACGACTCCAGATTGACCCCAGGAGAGCGGAGATCAGACTCCAGCCCTGACCCCATTGCAATCAGGAGTGACTCCAGATGGCCCCCAGGGGAGCTGAGCTCCAACTCCAGCCCTGACCCCCTCGCAGGTGACTCCGGATTGACTCCAGATTAAGTGCGATCAGACTCCAACCCTGACCCCGCTGCGATCGGCCTCTCTAAACTCCCACCCAGCCCTGACTCCCGTCCCCTGGGGGGGGATGTGTCCCCCCACGTATCCAGCGCCCCCCCTCACATGACGCAGTATGGCTCCCGGGGCAGGGGGGGCTCTGTCCTCCAGCAGGGCACATGGGCCGCCAGCCCCTTCTTGAGCTCCTTGTTGAGGAGGAAGCAGACGATGGGGTTGACGGCAGCCTGGGCAAAGCTCATCCAGACGGCGGTGGCCAGGTAGCGGTGCGGGAGGCTGCAGGCCTTGACGAAGACTCGCCAGTAGCAGGCCACGATGTAGGGGGACCAGAGCAGGAGGAAAAAGACGGTGATGACGTAGAACATCTTCCCCAGCCGCTTCTCCGCCTTGAACTCCTCCATGCCCAGCAGGCGGCGGTTAGCGGCATGGCCGTTTTGCCGGATGCCCAGCAGCGTGGGGGGGCAGGGGGCCCCGGCCGAAGCCGGCGATCCAGTTGGCTGCCGCCTGGCCCGTGGCCCCCGGCCCGTGGAACGTCCAGTTCTGGCTGATGGCTGGCACCATCTGCACCGGCTTCATCTTGCGGTGGCGGTACTCGAAGAGCAGCAGCTTGCCGTAGACGGCGTGCGTGGCCCCCACCAGCACGGCCAGCATGAGCATGAAGCCCAGCGTGTCGTTGGCCTTGAAGTAGCGGTGCTCGAAGATGCACTGGTCCTCCTCCCGGATGAACTTGTAGGTGCCCACGTCGAAGACGGGCGGGAAGGCCATGGCCACGGAGAGGGTCCAGACCATGCAGATGACGGCCACGCATGTCCACAGGCTCATGCGCTTGGCGTAGAAGCGGTGGTGGGCCACGGCCATGTAGCGGGTGACGCTGATGCAGAAGAGGAGGAAGGCGGCGTGGAAGCAGAAGAGGACAGCCAGGAAGGCCACGATCTTGCAGCTCAGCAGGCTGTGGGTCCAGGCGGAGCCGTGGCGGATGGAGACCAGGACAAAGGGGAAGCAGACGGCCGCCCGCACGGCGTCAGCCAGGCACAGGTCCAGCAGGAAGTAGTAGGGCGCCTTGTGCAGCCCGCGCTCCTTCAACACCAGCAGGGCCAGCGCCAGGTTGCCCGCCAGGCTCACGCAGATGATCAGCCCCAGCAGCAGCAGCTTGGCGTAGGTGGCAGCCGCCGGGGGGCCGGGCGGACCCGGCTCGTCCAGCTCACTGGCATTAGCCATCTCCGGCAGGCTAGTGGGGGGGGCTAGCGGGGGCGGCCCATGGCCCCGGGGCGACTGCAGGGGAGAAAAGGGAGAGTTGGGGAGGGCCGGCCCTGCTGCAGGGGGGGGTCCTGCTCAGGCTATGGGTCCGTGGGGTGACGCCCCCTCAGCTGTGAACTGGCTGCCCCCTGGCCCATCCGTAGGCCCTCTTGATTGGGGGTCCCAGGACCCCGTCTCCCATCCCTCTGAGCCACTCTGTGCCCACCCTGGGGACGGATCAGGGCCGGCGTCCACGGGAGAGTGACACACTCACAGCCGCCCACACGTTGACACGCTCACGCACAGTCGTCCTCACAGCCGCCCTGACACTGACACGCTCACACACAATCGTCCTCACATCCACCTGGATGCTGACATGCTGATGCACATGCACAATTGTCCTCACAACTGCCCCGATACTGACACACACACAGAGTCATCCTCACAATGGCCCTGTCACTGATACGCTCATGCACAATCAAACTCACAGCCGCCCTCACGCTGCCACACGCGCACACACATTCATCCTCACAGCCGCCCTTACTCTGACACGCTGATGCACACACACAGTCGTCCTCACAGCCCTCCCAACACTGACACACTCACACACAGTTGTCCTCATAGACATGCACAGTCATTCTCACAGCCGCTCTGACACTGACACACACACGCACAGTCGTCCTCAAAGCCGCCCTGATGCTGACACACTCATGCACACTCATACTGATCCACAATTGCACACCATCACATTTCCACTGACACAGCATGCACGCACACACACACTTGCACTGACACACACTCATACTCACAGCTGCCTTGACATTGAGACACTCACACTGATCCACACACTTTCACACGCATGCCCGCCCACACACACAGTCACTTGCCATGACAAACGCCCAGAGTCGCACCGACAGTCATGTTGCTCCCCACAGACCGCGCCTCGCACACGTCCACTGTCCCACCAAGACCGTTCCCCAGTCACACCCTTGTGCCTCCTTGCACACGCAGTCCAGCCCAGGCGTCGCAGTGCACACCCGGCAGCCCCTGTGCATTGTGCAGCTGAACATTTCTGCTTGCCAGGGCTCACACCCGCCCTGGGGCCTTTGAGAGTGTCCCTCACACGCACACAGACACACACAATGCACAGGGGGCAGCCCCTCCAGCAGGGAGCAGCAGGGACACCCGCACACCCCCACACACACGGGAGTCGTGGGCTGGAAATCTGCCAGCCGACAGCTCTGGCCACTCCCAGACACACATGCCATGGGAAGCATGAGGTGCCGCGCACGGGCACAGACCCACACGCCCAGAGCCCCCCACCCCGCCCTTGCAACAAGCGACACAGGCACACTCTGACGCGCGCACACTCACTTTGTCACACTCATGCCCCCCAGGTACACGCTGCACGTGCAGGAGAAGCAGGTGGCCTCTGTGAAGTTTAGCCAGGCCAGATTCTGCTCTTAAACTGGAGTGAAACTGGTGTCACTCCTGATTACACCGGGGGAGGGGGAATGAAGCCTGTTGATGCCAATGAAGTCGCTCCTGAGTCTCTCCCATGCTCCAGATCTCCTGGATTCTGGCCTGTGATGGGTGGGCGGCCTGGCCTCCCCCATTGGCTGGGCTGGGTTGTCATTGCCCAGCTGGGGGGGCGGGGGGGGCAAAGACAAAAGGCTCAAAGGGGGGATTATTTCTCCCTGATTTATGCGTATCCAGATGGGTGGGTGTGGTTTTTTTTTTGGGGGGGGACAGACAAACTCCCCCCAACCCCCCCCAGCTGCACACATGCAAAGGCGAGAGACACAAACACACACAGACACACATTGACACACGCACACACAAAGCACGACATACACATGCACACACATGCAGTGTGGAACCGCACACACACACAGAGGCCCTATGTGTACACGTACACGCACACTACACACATTATACACACAGACCCACACCGGGCACATGCACACACAAGATACACACAAGACATGTTTACTCACAATATAGACATGCAATTACACACACACTACACGCTATATGCACACACAAACACACACGCACCCCAGGCCCTGAATGGCAAAAAACCCTCAGGCACTCCTGAGCTGTGTTGTTGGTCTCTTTGTGGGGGGGGATGGGACAATGGGTACCTGCGAAGCTGGGGGGTGACCGGTGGAAGGCGTGCTGGATAGCACCCCCCCCAGCTCTCCGTCCCCACACACTCGCCAAGGGTAGGGGCTTGATCCATGGGGGTGTTGGGGGGTAGACCCCGGGGGGTGTTGGGGGGACTGGAGCAGTATATGCGCGTGGGGAGCAAAGGGGTGTGGGCCAGCATGGTGTAGGGGGGATAGAGGGTGTGTATGGAAGCTGGATGGGATAGAAGGGGGGTACATGGGGTGGAGGAATGTAGGAGTATATAAGGGGTGTATATGGGGTGGATGGGGAATGGGTGTAGATGGGGTGAATATGGGGGATGGGGTGTATATGGGATGGAGAGACGGAATGGGTGTATACAGGGGGGTGGGGGTCTATAAAGGGGTGCACATGGGTGTATATGGAGGCTGGGGGTGTATAGGTGTGCATATGGGGGTGGGGTGTATATGGGGTGGGGTGTATATGGGATGGAGAGACGGATGGGGTGTATACAGGAGGGTGTATAAGGGGGGTGCACATGGGTGTATGGGGGAGTGGGGTGTATAAGGGTGTATATGGGATGGAGCAGTGGATGGGATGTATACGGGAGGGTGGGGGTATATAAGGGGGTGCATATGTAGGATTGGAGTGGAGGGGAGTTTATGGGGTAAAGGGGGATGTATAAGGGGTGGAGGGGATGGGGGTATATATGGGGGTGCACATGGGTGTATATGGGGTGGGGTGTATATGGGGGCTGGGGTGTATAAGGGTGGAGGGGATGGGGGTGTCCATGGAGGATGGGGGTGTACATGGGGTCACATGGGGTGCTCATGGGGGGGACAGGCAGCCAGGGGGTGGCTGGAGAGGGGCCGAGGGCTCCCGGACACCAGCCTGGCCCCCCCAAGCCAGCCCCGCTCACCTCCGTTCTGCTGGCTCCCGCCGTGGGGTGAGCCCCCCATCCTCCTCCCCGCTCCTCCTCCGCCCCCTCAGGCCCTCCGGGGGGCGCCGGGTCCCTCCACTCCCCCCATGCCAGCCAGGAAGGGTTTTGGAGCCGGGGGTGCGGCCGAGCACCCCATGCTCCCTGCGGCGGCTTCCGGGGACCCCTCGCTCCAGATCGGGGCCGATGACAGCCAAGGGGCCCCCGAGCGTGGCTGCGCCGGGTCTCTCCTCCAGGGGCCGCCCCCAGATCAATCCGGCGGGACTCCGGATCGGCCCCTCCACAAGAAGCCTCCGCCGTTAGATCGCTCCGATTGCAATCCGGATTCCCCCGATCTCTCCCCGCCGGCAATCCGGATTCCCCTCCCCCATTTTAGATCCAGGTGGCAAAAATCCGGGCGCTGCTGGATCCCGAGACGCGGCGGGTCCCCGGGGCCGGGTCGCTCCGATTTGCTCTGCGGGGTGCAGAGCAAGCGGCTCCGGAGCCACTCCGGATCCGCTCCGGGAGGGCGCCGGGAAAAGGGGGGCCCGGGCCCGGGGGCTCTACCCGGCTCCGCTCCCCACAAAGGGGCCGGGCGGCCGCCGGGAGCCGACCATGGTTCCAGCCCAGCACCCACCGGAAGATGCGCCGGGATGATGGGGAATGGGGGGGCGGCGGGGGGGGGACGTGGGGGGCGGAGCAGAAGCCGAGGAGGGGCTGGGGGCTGGGAGGACAATGGCAGAGCTGGGGGGGCTCAGAAGCCATTCGGGCATCAGCGCAGCACGGGGGGGCTGGGAGCTCGGACGCCTGGGTTCTCTCCCCAGCTGGGGGGGGCTGGGAGCTCGGACGCCTGGGTTCTCTCCCAGGGTTGCTGTTTCCCCCCAGACACGAAGGGCTTCCGGAGATGTGAAAAGCAGCTGAGAAAATCTGAGGGGGGGGCAGGTTCCCATCTGACCCCAGGGCAGGGGCCTGGCTGGGAAATAGGGCCCAGGCCTTGCCCCTTGGGGGGGGCCAGATCCCACCTCCAGGCCTGAACCCCCCCAGTGCCACGAGCCCCCCAAGATCAACACGGAGGCTGTGCTCGGGCTGCTTTTTATTTATCGCTTCCAACAGCGCCGCTGGCCCTCAACCGTGCTCCCCCCGCCACACGGCTACCGTGACGCCCAAGGTGGCTAGCAAATCCAGCGCCCCTTTAGCACCTGCCCCCCCAGCCATGACCCCCCCCAGGACTTGTGGTGTCCACCACAATCAACCCCCTTCCCAGGCCAGCGACCCCAGCCACGTAACAAATCCAGCTTGCCCAGCCCCACTCGTGGGGAGCCCGCCCGCCCTGGCCTGCAAATCTGATGGTGACGTTGCCCCCACTCCGGGTCCCTTCCCAGCCCCACATCTGCACCTGATTCACAGCCACAATGTGCCCCACTTCAGCCTTTGCAGCATGGGCCCCATATTAAATATCTGCCCTCAGTGATCCATGGGGCTGGGGCTCACGACCCTGCACAGCCTCGCCGCCGATTGAGAGTCTCACGTCTCTCGCCCCCAGCGTTTCCAGCCCTTCGAGCCTTGCATCGTTTCTGCAGTTTATCGCTGTCCCCAACCTCAGCAGGGTCAGGGCCGACTTCTGATCGCAGTTAATTCAGAGTCAGTCCGGAGTCACTCCCAACCACAGCAGGGTCAGGGCCAACTTCCGATCGCAGTTAATTCAGAGTCAGTCCAGAGTTGCTTGCCAACCACAGTGAGGTCAGGGCCGACTTCCAATTGCAGTTAATTCACAGTAAGTCTGGAGTCACCTTCGACCGTAACGGGGTCAGGTTCAACTTCCAATCTCAGTTAATTTGGGGTCAATCTGGAGTCACCCCCAAAATTGCAATGAGGCTAGCGCTTGTTTCTGATCTGTTAATTCAGGGTCAATCCAGAGTCACTCCCGACTGCAGCAGGGTCAGGGCCCAACTCCACTCTCAGCTCCCCCAGCCTCAATCCAGATTCAGCGCTGACTCTGGTGGTCATCCCTCTCTCCGAGAGCTTCGCACAGCTCCCTAAGTGTGTCCTGCTGTTCCCAGATGGGGAAACTGAGGCAGGGACCCCTGCTCCCACAGCAGCCCCTCCTTCGACCTGCGAGTACCGAATGGGGCCAAGCAGCTGGGGCGCACATAGCTAAGTGCCAGGGCAGCTCCAGGGCACCGAGAGCTGGGCCCTACTGGAAGCTGGGGTGGGGTCATGACATCACTGTGCGCTGTAAATGCGCCGTACGAGCTCCACCGCCTCCTGCGGCTCTGTCCCCTCGCTCGCTTGGCTGACATGCCACAGGGCAAGCAACCAGCTTGGGATCAAGCTGGGGGCCACGAATTACCCCCCCAACATCCCGGTACAGAAATAAATATGCAGCCTGGGGGGGGTCATGCACAGGAGAAGCAAAGGGGGACGATGAGCCCATAACGGGGCTTTGGGGACACGAGGCCTCCAGGATTGGTGGGACCTGAAGGGTGTGGGTTAGAGCCCGGACTCCTGGGTTCTCTCCCCAGCTCCAGAAAGGGAGGCATGTCGGGGGGGGGGCGGGCTGGGAGCCCGGACTCCTGGGTTCTAGGCAATCCGGTGCCACGTGAGAAGCGCGTAGAGGGCAAGGGCTGCAGCCGGCAGACAGCCACTGAGGATCACGGGCAGGATGACCACGAGGCCGAAGATGAGCAGGGAGTGGGTCAGGGCCTGCCCCAGCCGTGTGGGGCTGCTGGGCGCCCCCTCCCACGGCTGCAAACCCAGCCACAGGTCGCTTGGCCCCCTCTGGGCCCCAGGGCCTCCCCCCACTGATGCTGCTGTCCGTGCCGGGACCACCACGGCAGCTGCGCTGGCTGCCAGGCGGCTCAGGACACCGCCTTCCAGCAGGGCCGGGGGGCTGTCCCGCCCCACACCCTCCCCCTCGCCAGGCCCCAGCGGGCTGGCATAGCGCAGGGTGATCTCCTGCACCAGGGAGCTGTTCAGCACCCGCTCCGGCCCGGCCCAGTGTGCAACAAGGTCCCGGTCGGTCAGGACATCCTGGCGCAGGGTGGGCAGCCAGGCTGGGGGGGGGGGCAGCTGCCTCTGCGCCCCCCGCCCGCCCCCCGGCGTCCCACCGCTGCTCTGCCCGCAGCCGGCTGAGGTGGGAGACATACAGCTGCTCTAGCTCCTGGTCCACAGCCTCCTCCTCCAGCTGCCAAAGCTCGCCTGCCTCAGGCCCATGGCTGCCCCACGGACACTTGGGCACAGGGGGCTCCCTGGCGGGCGGCTCCTTCTCCGGGGAATGGGCGACGACCTGCAGGGGATGAGAGCTGACAAGGGCTGGGGGAGGGCAGAGGAGGCAGGACACTTGGGTTCTGTTCCCGGCTTGGCGCAGGGGCCCACATAAAGCTGGGTGCGCCAGACCCCCAAGCCCCAGGGGGCATGCTGGCTAGCTGTGCCTCAGTTTCCCCACCTGTGAGGAGAGGGGCCCGAGCCTGCCTTTGTCCGTCAGACTGGGAGATCTCTGGGGCCAGGGCTGAGCCTTGCTGTGGGTCTGTGCAGGGCTGGGAGGCCTCGAAGGAAAAATGCCAGGTGCTGCAGTGGGGGGCTGGCCAGGGGGGCTCCTCTCTGGCAGGCAGGGCCGGGCGCTGGGGGTGCTGTGGGGCAAGGTGGGGAGCGCTTCCCCAAGAGGCGGGGCCGGGTGCCGTGGGGCAGGGCGGGGAGCGCTC
>ML675667.1:3620126-3643093 GCA_007922155.1 Mesoclemmys tuberculata | reverse complement strand
CCCCAAGAGGCGGGGCCGGGTGCCGTGGGGCAGGGCGGGGAGCGCTCTCCCCACACCGGGCTATTGCGGTGGCTCTGACCTGTCCCGGGGGCTGCGGCACAGGAGCTGGGGGTGATCGTTCCGGCGGCTCCCTTTCGAGGTGCCCTGCTGGGGACAGAAAGACACGGGGTCACCCTTGCTACCCCCACCACCAGCACGGCACTTCTGGGGGGCCCTCGCAGCACCTACCTTCCTCCCCCACCGAGTTTGCTGCCTCGTCCTCGCTTGGCTCCTCCGCGCATGGCCTGTGGGGGGAAGGGATCCAGTCACTGCCCTGCGGTTGGGGGGGGGTTGGCTCTATTTCACACCTCGCAGGGTATGATGAGAGTCCTGGCCCCTCCCTCCCCTGCTTTAATCCCCAGCCCCCCCCCCCCCGAGCCAGCAGAGAACCCAGGCGTCCGGGCACAATGCAGGGCCCCGGGGTTCCATTCCCAGTGCTACCAGATGTGCTTTGATCATGCTGTGCCTCAGTTTCTCTGCCTAGACTGGACACTCTATGGACAGAGACTGTCCCTGCAGGTCTGGGCAGCGCCCAGCGCGACAGGGCCCTGATCTCAGCTGGGGTCTCCACCCAAATAAACCCCCCAGCGATTCTGAGTGGGTCCCCAGCTTCCCTCCCCCCCAGGGAGCAAGTCGCTGGTTTGGAACCAGGCCTGGAAATGTGGCTGGCCAGGGCGGGAGCAGTGAAAGCCCCAGCTGCTGATTTGCTTCCATCCGCAGCTGGGGCCCTCAATGGTTCCGGAGCGCTTTGCACCCCAGGACCAGGGCTGGCCAATCCAGAGTCACCCCAGATTGCAGAGGGGCCGGGGCCGGATCCTGATCTCAGCCCCCTGGGGCCAATCTGGAGTCAGCCCTCATTGCAGACGGCCACCCGAGGGCGACGTCTGCCAATCTCAGCCACAGACACTGGGGCCACGGAGGGCAGCCGGGGAAAAGATGAATGTGCGGCCGGGCCGGCTGTGCGTCTGGCTGTGCGTCTGGCTGTGCAGGGCTGTAGAAGCCGGAGCAGACGCTGTCAGTCGCAGTGGGAGGGCGCCGGGGCTCCAGCTGGGGGGGGCAGCTGTAGCTCAGTGGAAAAAGAAACTTTCTTTGATGCTCATGTCTTAACGAAGGAGAAACTTTTCTATTGTCCCAAACACGACGACAAAAAGAACTCAGGCGTCCTGGCTCCCACCCCCAGCTCTAACCACTAGACCCCCCCCTGAGCTGGGGACAGAACCCAGGTGTCCTGACTCCCCAGCTGACCGCTGCTCTGACCCAGGAGAAAATTCCTGACGCCCCCTCCCCGCCCCCAAATCTGTGCAGGCTGTAGTGAAAGAAGATTCCTCCTTGCTCGTGTCTGTTCGCCTCCCGTGCTCGGCACTGGACGCCCCCTGCCCGCAGCAGAGATGGGGGCAGTTAACCAGCTGCCCCATGCAAACATCTGCCTCGCTGCTCATCAGCAGATTTCAAAGCATTTCCCCATCTTCATGCACCCTCCTGTCACCCCCAGCCAGGCAGGGTTGGTGTGCTCATTGGAGAGATGGGGAAACTGAGGCAGAGCAAGGGCCTTTCGTGTTGTCTCCATCCCTCTGAGAACCTTGAGCTAAGCTCAACCCCTGGCACCTGAGATCACCTACCCACCGGTCCCTTCAGCCTTTTAATTAGCATTCGTTAGGATAATGAGCCGGGGACTGGACCCAGGGATGCAGGAGAAGCCAATAAAGTGCACGAGATGTATTGATACCCAGATGCAGGTTTGTGAACAGGCCCCCTTCGCGCGGGGCGCCGTGCAGACCCCACCGGGGATCCTGGTGCACACGTGCCCGTACTGAGCACTTTCATCCACATATCTACCCACTTTAAATGAATCTCCGACAAAATCAGCCAACCGCAAAACGCTTACGCTCCCCGCTCGGCCCGGCCCAGCCCGGCCCGGCCTTAACTTTGTTTCCTGCCTCTTTTGGAAACCACTTTTCTGCATGAGTTTCAGAGAAAACACCCCGATGGAGTGATTTCACCTTCCCTCTGCAACCCCCGTTCTCAGTTTCTTTAGAAAAAAGAAATGACTTCACTGCCTCCTCCATTTCCCCTCCAGCTTGTTTTTCTATACGACGAACTCGGCTGCCGGCAGCTGGACATGCAAAGGGGCCGATTTGTCCCAGGGGCTTTAGCCTGGGCTGCCCTTCTCCTGGCTGCCCACTGGGCGTTGGAGTTAAATCAGCCGGGCCAGGGAAGGGCTGGGGGGCTATTCTCTGCAGCCTGCCTCCTCTAACGGATCTGCGCCAACAAACCAGGCCCACTGGCAGTCACTCCGCACGCAGTGCAAGCAGGAATCTGTCCTGGAGGGATCCAGGAGCTTTGCACTGTCACTTTGCACTAGTGCCAGCTGTTGCATGAAGAGGCAGGGCCTTAGCCAGCACGGATGGCTCGCATCAGAACTTACACTAGTGAAAAGCAGGTGTGACTGTCCTTCATTGTGACCGTATTGTCAAGTCTTGTTTGGGACCATTGCGTGCTCGCTTTGCACTGGTGCAAAGGCTTGCACAAGGGATCAGGGTGAATGCTGACTTGGGAGTCACCTTGCACAACATGCACATGATTTGGGGGCCTTGTACACTGGCTTTGCACTACTGTTAACCCATGCATGAGAGAGGAAGGCATATTGTCATTTGGGAGCGTTCCACACTCACTTTTCACTATTGCAAATGATAGCACGAGGGAACAAGGTGAATTCTGACTCAGGATTGTTTCATGGGCAAGTTACACTATTGCAAGAATTGCACAAGGGAGCAGGGTGAATTCTGATTTGGGAGCACTACACACACACTTAGAATAAGTGCAAATGGTTGCACAAGAGCACAGGGTGAATTTTTATTGGGGAACACTGTACACGTTTTGCACCTGTGCAAATGTTTGCACAAGTGACCAGGGTAAATTCTAACAGTGCAAAGTGACTGTGAAACGCTCCCATTACAACAGTTGCATAAGGGAGCAGGGCAAATTCTGACGGGAGCACTGCACATTTGCCTTCTACTAGGGCTAATGCTTGCTCCTGATTTGAAAGCATTTCACATTTGCTTTGCACTGGTGCAAACATATGCGCAAGGGATCAGGGCACATTCTGACTTGGGAGCATTGCACACTTTCTTTGCACGAGTATTAATGCTTGCACCTGATTTGGGAGCATTACATGCTCACCTCGCACTAGTGCTGATGCTTGCACCTGATTTGGAGGCATTGAACGCTCACTTTGCAAGAGTGCTGACACCTGTACAGACCAAGAGACAATATCCCACCCGGCCCCAAACTAACCCCTTCCTCTCTCACTGGCAGATCCTCTGGCCACGGTATAAACCCACCTGTTCTTCCATCAGCCACAGCGACACCCTGAGACCTCCAATATCTGCCCCCCGACACTCTGTGCCCTGTGAGGCAGGGACCATCTCGTCCTGTGGGGCAGGCCCAGAAGGAGGGAGGAGCAAAGACAGGGTTAAGCCACCTTGATTCCTCCCCATATAACCCTCCTCCACATAATTCAGAGCAGCCTCTGGGCTGCTCTAGCTAACCATCTGTGTCCCCTGACAAACTGGAGCGGGTGGAGGGATTTGCGGTGTGCAGATTCATGGGGATTGGGAGTTTCAGAGGCATAGGGAACTGGGGGATTTGGGTGGCCCAGAAGCATGTGGATCAGGGGGTTGCAGAGTCAGGGGGCTCGGGGAGATTCGGGGGGGGCTGTCAGGAGGGATTCTGCTGAAAAGTTTTGGGGTCACGGGGGATGGGGGGAATGTGGGATTTTACCTCATCTTCCCCAGCCTCATACAGCTCCTCAGGTGCCGCCCCGCACCATCCCGGCCGGCCGTTCTGGGGCGCCCCCATGGGGGTGCCACCCCCTTGAGCACCACGTGGTAGTTCTTCCCCTGGTTATTGGCCCAGTAGATGCCCTCGTCAGTCTGATACCGGATCACGAAATCCAGCCGGGCTTCGTCCCCCTCCTCCTCCTCCTCCTCCTCCTCCTCTCCCTCCTCCTCCTCCTCGGTGGGGCCGAAGGGCAGGCTGAAGGCGAAGCGGTCGCTCAGCCCCCCGTCGGGCGAGCCCCCCGGCACGTAGCGGGCGGGGTGGTCGCGGTAGGTGCGCCAACGGTCCCGGCTGGCCCGCACGTGGACAGCTTTGCGGTAGGCCACGTTCAGCACCCGCACGGTGCCACGCAGCAGCCACGGCGCGCCCGGGCCTGGTGCCAGCACCTCCTCCAGCTCCACCTTGGCCCGGCGCAGCCGCGCCAGCCGCTCCGGCTCGCCCTGCCCTGGCGGGGGCAGCACGAAGGTGGGCAGCAGGTAGGGGGCGGGGGGCTGCTGGCCGGCGGGGGGCAGCACCTCGGGGGGCGACTCGGGGGAGGGGGGGGGCCAGGGCTGGTAGCGCCGCAGGCGGGTCAAAGGCAAGCCCAGGGCGTCAGCGAACAGCACCCGGCGCGCCGCCACGGCAGGGTGGGGGTGGGGCTGCCCCGGGGCATGCTGGGAAGGGGCCCCTTGGCCGTGCCCCGGGGCATGCTGGGAGTGGGGCTGCCCCGGGGCATGCTGGGAGTGGGGCTGTCCTGGGGCATGCTGGGAAGGGGCCCCTTGGCCGTGCCCCGGGGCATGCTGGGAGTGGGGCTGCCCTGGGGCATGCTGGGAAGGGGCCCCTTGGCCGTGCCCCGGGGCATGCTGGGAAGGGGCCCCTTGGCCGTGCCCCGGGGCATGCTGGGAAGGGGCCCCTTGGCCGTGCCCCGGGGCATGCTGGGAGAGCTGCCAAGCGGGGCGCGGGGCGTGTGGCGGGGGGGGGCCCCCCCTCCTCCTCCTCCTCTTCCGCCCCCTCCCCCCCCGCCCGGGGCCGGCGCCGGCGCAGGGGGGGCCGCGGGGAGGGGGAGGCCGCGCCGGCCATGGCGGCGGCGGCGGCGGCGGCGGGGGGCGGAGCTAAGGCGGGGTGGGGCGGGGGAGGGGAACCGGCCGCTTCCCCTCCCCCGCAGCGGGGCCGGCCCGCCTGGCCCCCCCGGTCCCCACGTTCCCCGCGCCCAGCCGGGGGGTCTGGAGGGGACGGGGACGGGGCTCGGGGTCCGGACGCCTGGGTCGTACGGCGCGGCCGTGGGGCCGTGGGTCTGGACCGAGGGGATGTCAGAGACGCGGGTGGGGGCCACCCGGACAGCCCCCTGCAGCCCCTTTCCGTCCGTCCGTCCGTCCGTCCGTGCCCTCGCACCCGACACTCCGTCGCTCCCGTCTGCACCCCCCGGCTCCCTGCCCCCCTCTCCCTCCCGACCCACCGGCCGTTGAAACACGGAACCGGGGATCTGAACGCGCCCACGCCCCACAGCACCGGGGGGAGACGGCAAAGCCACGGCACCGGCCGCCCCGCGAGGCCACTCACGGCGCTGGGGCAGGGACCCACAGCGCCAGGCACCCCACAAGGCCGGTCAGGGTGCCAGGGCAGGGACCCATGAAGCCAGGGCAGGGACCCATGGCGCCAGGTGCCCACTAGGCCGGTCTCAGCAATGGGGTGGGAGCAGACGGCCCCAGATGCCCGGGCCCCAGCCCACCAGGCCCTGGCCCGTGGCGTGGGGCTGGGAGGAGAGCGTGGGTGGGCGCGGCTGGCGCCGGGGGTGCCCGCATGAGGCCCCACTCGCCCCGGCACAGGGCCAGCTCCACTTCGCTTTCTCTGCGGCGCAGTGAAAGTTGGCCGAGCCCCGACCCTGGAGTTCCCCTGAAAACTCCCCGCCCGCTTCTGGGGGGGGTGTGGCGGGCTGGGGGGGGACATGGGACCAGCAGAACCCCAGCAGCGCTGGGGGGGCAGGGAGGTGGGCCGGGGGGCGGGCGGAGGGCTTGACATCACGTCAGGAGGAGGCCGGCGCCCATATAACCGGGGCCCGGGGGGCAGAGGATCCAACGAGTCCCAGGTGCTCCCAGCGGCTGCCATGGGGCCCCCCAATGGGCTGGGGCAGCTGGAGCCCCCGAAGGTGAGAGGGGGCCGGAGGGGGGGGGCTGAGCCGCTATGGGGGGGCTTCTGAGGCCTGGGGGGGTGAAGAGAGGGGTTGGGGGGCTACACATGCTAGTACACACACAATCGCACACAGAGACCTGCATGCTCACAGACACACAGCGCTACACAATCACATTGAGACAGCGCTACACAATCGCACGCACAATGCTACACACAAGACAGAACAACACAATCACATGCACAGCGCTCCACAATCACACTGACAGAGCAATACACAAGCACACGCACAGCCTTAGACACTCACACTGAGACGGAGCACTACACAGTCGCATGCACGGCCACCACACAATCGCACTGAGACAGACACACAGAGCCCTACACAATCGCACGCACAGTGCTACGCAATCACTGAGAAACAGGCAGAGCGCTACACAGTCACACGGAGACACAGAGCACTACACAATCGCACACACAGTGCTCCACAGTCACTGACACACATAACGCTGCACAATCACACGCACACAGTGCTACACAATTGCACACGTGGTGCTACACTGACACACACAGAGATACACAATCACACTGACACGCAGGTATAGCCGCATGCACACTGCTACACAATCACACATACGCTGATACAAGATCTCGCACACACCCCAGTGCACGCACGCTCATCCACAAAATCATACTCAGTGCAGCACAATCACACACACACACAAACTCAGTTTAGGCCCAGAGGCAGGGGCTGGTAACCAGCCCCACGCTCAACCGCTGGCCTGGCCGTGCACAACCCTCGCCATTGGTGTGTCACACACGCGTGCGTGCACACCCACTCACACACAGGCGGCAGCTAGCCTCTGCCCTGCCAAACTGACAATTGGAACAGACCAAGGCAGGACTATTTTTCACAGCGAAACTGAGGCACGGCCCGATGATGGGAAATTCAGCTCGTGGCTGCTGCCCCCCACCCCCAGCGTTTCATCCCCAATGGGTCACGTCGCTACCTCTGCCCCCAAGGGTGCACATCTGGCACCTTCCATTCAGCCCCCACTCCCCTCGCCATCCGTGGCGCCTGGATGCCTGGGTTCTCGTCCCGGCTCTGGGAGTGCAGTGAGGTCTAGTGGTTACAGCGGGGGGGAGGAGGGCGGGGCTCCAGGACACCTGTGTTCTGTTCCAGCACCATTGGGAACAAACGCCTGTTTCCTCCGCACAACAGGCCCCCGGGGCTGGCCCCGGCGCCCCCATTCCAATGCCAGGGTCCAACCCTGTGCGACGGCCAGCAGCGGCGCTCATAAAACTCTGAGACCCATTTCCTCCGGCGGGGTTCGTGTGCACGCCTGTGCCGCTCGCACTCTCTGTGGTTTTCTTTCCCTCGCACGCTGATATTCTGCGGTAGCGTTTTATTGCTCAAAAGCCTCGGGGGCAGGATTGCCAAAAACCCCGGCCCAAAAAATGGGGTTATTTTCGAGCCAAAAAAAAGGGCACGTAGGGCACACCGCCCCGGCGCACACTTTCCATTGAGTCACCGGGACGGCTGGCAGGTCGACCCACCCGGGCCTGCCGCAGGGTTGGCTGCTATAAATACCCGCTTGTGGGGCAGCAATTCACACTGCTTCACCTGCCGGTGGCTCGCTTCCGACGTGGAGCAGCTCAGATCGGTGAGTGGGGTGGGATGGGGGGGTCGCGCCCCGGCAGGACAGAGCCGAGCGTGGGTCTTGTTGTGACGCGGGGTTTCAGAACAAAGCTGTTCCTTCAGCTGGTCTAAATTCTGCTGCGGGGTCAAACCAGGTTCACTCCTGTTTTCAGTGGGGACAGGGTTGGTTTCTGACTGCAGCCCCTCTGGGGTCAATCTGGAGTCACCCCACCAAACAGCCTGGGGTTTTCATCCCAGGACGCTTCTGCTGGCCCAGCCTAAGCTCCATCGATCGACCCAGCCCCAAGCGGCCGGTTCCCTCCCCGCTCACTACAACATGAGCGCGGGCGGGAGCTGGGGTTTCTCCGAGCCAGCAACTCCATGGCCCGTTCCCACGACACACAAAGGAAGCCTGGCCAGGCTGAACCAGTTTCTCTCCTCACTCCCCATTCCAAGCCTGTGTGGACGCTCAGCAGGCCCCCAAGGGGCCCAGAAAACGCCCACGAGAGAAACTGCAGCCACCAGAGTCGTGGCAAAAAATCTGGCTCTATCTAGAGGGGGAATAACAACAAATCAGATGCCACCAAACCAGCTGCAGTGCTTGTAGGGGCGCTGGGAGCCAGGACACCTGGGTTCTCTGCCCAGCTCTGGGAGTGGAGTGGGCTCTAGTGGTGAGAGCGGGGGGGTTGGGAGCCAGGACGCCTGGGTTCTCTGGGAGTCGAGCGGGACCTAGTGGGTCACAGCAGGTTACACGCATGCGATCTCCACGGGCCTAGTGCGAGCTGAGCATGGGGGAATCGGGGAACTCAGCTCCGCATGGACCCTCAGGGCTGGGCTGGGGGTTAGGGTTGCCAGGCTGCACCTCCACCTCTGTGTATGCTGAGGGTGGGGCGGGCAGGCTGCGGCTGCAGCCCAGCCATAAAGCCGCCCCACATTTAACCCAGCGGGGGACGTGTCCCACGCTGCTGACGTGGCTGGCTTCCGTGACGTCCGGGATCCGGGAAGCAGGGTCCGCGGTTAGAAATCAGAAGGGGGGGGCAGAACCGGACGCCACCCCAATTCTCGGAACCCAGCCCCCGCCCTGCTGCCGGGAACCAGATCGAAAAGGCCCCAGCCCTTGGGGTGAGCGGGCTCTAGCGGGTGGGGGCCTGGGAGTCTGGGCTCCTGGGTTCTCTCCCTGGCTCTGGGAGGGGAGTGAGGGCTAGCAGTTAGAGGAGCACAGGCTGGGGGACAGGGTTTACTGATTTTCAGGGCCCAACTCGTGCAGCTGGTGCTATAGGAGCTTGTGGGAGCGTGGGGGAGCCCTGAGGTGTGGGGGACAGTTGGGGGTCAGAGGGTGGTGAGAGGGGAAGGGGTCTGGGGTCAGGGAGTGGGGGCAGCGAGGAGGAGGCCCTGGCTGGATTTGCCCCCCCCAGGAGATGGGTATCTGCTTTCAGCCCTTGCCTGGGGCTGTCCGTCCAGTGCGTGTGCACCCCATGTTTGTGCGTGTTCCCAGTAACACGTGAGCCCGGGGCAGCCGGCTCCAGGCCACGCTGACAACACGGAGGAGACGCCCGTGTGTCACGGGGGCCACAGGTGTATGAGCCCCAGGAGATGGCATGGACACGTCTGCCCACAAGTGTTGCCCTTGGCCGCGCATGTCACGAGGCCACGCGACACAGCCCGTCCCCGTGATGTCGCACAGGCAAAGACGCGAATCAGACACCAACACACGTGTGCCCCAGGATGCCGCCTGCAACACGTTGCACGACTCACGGCAATGCACGCGCGTGTTGGGCCATGTCCTCACTGCTAGGGCGCCCCCTCATGCCCAGGGCTGGCAGCACAGAGGAGATAGTCGCTCACTGGGGACCGCGGTCCCAGCCTCACGGCCCAAAAATCACACAGCCCCCAACCAACCCCACACCCCCTCTGGCCATCTGTCCAGCACCAAACCCCCTTCTGTCTGTCGGTCTTTCACCCCGTGGGAGCAGCCACTCTCCCTAGCCCCCCGGGACTAACAGCATCCTCCCTTTGCCTGGCCCATCACCGTACCAGCTGGTGATGGGGGCCCGCAACCCCCCCCTTGTCTACCCAGTCCCACCCCCCATCTAGCCATCTAGCCCCATACACCCCCTCCCTCTAGCTAGCTTCCTAGCCCCACAGCTGCCCCTCTGGCTCCCTCCTCTGGGGCAGCCCCACCTGCTCAGCTTCACCCCCAGCCCGGCTTGTCTGGCTAATTAAGGCCCGACATGACTAATTAGCCTGGCAGGTGCCGGTTGGTCCCCAAGGCCAAGGGATGGCTGCTAAGCCTGGCTCGCACCCAGGGCCAGCCAGCCCCTCCCTGCCAGTTCCCCACCCCAGCGCGTATTCACCAGGACGCCACACGGGACAGGTCACATGTTTCACACACACATGCTCCCTGTGATTCCACCCATCACACGTTGCACGGCTCAGCCACACGCATGTGCCCCATGTCAGACCATGGGCCAGGCTGCATGGGTCAGATGCTGTGCCACGCTGGGCAGACGGGACACGCGTGTCACTCCTCCAGTGTGGCCGCTTGCAGGGGCGTCTGACCACATGCGTGTGTGCCCTGTGACTGTACGTGTGACGCACTGCATGGCTCACGTTCACATGGCCTCACGGCACAAGGTCTAACCTGTTGCACATGCATGTGCTCCTGTAGCCGACTGTGTGCGTCTCCCACCTTCTCATCTACCCTTCTCCCCACAGCTGGCACCAGACCCTGATGTCCAGCCCCTCGGCATCCCGCCTGCCCCATGGCAACAGCCCAGCCGGCTCCGGCCCCACAGGTGGGGCCCAGAACCGCCCCACAGTGCTGACCCGCGGAACCACCGCCCCCTCCATGAAGCAGCAGGTAGGTCCCAACAAGGCTCGGGGGGGGGACAGGGAGCGAGCAGCCTACTCCCTAGCCCCCACATGCCTGACAGCCCTGCCTTTTGCCTGCCCCACAGATGCCAGCATGCCCCCTGGTGATGGGGGACCCCCAAGGCACCCCCCACCTCCAGGCCCTGCTCCAGGACAGCCAGCGCCAGGCACTGCTGATCCAACAGGTACTGACGTACCAGACCCAGACACCTGGGTTCTCCCCCAGCTCTGGGAGGGGTGGGGGGTAGTGGTTGTGTGTGTGTGGGGGGCTGTGAGCCAGGACGCCTGGGTTCTGCGATGGTAGCAGGAATGGAGACGTAGGAACAAAAGTGCCCCCATGGTGCTGTAGCTGGGGGGCAGGGGTGGGTCATGACATGAGCCCCATCAGCAGGGGCACCTGTCCCTGCACGTGGGACCTGCCAGGTCTCAGCCCCATGGCCAGGAACGTCTTTCCCAGCATTGCCGAGGTCCCCAGCATCTTTGCTCACGTCAGCAGTGCAAGCGGCCACAGCGGCTTGCTGGTGTCAGCAGTGGGATCCGTGGCAAGGCCAGGAGGGACCCGGATATGCCCAGGGGAGCGCGCGGCCGGTGCGGGCCCTCATTGAGCCACCATGGCCTCATGGGACAAAAGCAAAAGTGGACGTGCCAGGCTGCACTGGCCGAGCTGCAAAGGGGCCAGGATGTGCCACGAAACCAGGCCAGGATGGAACATGAAGAGCTGGGGCCGAGCGCCAGGACCAAGGCACAGCGAAGGTCACCATCGCGCTGCCGACCGCTTGAGAAACCACCAGCCCCAGCCTTTTCTGCCGCCTCCAGCGTCCGCCCAGCTCCATAAGGGGACCATGGCATGACCAAGAGCCAGGCAGCGCTCGTGCACCAGACCAGTGGGCGCCGCAGGGAAATGCCGGGAGGGGCGGCCAGCCCCAGCCCCACGCAGATGGGCTCTGACGGGAAAACCCTCCAGGGAAACCATGGCTGCACTGGCCCTGCCGCCAACCCCCCAGCACAGCTGCACCCCAGGAAGTGAGTGAGAGCGCGCTGGCGCTGTCTCTTGGCGCAGGCAGGTTGCAGAGGAAGCTGATGTTGCAACATGTCCCGAGATGGCTCCTGCGCCGAGCTCAGCGTGGAAACCCCCAGGGCTTGGAGCCACTGCATGCCCGTCGTCCCGGTGCTGAACTAGTGTTTGAGGCCAAGCGGGTTTAGCTGCCCGGCTGGCCAGGACATTGTACGCAACGTCCAGCCTAACCCTCCCTCACTGGGATGGAGACCGGCCAGGCAGGGAGCCATGCCCCCGGAGCCATGCCCCTGGGGGACGTCTCCTGGCCCTGTCGGCCCCACTGGTGCCTGGGCTCCGAGGGCCACGGCCCATCAGCATCAACCCTCAGGTGCCGCCATCTGGAGGGAAACTGAAGCACAGCTCAGTGCTCTGAGAGCACAGACGCCGCCCCAGCTCCCTGCTAGGAACCGCCAGTAACACCAGCGCCCCCCCCGGGCGGGGGGGACGGGGGGGGGGGGGGGGGGCGAGAAATAGGGAGGGCTGATACCCCTGCTGGCGCCTTCACGGGCAGAGGGCTAAGCAGGTGTGGTGCTGGGAAGCCCTCGACATTCGGTGAAACTGGATTTTAATGGGTGGGGGGAAGAGGGGGACATACCGAGAGCTTCAATTTCAGAGCCATGCTGCCGGGGGGCTGGGGGAGGGTTAGGTTGGGAGCCTGGCATGCACCAAGGTGCCCAGTTCTCAGCAGCAGGAGAGGCTTGGGGAACGAGGCACCAGAAGCTTTGTCTTATAAATTGGCAACAATGACCCAGCCCTGAGAGGGCAGTGGGGGCTAGTGGTTAAAGCAGGGGGGGCTGGGAGCCAGGACGCCTGGGTTCTGCCTCCACTCACCCCCTGGCTTTCCTGCCCCCCCAGATCTCTCCGGAGAACAGTGCCCGCCCCTCCATCCTGAACCTACAGTCGCCGGGCATGCTGGTGGTGAGGTCCCGCCATGCCTTGACACATGGTAACTGGGGCAAAGAGGGGGTCGTATGGGGGGGCAGCGGTCTGCCCTGTGCCCTGACCCACCCCCTCCTTTCTCCCTCCCCTCTTTTCCAGGGATTAACATAACGGGCATGGAGTGGATACCGAGGGACCCACCTGCCTCCCGCTACACCCCCCACTCACCAGACTGCCGGGTCCGGTCCCCCCCTCAGTGCTGCCCCAGTCCTGGGGACCCCAGTGGGCAGAATGAGAGGTGAGCGTTAGAGTGAAGGGGAGACTGGGAGCCCAGACGCCTGGGTTCTCTCCCGGCTCTGGGAGGGCAGTGGGATCTAGAGGGGGAACCTGGGTTCTCTCCCAGCTCCAAGAGGTCTAATGATTAGAGCAGGGGGCTGGGAGCCTGGATGCTTGTGTTCTTGCCTGGCTCTGGGCAGGGAGTGGGGTCCAGTGGTCAGAGCAGGGGTGGGGGTGGGAGCCAGGACTCCTGGGTTCTCTCCCTGGCTCGGGGGCGGGGGGCATCGGGGGGGGGGGGGGGGGGGGGGGTGGATACCAGCTGAGCTGTTGATCTTTGGCAGACCCCCCCGGCACGACCCGCTGGGGGTGCACACAGGGGCAGCCCAGTGCCTGCGGCAGAGGGAACTCATTCAGCACCTGGAACAACAGGTGAGGCAGGTGGGGGTCGGTGTGGGGCACGGCTGCCCCACAGAGGGACCAATCACTGCTGGGTGCTGCCTCATGGGGAGGAGTTTTGGGGGGGTGGAGAGGCTTGCGGGTATAATCAGGGCTGGGGGCACTGATATTGGATATGGGGGTGTCTGTGCTGGGGGCAAGAGGCTGCCCCTCTGGCAGGCATCTCCACAGGGGCCTGGGGAATCGGCCTCTCGTGTCCCCAGCAAAGCGTGGATTTCTGCCTCCCACGAGGCAAACAGCGGCTGTCCCAGGAGAACGACCCCCAGCCCCGCCTCCTGCCTGGGGTCCCTGGTACCCGGCAGCAGCATGGGAGGTGTCGTCCTGGTGCATGCTGGGAGTTGTAGTCCAGGTGAAAATGGCCAAGTCCCATGATGCTCAGCGGCAGTGCAGGGGCAGGGACGGGGAACCATGGTGCAACATGGGAGCCTGCCCTAGAGCAGAATATTGGAGGAGCAGGGGAACCTACAGCCCCCCCCAGTGCACCTGAGGGAGCAAAATATTTCAATGTTCCCATCGCCATCAACAATTGGAGGGAAACGAAGAAAATCTGAATGTTGTACATGCTGGGGGGAAGGGGAGAATCCCTGCGACCCCCATTTCCTGCCCCCCCAACTCACCTGTCCCCTCCCTCCCTGCCCCCAGCTGGAGCGGGAGCGGCAGCGGCTGGGGGCTATGCAGGCCCAGCTGGCAGGGACGGACGCCATGGACAGAGCCCTGGAGCCAGTAAGAGCCGGGGGGGGGATCCCCTTGAATGGGGCAAGAAGGGGGCAGAGCCCTGGGAGGGAGGGGGAGGGGCAGGGATGGAATGGGGGGTGGGACCTAAGGCCAGGGGGTGGAGCCACAGTCCACGATGCTGGAGGTGGAACCCATGAGGTGGGTGGGAGGGAGGGCCAGAGTCCCCACCCCCGTCACTTACCTGTCCTCTGCCCCCAGGCAATGGCAGCCAAGGGCCAGCGCTGCCCCCCACAGCCCCCCAGCCCGCTGGGCTGGGCCCGCTCTGGAGCCGCCCTCCCTGCCCACAAGGGGGTGCAGGAGATGCCCCCTCAGATCCACCCCTGGAGCAGCCCCGGGGCCGGCATCTTTGCAGGTGAGAGGTGGGGAGGCTGGGGGGGGCAGGACACCTGGGTTCTCTCCCTGGCTCTGGGAGGGGAGAGCACTCGCTGAGGGGTGTAAGGTGGGGGAGGTGGGGGGGGGCCTCACCCCTTGACTGACAGCTTTGCTCCCCTCCCCACACAGATCTGGGCCCCACCCTGGAGTTTTATCGGCTCAGCACGGCCCGGCCGCCCTTCACCTACGCCGTGCTCATCCGCTGGGTGAGCCTCTCGCGCCCTCCTGGTCACACCCCATCGCCCCCCCTCCCCTTTCACCCTCACCCTCTGCCTGGTGACCCCTTCGCCCATCCCACCTCTGGACTCCCCTCCCTGGTGCCCCCCCCTTTCCCCTCCATTCCACCCAACACCCCATTTTCCCCCCAGCAGGGTGCGCCCACTTTGCTCAAGCAGCCCCCCATTTACCATCCCCCCCACTGGTCCCTGCCCCCTCAGGCCATCCTGGAGTCCCCCGACCGGCAGCTGACGCTGAACGAGATTTATCAGTGGTTCAGCCGCAGATTTGGCTTCTTCCGCCACAACACGGCCACCTGGAAGGTGAGGGCTGGGGGTCGGGAGTGAGGGGCACCGGCCGTCGGGGGGGGGGCTGCAGCTCCCCTGATTTGCCCTTCTCGCCCACCAGAACGCCGTGCGGCACAACCTGAGTCTACACAAGTGCTTCGTGCGCGTGGAGCACGTGAAAGGCGCCGTGTGGACCGTGGACGAGGCCGAGTTCCTGAAGAAGCGGAACCCGCGACTCCCCCCCGTAGGTGCCTGGGGTGGGCGGGGCTGCCCTCTGCTGGCCACGCCCCCAGGAGGTGGAGTGGGTGGGGTTGCCTAATGTTGGCCACGCCCCCCGGGTAGGTGAGGTGGGCGTGGCCTCCCACTGCTTGCCCCGCCCCAGCAGGTGGGGCCAAACATGTGCTGCCCCACCCCCTTCACCTCTTCTCTCTCCCCAGACACCTGGACCTGAAGCTGCTGCTGCCCCCCCCTGCCCCGGGGGACCGCCCGGACCCGGCGATGAGATGCCTCCCCTGTCCCCCGCTGCTGCTCCAGCCACTGAGAACCCAGCCCCCTCAGCCGCACGGGGATGCCCCACCGAACCCCCCTCCCAGCCATCAGACACAGGAGCTGCCTGCAAAACCAAGGACTTTATTGGCCTCGTGCCAGTGGGGGAAACAGGGGGTGCTGCTGCCCCCCAGCCGCACTGGGGTGGGGGCAGGGAATAAAGGGAGCAAAATCGTCCCGCCCAGACTCAGCCGCTCCTTAGGCAAGGACGTGGGGGGCAGCGCTGCGGCCACGAGAGTGGGGAGGCTCAGGAAGGCAGCTGGAGAAGTGGGGGGGGCTGATGCTGCAGAGAACGAGGGGGGCCAGTGGAGGGGTGTTATGTGTGGGGGGCTCAGGGCTCCTGGCTCCGCCCCAGCAGCACCATGTTCTCCTGCCGCAAGGCCCGGTAGTCGCTCAGGATCCGCTCCAGGTTGGATGGGGTCCTCTTGGCGGCCTCGCTCTCGATCTGGGTGTGGGGCGGGAGTGGGGGGGGTTAACGCTGTCATGGCCAGAGCTGGGAGCCCCTCCCGCCCCCGCCAGCCCCCTCCCCCACTTCTCACCTGCTCCTCCAAGTCCCGGATCTCCCGCTGGATGGCGCCAGCGTCCTCGATGGTCTGGATCAGCTGGGCGCAGTTCTGAAGGCGGGGGCAGGGGGAGGGGAATCAGTGGGGCTGGCAGAGGAAGGGATAATGACCCCCCCCACCTCACTTTCCCCCAGTGGTGAAAGCCCCCCAGGCCCCTGGTAGCTGACCCCAAACCTCCCTGCCCCTCCCCGTTCTCAGCCCCGCACCCCCAGGCTGTCCCCCCCCCACCTCGTGAAGAGCTGCCAGGTATTTATAGGCCTTCCGCACTGACTCGTCCCGTTTGGCGTCCTGGGGAGCACAGAGACAAGGAGGTTTAAGAGCCCTTCTCCCCCCTCCAAGCCCCAGGCCAGGCCAGGCCAGGCCCCCCCCAATCCTCCAACCCCCCCACCTCTTTTGGCCCCCACAAGGACCCCTCTCCAAGCCCCAGATCCCCCTTTTCAGAGCCCCCCATATCACCCCCTCAGGAAGCCCACCCCTCCCTTGGCCCCCCTGCCAGCTCCCCCACCTTGAAGACCAGCTCGTCGGTGACGGCGAACGTCCGGTCCAGCTTCCCCGTCAGCCGGTTGATTTCCTTCTGCAGGGCCCGGGTGTCTGCAAGGATCTGGGGGGGGGGAACCATTACTGCTGCCAGGGGGAGCCCCCCCATTGCTCGGGGAGATGGCCTAGCTTCCAGCCCTACCCCGGGTGCTGCTCCGCAGGGAAAGGAGGGGGGTTCTAGCCCCACATGGGGATAAAAAAAACATAGCACTGCTGCAAGAGGGGGCCTCCCATAGCTTGGGGGGACAGGAAGAGCGGCAAGTGGAGCAAACCGTGGATAGGGGGTGACTTTGCTGACTTCCTCCGTCTGCTTGCGGATATTGCCGGGGGGGGGGAAGGTCTGAGGGGGTCTGGGGGCGCTGCGGGGGGCCTTACCTTGCTGATCTCCTCTGTCTGCTTGCGGATGTTGCTGACGATCTCCAGGATGCGCTGCGTATAGGCCGCCCGCGACACGTCCTTGGGCAGCGACTCCAGCTCTGTCAGCTGGGGGGGAAGGGGGGGCATCAGCTTCCGCCCCAGCCCCCCCAGCCCAGGCAGTGCTGCCCCACAGCCAAGGCCCCCCTGCGCCAGGAGCATGAGTCCCCCCCCTGCAGTAACAGCGGGGCCCAGACCAGAGTGTGCCATCAGCGTGCAAAGTGTGGGGGGGCCGCACGCACAGGGCTGGCGTGCAAATGGGGCACGCCCCATTCTTCAGCTGGGAATCAGCAGCAGGGGCATGGCGGGTGTGCCCAGCGAGCGTGCAACGCCAGTGTGCAAACACCCCCCAGCACAGCTGTCAGTCGGGCAAACAATCCTCGCACGAAGCCGACGTGCAAAGGGCACGTGGCCCAATTCACGTCCCACCACCATCCTCCCCCAGACCCCGCCCCCAGGCCCAGGCCCCGCCCACCAGCTGCCGGCAGAGTTCCTCCTTGCGCCGGGCCTCAGCTGCCGCAGTCCGGCTGCGCTCGTGCAAGGCCTGCATCTCTGCGAGGCGCCGGGTTGACTCCAGCTGTGGGGTGAGGCGGAAGGAAGGGGGGGTCAGTGAGAGAGGGCCCCCCCCCAGGTAGAGCCCCCCAGTGAAGGAGTGGAAATATTCATGGGGCGCTCTCCACGGGCTCTGTGCGCGCCTCAGTTTCCCCACACATTACTCCTGGACATCAGTGGTGGGAGCCGGGGGGGGGTGATCATTGCTGAGACCATGAGGGGGCAGCTGGGTCCCCCCCCAGCCACACGGCCCCAGACCTGGCTGGGACCCCCTGCCCTGGGGCAACTGGCTGCTACGGGGCGGGGGGGGCCCCCTTGCCTGGGAAAGAAACGAAGGAGTGGGCAGGGGGATGGGTCGGGGGGCTGGGGGGGCAAAGAGGCCAGGCCCCTGTGGGGGTTCATGGGGGGCAGGGCCCAAGGGTGGGGGCTCAGGGGCTGTAACTTGGAATCAATCAATCAGTGACCCTGAGATCTAACAACCCCCCTGGCTCCCCTGCGCTGGCTGGGCACCAGGGCTAACCGGGGGTCCCATAGAGGCAGCTGGGGTGGAGCGGGGGGGCCAGACGTTGTGAGGACAGGGTCGGGGGGGGCAGCTGCACCAGCATGGGGAGACCTGGGGGGCAAGGGGAGACCCCGAGCACCATAGTCCCCCCCCAGCAAGCCCCGGCTCACCTGGTGGCTGCGGTGCAGGGCACGGAGGCGGCGAAACTCCTCCAGGAGGGGCCCCCGGCGCGTCTCCCACTGCGCAGCCAGGTGCACCAGGCGCTGGGCGCTGCCCTCCACCACCAGCTGGGGGGCGGAGGGGGCAGGGTCAGGGCGGGGCCCACTTCCCCCCCAAGTCCCAGCCCCCCCCGGATCCTCCCCACCTCCCCATTACCTCTCCGCACCCCATCCCCTCCTCGCCAGCCCCCTCCACACTGGGCCCCCCACGTGCCCCCTCCCACTCTCTGCCCCCCACGCCTAACACCCCAGCCCCCCACATTTCGCCCCAAACCACCCAGCCCAGGCCCAGCCCCCGCCCTTACCTGCAGCTTGGCCAGGTTGTTCTCGGCATGCGGCAGCAGCTCGAGGGCCCGGCTCTTCACCCGCAGGGTCTGCTCACGCCCCCCCCAGAGCCAGCTGCCGCTGGCGCAGCACCCCCTCCGCCTAGGAGCAGAGAGATCAGGGGTGCACAGCCCCCCACGTCCCCTCCCCCGGCCCCTGCAGAGCCAGCTCCACTACCCCCCCTGAGGGGGGAAGCTCAGAGCCAGCCCGGCCCACCCACAACTGCTCACCCTCGGTGCCCCCCATACCTACCCCCCAGTCTCAGCCCCTTCTCCCACGGGGGAAACTCAGAGCCAGCTTTGCTCCCCACAGCCCCCCCCCCCATCTCCTCCCCCCACCTCTCACCTGGCTCAGGCTAAGCTCCAGCAACTTCACCTGCCCCCCCATGGCCTCCATCTCGGCTCCCAGGCGCTGCAGCTCCCCCCCGCAGGCCGGCCAACTCCGCCTCCTGTCGTGCCTGCACCTCCTGGGAGGGGAGAGGAGGGGTTGGGGGGGTCTCAAGGCCAGCGTGGGGGCAGGGGGCACCCTAGGATCAGCCCCTTGCCCCCACCAGCTGGATGAGTCCTGCTAGGGCCCATCGGGGAGAACCTGCCATCATTAGGGTTCAGGGTTAATGCCGAGCCAAGTCGGGCTCTGAGCTCCCAGCTGGCTTGAAGTCCCCCCTCGGCTCCCAGTATCAGGGTCCCCCACCCCCAACCAGTGAGTGCCTCCCCTGCTGTTTACTAGGGTCCCCCCTCCCCCAGCGGGCAAGCAGGCCCTTCCACCCAAGTGTCCCCCCCATTACCTGCTCCGAGGTCCTGGAGGACGGGAGAGTTTCTGCCGCCATCTGCATCTGCCCCACGAGTTCCTGAGGGTCCTGGGAGGCCACGGGGGGTATCACTCCAGCCCCTTGCCAGGGCACCTCCAAATTTCCCCAAGTCCCCCCCTCACAGCCCAGAACCCTCCAGCCCCCAGGTGGGCCGGCGGGCGCTAGGGGAGCCCCAAGCACCCACCTCCAGCCCCCTACTCCCTGCATCTGCCCAGACACCCCCAAAGTCTGCCCAGGAACCCCCGTTTTGGAGCTCCTTCCCCCAGCACCCCAAGCTGCTCCCAAACCAGTCCCCCGAGGGCACCCACCTGAGACCCCCATTTCCTACCCCTGATACCTGTCCGTGCGCCAGGCGCTGGGCATGGCTGAAGCGGGACCCTTTGGCCAGGGGCCCCCCCAGCGTCCCCTGTGCTGAGCGACCCCAGCAGGTGGGCCAGGTCCTGCGCCTCCAGCTGGGGGGGGCCCAGTGGCGCCGTGGGGTGGCCCGGCCTGACGCAGCTGGTCCAGCAGGCGGCGCTGGAGCCGCTGACGCTTCCACTGGACATATTCCTGGGGAGGGGGGAGGGGAGGGTCAGTGCACGTCTGGGGGCCCCCCCCCACAGCCAGCCACCCCTCAGTGCATGTATTCCCAGAGGCCAGAGAAATGGGGGTTCCCCCACCAGGGATCCCAAACCCCTTCTCTCATGGGAGACCCTCTACAAACATCCAGGACCCCCTCTCCCCTGACCCCCCCCCAAACATCCAGGACCCCCCTCCCACGACCCCCCCTCACCTTGGGGGGCAGGCGAGACACCAGCCCCTGGCTCTGCCACTCCGCGTCCCAGTCATGCTGCGCCCCCAGGTCACTGGCATGACGCTCCAGCAGGGAGGGGGCCACGGTGCTCGGGCGAGGGGGTTGGGCCGGCACCGGGGGCAGGAACCCCCTGAAAAACTCCTGGCACTCTGGGGGGGGACAGGGACATGGAGGTCAGAGACTTCCCCCCCAGGCTCCTGTTCACACCCTCACCTTGCCCCCCCCCAGCTGCCATCCGTGCCCCCAATCCAGCCCCATTCGCCCCAGCTCCCACCCACGCTGCCCCATCTCTGCCCCAGCCCTGGAGGAAATTTAGCCCTTCCCCCCCAGTTTCAATTCAGATCCATGCTGCCCCCTGCCCTTCCCAGACACCCCTGGAGCTCAGATCCAGCCCCCCAAGTTCAGATCTGGCCCCTCCTCCCCCCACCTACCGGCTGGCCCTGAATCGCGGGGCAGGACCAAAGGGTAAGCGTGAAACGGTGTCAGCAGAGAGGCACCCTGCGGAGAGAAACCAAGGACGTTAACCCGCAGAACTCCCTGCCACAGGGATTAGGAGATGGGTGGCTGCCAGGGGACATCTGTGTGGGTGACAACAGGGTACGGGTAACACCCCACCCCATCCATGGGGTGGCACCTTGCAAACAGAGCTGATGGGATGTCTCCTCCATCAACCCAACGGCCAAAACGGGGTGGGCGTGGATTTAAGGATGGGTGGAAAAGCCCCAGCAGGGCAGCTCAGCGCCAGGGCTGGATGGGACGGCCCTGGGGCCTCAGCCCCCGACGCAGCCGGGGGGGGTCAGACAACAAATGTAACCGAATGCACAAGAGCATCTGTTCAGCATCAGCCCCCCAGACGAGTCGGGGGGACCTCACGCAACGGCGTTAGGTTAAGTCATATCCAAAGGGAGAGAGACTTAAAAAATGTTCCTTAACAGTGACAAGATCTGCTTTGTTCTTCACTACAGCACAAGACACAAACACCGTAAGGGACGGACACCCACCCACCCACCGTTCTGGACAAGGCGCTACACACGGTTCTCTATTTCAACCCCCAACGTACAAGCAGAGCAAAGCTCGTTAAGTCTGTGTTGGCCCCCAAGGGTTGCTTGAGACTTTCAGGGCATTTGATGTCACGTGAAGCTGTGCACCAGGGTGGGTTACACGAGCAGGGTGAACACGTGAGCCACCCGCGGCACCAGCCCCTTCTAGCGCTGCTGGATGGGCTCCCCAGGTGGACTCTGGAAATTTACCCCCAACCCCACTGGGTTTTTAACCTGGCAATTCACAAGCAACGTTCCAGAACAAACACCACTTTTTAAAAACTCCCGGTGGGCCCCGGGCCAAACCAGGGATGCACCATGCGAACAATAAAGGAGCTGGAGAGCAAGATGCTTTTGCTGCCGTTTGTCACAGGGGGCAGAGACTGGTGCAGCAAAGCAAGGAGACAGAGAAGGGAGGACAGGCTCCCGGCACCTTCGCCCTCGATTGGGCCGATGCCAAGAGATGCAGGGCCCACCTGGCGGTGCTGGGAAGCGTCCAGAGGGGAGCCCCACGGCCTGGCAAGAGGGGAAAGGGGGACGCTAGCACCGCAGACAGGACACCAAGGTAGATGGGCCTGGAGGCCTGACCTGGAACGGCAGGGGTAGGAGGAGCGTGGATACGGGGCTAGACGAGCCTCTGAATCTGATACCGAGGGGAGAGAAAGGGGAAATAGCACCAGACGGGATGCCGGGGTAGATGGGTTTGGCCTGGGGCATGTGTGCTGAGTAGAGAGACAGAGATGGCTGGACGGACACGTGGGTTTGAACTGGAGGAGGAGGAAGGGACCCACCTGCAGCAGCTGCAGCCGGGTGGTGCGGCAACAGGGAGGCACCCAGAGTGTCCCCAGCTGCTCCTTGATCTTCGCCCCAATGGCACGGAGCAGCACGGCCGACTTCCCTGCAAGGCGGCAAAAGTCAGGGCCAGCACCCCCACATCTCCACCCCATAGATCCCCCACCTGCCCACACGGGGTCGCCCCCTTCCCGATACACCCTCCAGACAGGCTGCTCCCACCTTCAGCCCTGCCGTTCAGCCCCTCTCCACCCCCCACCGGGCAGAAGCCCCCCCCCCGGTACCAGCCGGCTGCCCCACGTCCTCCGCCTCATCCCTGGGCAGCTTCTCCACCAGGAAGAGCAGGAGGCGCCGAATCTCGGGCTCGTTGCTGTAGAGGAAGGTCTGGTACCCGACCTCGCCCTGGTAGCCCAGCTCCTGGGGGGGGAGGAGGGAGCATCAGACGCTGGGGCTCTCTCTGCGGCCCTGGCAGGAGCGGGGAGGCTAAGGGAGCCAGGTGGCGGAGCTTGTCTCACCTGGCAGGCCTGCGCCAGGCTGGCGCCGAGGCGGAAGCGGGCCGACATGCCGGGGGGCAGGACGTGGCTGAGGCTGGCACCCAGGGGCGGGTTAATGACACGGAGGCACCGCACCACGGACTCCACGATCAGCTCGGTGGTGAACTCCCGCAGGCTCTGCGCCTCCTCGGGGACCTGCCTGTGGGGAGCCGGGAGCCGCCATCAGGAAGCCCCCCTCCCCAGAAGGGCCGGGATCCCACACCCGGCGCCGCGGTGCAGCCACCCCTGGGGAGTGGCAGCTAGGGAACCGCCGCATAGAACGCCGGGCGGGCGCCGAGCGGCCAGCACCCGCGCCAGGGAGCACGCCTCCCGCCCAGCCCCAGCACCCGCCCGCCCTGACAGCTGGGGGCACCCCTGGCACCCTGGGGGCGGGGCTTACGTTCCGGAGAGGCGGAGCGAGCGGATGAGGATCTTGTCCACCTCCTCCATGGCGGGGGGCGGGGCGGGGCGGGCCCCGGGCAGCGACCCCTGGCGGAGGAGAGAGTCATTGCAGCGAGACCCCGCAGGCCCCGGGCGGGGGCGGTGCAGGGGGGGGGCCGGGCAGGGCAGGGCAGGGC
>ML675667.1:3609989-3620116 GCA_007922155.1 Mesoclemmys tuberculata | reverse complement strand
GACGTGTAGTCCGTCCCCCCGGTGCATGCTGGGAAGTGTAGTCCAGCGCCCCCGTGCATGCTGGGAAGTGTAGTCCAGCCAACTACCTTGGTGCATGCTGGGACGTGTAGTCCGACCCCCCCCGGTGCATGCTGGGACGTGTAGTCCAGCCAACTACCCTGGTGCATGCTGGGACGTGTAGTCCCGCGCCCCAGTGCACGCCGGGACGTGTAGTCCTGGTTTCCGCTACGGCTAACAGTGAAGCTGTGGCTGCTGCACAGGCCTGGAGCAGGCTCACATCGATGGGCCGGCACTAGCCTGTCTCGCTGTGGCGGCCTGGTGGATGCCAGACAGCCTGGGGCCTCCCACGAGCTCAGGGGCTCATGGCACCCTCAGGCCGGCCCAGGGGGACAGAGGTGCCTGTGCCCATCGCCTGGCTGCTCTGCCACGGCCACACCCGGAGCAGGCCGGCGGCACGAGGGTCTGGGCTGGAGAGACGCTGGGCTGCTCGCCCCAGGGACCCAGCCCTGACCCCACACCCAGCCCGCGCCGCCCGCGTCTTCTAGGCCTGGGAGAAAAAAGAGGGGCCCCGAAAGGTCTGGGGGAGAAGTGGGGAAGCCCCAGAGCCTTCCACACCTGCCTCTTCTCCCCAGATCCGGCCGGTGAGACCCGGTGGGGTGGCTCTCTCAGGTCTGTGTGGACGGCTCCCCAGATTCACGCACCCTCCCCTGTCTGCAGCTGGTTTCCCATCCCTCCAGGCCGCACCCACCAGCCCCTGCCATGCTTGGGAGGGGTGGCGGGTGCTGGCGGGGGGTGTGTGTCTCAAGCCCCCAATTTCCAACTCTCGCCCTCGCACCTGCTCCTGTGTGTTCCTAGCTTGTCCGGGGCTTGGTGGCCCCCCATTAATGGAGGGGAGTGGGGGCTGTAGTCATATGGGGCCTAGCCCCACTTGTCTTGGAATCTCTTTGGGGGGTGATGAGGTGGAGAATTTTCTCGATGCTTTGTATGAGCACCAGGTGTGCCTCGGTTTCCACTCTGTGCGGCATGTTTCACGAGGTGGTGGGGAAGGGGTCGTTGTGGCAGAGGGCCCGGGTGACCTCACCTGGCAGCCGAGACCCCCCCAATCACGGCTTGGACCCCTTGTAAGTCAGCAGCTGACAGCCTGGCAGCCCCCCAGCGGGACAACCGAGCCTGAGGAAAGAGGAGGGGCCTTGGAGGTGATCTGGGGGGTCTGCTGGGAGGAGAGTGCCTTGGGACTGGGGACAACGAGGGGCCGGACCCCGCTGGACCCTGCTGAGACCAGAGAGCCTCGCAGCCTGGTCCCAGGCTCACACGAAACCCTTGGGTTCCCGCGCTGGCAGGGCCAGGGTTATGCCCGTCTGGTGAGGGAGGCCTGGGTCCCTGGGATGTGTGCACTCCCTGGGGGGCAGGGTGAGGGGACACCCGCAGGAGGGTGCATGAAGAGAGAGGTTGGGGGAGGCTGCTGAAGGCTTGGGGCAAGCGAGGGCGACCCCACGGCATCTGAAGGGGTCTTCCCAGGGAGTCTCACAACACACCGGGTGGGGGTGGGGGGGGTCGCCACTGAAGCTCCCAGAATGCACTGGGGCAAGGGGAGAGTTGGGGAGAGCCGGGCGGCTCCCAGAATACACTGGGATGAGCAGGGGATGGGGGGGGCCCTGGGGACTCCCAGAATGCACCAGGACAAGTGGGAGTTAGGGGTCAGGGGAGCTCCCCAAATGTACCACAGTGTTGGGGTGTGTGTGGAGGCTGCCTTTGCCCCCAGCTTTCAGCCCCCAATTCACGCCCCCTGGATGTCCTCCCAGCCCCTTGCCCAGGGAGGGGGGGCCAGCTGTCCCCCCCCCGCTAGCCCTCACTGGCTCCCCGCACCGCCCCGCGCTGCCCACAGGAGCTAATCTCTTAATCCGCGGCCGAGCGAGGACGTGCCGGGGCTGGGGCTGGAGACGGAGGGAGAGCAGCAGAGAAAGGGGGCATGGGGGGCTGCTAGGGGCAGGGAGACACCCCAGGGGGGGCGGGAAGCCAGGGGGTACCCAGAGGGGGATCTGGGTCAAGGGGCACCGGAGGGTCACCCCATCCTCTGAGCCACTAGCTCCCCATGAGAGGTGGGGGGCCCATCGAGCAGCCGGCAGGGTGTGGGGTGCATTGCCCCAGGGCACCCCACTCCACCCTAGGGCGTCAGCCGCACTAAGAAGCCAACCTCCCCCAGTTGTCCTCAGGATGTCGGAGCAAGAGGAGACTGGGAGGGGTAAGTAACCCTGATGGGCTGGGGGTTATTGGTGGGGGGAGAGGATATGTGGGGGGGAGGCAGAGAGTTGAGGGGCTTCATGGGGGGCACACACACTGACCCCCCCCAGTGCCCAACACCCCTGGGGCTTCCAGTCGGCTCCAGTCAGGGGTGATGGAGGGGTCGGGGGGGCTGCGTGGGTTGGGGTGAGGAAGGGGACAGGGAAGCCCCATGTGGCACGGTGGGGGGGGCCCACACTCACAATCTCTCTTTCCCCAGCAGCTGGCCCTCCCGAAAGCCCAGGCTGGGAGGCAGAGGCCGGGGAGCCAGGGGACGGCAGCCCTCCGCCCACCCCCCGCCGGCGCCTGCCCCCCCACCAAGCACAAGGCCCAAGGCAGCCCCACGGTGCCACGCTCGCCCCGGGCCCTCTTCTGCCTCGGCCTCGCCAACCCCCTACGCCAGGCAGCCATCAGCCTTGTCGAGTGGAAGCATCCGCCCCGCGGGGGGGGTGAAGTGGGAAGAGGGGGGAGGGCAGCCGGGGAGGGTATATGGGGGGAGGGGTGGGGGTCCCTGTTTCGGCTCCTTAACTCCCCCACCCCAGGCCCTTTGACATCCTCATCCTTGTGACCATCTTCGCCAACTGCGTGGCCCTGGGCGTCTACATCCCCTTCCCCGAGGACGACTCCAATGCCGCCAACCACAACCTGGTGAGCCCCCTGCCCCCTGGCGTGAACCCAGGCATCCGGGCCCCACCCAAGCCAGGGCCCACGGCTGATGTCTTAGCCTCCTGAAGAGCTCAAGTCACGGAGGAGTGGGAGGGAATTAGCTGGGGGGTCTAGTGGTTAGAGCTGGTGGGGGAAGGGGATGGGAGCCTGGACACCTGGGTTCTTTCTCTGTCTGTCTGTCCCCAGCCAAGCGCTGTGTCCCGCGGGCTCTAAGCCGCTTACCCGGCTGGGGGCTGGGCGGGGGGGCCACCGCTGGCGCTAATCTGGGACCATCCCGCATGTTTCTCTAATGGGGATTTCCAGCCACTACCCCCTGCCCCGTCTGTGCCAGAGCCCCCCAGGAATTGTGCCCTTGAACCCCTCGGGTGCAGCCAGCCAGGGTCTTCAGACTTCAGACTTCAGAGTCTCCCCCCTGCCCCCCAGATCCAGTCCACCCCCCCACCCGCTGTCAGCCCCGATTCCCAGCTGGCAGGGTCGGCGGTCGTTAGTTCTCGGGGTGACAGCGCAGAGACTTTCCCAGGGGTTACAGCAGCGACCACCTGGGGGCCCTGTTCTTGGGGTTCCCTCCCCGCCAGCCCTCTACGGGGGCCTGGCCTCTCCCCCCAGATTCCCCAGAGCCATTGCCCCACCCTTTCCCCAGTCCCTTGTCTCCTTCCTGTCACCCATCCTGGCCTCACCTGCCCTGATCCAGTGCAGCTGCTGACTCAGGAGGACAAAGGGGTCTGGCCAGGGGCCATGTGGCTGGGGGGGGGAGCATCCACCCTCCAATGGCCTCAGCAGTGATCACCCCCCGGGTCCCACCACCAAGAAGAACGTGGGGGGGGGAACAGAGGCAAACACACCACGCTCAGAGAATCCCCCAAATACCTCCCGTGTCATCAGCCCGTCCCCTGCGGGTTCGCAGCGTTACCCTGGACCTGGGTCCTGCCCCAGGTCTGCAGGGGGGATCCCCTCCTTCAGCCCCGGACGCCTGGGTTCATTCTCCAGAAGGGGGGGGACCGTTAGGGGTCTGGGCCCAGTGCGCAGCAGGAAGGTCCCCAGGGGTGGGAGGGCTGTCACCCGGAAGTCTGGGTTCATTCCCCATTAGGGATCGCCTGGGTCTATTCTCTAGGATGCAAGGCGGGCCGGTAGGGTGCCTGTGGTCTGTGGCAGGGGGGTTGGTGCTGCCAGGACGCCTGGGTTCAACCCCTGCCCCCCTTACCCCTCACAGGAGCAGGTGGAGTATGTCTTCCTCGTCATCTTCACGGTGGAGACGTTCCTGAAGATCATCGCCTACGGGCTGGTCCTGCACCCCAGCGCCTACATCCGCAACGGCTGGAACCTGCTGGACTTCGTCATCGTGGTGGTGGGGTGCGTCCTCCCCCGAGTGACAGCTGGGCCCCCCCCCCCCGGGGAGGCCCCGCACCCCCCCCCCCCCCACCCCCCCCCCTCTCCCCACAGGCTGTTCAGCGTCATCCTGGAGCAGGCGTCGCACAAGTCGGGGGATGCGCATCACATGGGCGGGAAGCCGGGCGGATTCGACGTCAAAGCGCTGCGGGCCTTCCGTGTGCTGCGGCCCCTGCGCCTTGTCTCCGGCGTCCCCAGTAAGGGGGGGGCACAGGGGCCGGGCACAGGGCCGGGGGTGCTGCAGGGGCACAGCACATGGAGCTGCCTTGTGGGAGCAGCGTTTCCCCGCCGGGTGTCGGGGGCCTGGGCGTTGCATGGTGGGCCACATCTTTCTCCACTGAGGCGCACCCTCATTCGCTGCGCACCATCGTGTTACACGGTTTGCATGATATCACATGGCCCCGGCACGATGCACAGCTTGCACAATATCAGACCGTCCCCCGGCGTGTTTCACGACTTGCACAATATCACAGCCCCCGGCGCGGTGCACGGCTTGCACGATATCACAGCTCCCGGCGCGGTGCACGGCTTGCACGATATCACAACCCCCGGCGCGGTGCACGGCTTGCACGATATCACAGCCCCCAGCGCGGTGCACTTCCTGCCGTCTCTTTGCACAAGGCTCCCTAGCAGCGCACACTGTGTCACACCCTCTTTTCACACTCCCCCAGGTCTGCACATCGTGCTCAACTCCATCATGAAGGCCATGGTGCCGCTGCTGCACATCGCGCTGCTCGTCCTCTTCGTCATCATCATCTATGCCATCATCGGCCTCGAGCTCTTCATCGGCCGCATGCACAAGACCTGCTTCTTCGTGGGCTCCGGTATGGCCCCAGCAGGGGAGCGGGGCGGGCTGGGGGGGCGAGCCCACCTGACCCGTCCCTCTGTCCCTCCGTCCCTCCATCCGTCCCGCAGATCTGGAGGCCGAGGAGGACCCGTCGCCCTGCGCCTTCTCGGGGCACGGCCGGGAGTGTCCCCTCAACAACACCGAGTGCCGGGGCCGCTGGGAGGGGCCCAACGGGGGCATCACCAACTTCGACAACTTCTTCTTCGCCATGCTCACCGTCTTCCAGTGCATCACCATGGAGGGCTGGACCGACGTGCTGTACTGGGTGAGCCCGCCCGGGTCCCAGGGTCCCCCGGATCTCCCCCGCCCCCTGGGTTCCGCCTTGCACTCCTCTGGGTCCGCTACCCCCGGATCCCCCCCAAACCCCTACATCCCTTCCTGGTGCATCGCCATGGAGGGCTGGACTGACATGCTGTGCTGGGTGAGAGCCCCCCACCACCTGGCGACCCCTACAGCCCCTTGGGATCCCCGCCTTCTGGAGATGGCCCTGCCCTGGGGTCCCTCCTGACCCCTCAGGCCCCTATCTACTGTGGGTCCCCACCAGGAACTCCATGGCTGCCAGCCCCCTACCCCACGAGCACCATGCCCCCACTGACCCCCGTCCCCCCCCACAGATGCAGGACGCCATGGGGCATGAGCTGCCCTGGGTTTACTTCGTCAGCCTGGTCATCTTCGGCTCCTTCTTCGTCCTCAACCTGGTGCTGGGGGTGCTGAGTGGGTAAGGGGGGCTGGCCGGGAGGGGCGGGGGGTTGGGGGATGCGGCCAGCTCTGGGGAGGAGCTCAGCGGATAAATGGGGCCCTGGTGTGGTAGGTGGCTTGGAGAGGCTCTGCAGCCATGTGCACAGGGGGAGCGTGTCCTAAGCATGTCGGGGCGTGTGCCGAGGGGAGATGTTTTAGGCCCCTCAGGGAGGGTGGGGAAGGTGGCTGGAGTGGGTGGGATAAGCATGTTGGGACGTGCACAGAAGGATGCGTCTTCTTAGCGTGTCAGGGAGGGGGCTGGTTAGTTGGCCTGCGTGGCATTAGCGTGTGTGGGCGTGTGCACACTATGTCGGTGAGCAGGTCGGGGGAGGTGTGTGCAGCCTCGTCATGCATGTGATTAGAGTGTGCACATGGTGTGTGCGTGTGATTAGTGTGTGATTAGCCTCTGTGTGTGATTAGCATGTGGGCACGTCATGTGCGTGTGTTTAGTGTGCGATTAGTGTGTGTGTGTGATTAGTGTGTGTGATTAGCGTGTGCATGTGATTAGCATGCAATTAGTGTGTGCGTGAGATTAGCCTGTGCATGCAATTAGAGTGTGATTAGCATGTGGGCGCAGCATGTGCGTGTGATTAGCATGTATGTGATTAGCAAGTGTGTGTGATTAGTGTGTGGGCATGGCGGGTGTGTCCGATTAGCGTGTATTATTGTGCGTGTGATTAGCGTGTGGGCATGGCGGGTGTGTGCGATTAGCGTGCGATTAGCGTGTGACTAACGTGTTGCCACGTGTGCCCGGCCCGGCGGCTGAGCCCCTCGCTGCCCGCAGGGAGTTCTCCAAGGAGCGCGAGAAGGCCAAAGCGCGCGGCGACTTCCAGAAGCTGCGGGAGAAGCAGCAGCTGGAGGAGGATCTGCGCGGCTACTTAGACTGGATCACGCAGGCTGAGGACATCGACCCCGACGACGAGGAGGGAGACCTGGAGAACAAACATGCCCGTGAGACCCTCTTGCCCCCAGCTCCGCCAGTGCCCCTCGCTCCCGGCCTGCAGCCACAGCCTGGGGATCTGGGGCAGGAAACGCTGCCCTCCCGCGAGGAGGGCTCGGGGCAGCTGGCTGGGCCGGGGGATTAGTGGGGAGAGAAACGGGATTTTCACGGGCGGCCACGGGGCCGGGAGATTACAGAGAACCCGAGTGAATTACAGCTGGGGGGAGGCGGGGGGCAGGCTGGGGGCGTGGGCTGGGGGGGAGCAATCTGGGGGGGCAGGAGCCGAGTCTGGTTTCCTGGTCGGGTTTTCTCTCTCTCTCTCTCAGCAGAGCAGGGGGGGACAGAGGTTGTGATCTCCCTCCAGCAGTGCCTGGGGGGCAGTTAGCAGCCGCACGGTGCCATGTGCCCATCCCCGGGTGGGCAGCTGGGTGGGGGGTCCTTGCCCCCGTGGTGCTGCTGTCCCCGCCCATGCAGCGTTGATTAGCTTGTCAGGGCCCTCTTTAGCCTTGCCGGGACAGGGACGCTGGGGCTGATTGTCAGCTCTGCTCCCAGAGCTGGGGGAAGAACCCAGGAGTCCGGGCTCCCAGCCCACCCCCACCACCCCGCGCTCTAACTGCTGGGTCCCCTCCTGTTCCGTGGGGAGAGCTGGGTTGAGGGGGTGGGTTTGTCAGTCCCTGGGGGGGTCATATTCACATTCCTCCTTTGTCACCACGCTCACGTCTGTTTGTCTTGTCTCTCACCTCCCCCACATGTGTCCTCCTGTCCATCCATCCGTCCCCACACGCCCCTGTCCATCCATCCTCCACCTGTCCGTCCGTCTGTCCGTGTGTCTCCGGGGAAGGCGTGACCGTGGAAGAGCTGACGGAAAAGAAGCACCGATGGTTCCGTCACTCGAGCCATTCCACCGACACCCACAGTAACGCGGCATCTCCATCTCTCTGTCTGTCTGTCTGTGCCCCTGTGACATTGGCTGGGGGAGGGGGGAGGTTACATCCCCACCCCCCACCCCTGCCCCTGGCATCCCAGCCGCCTGTGCTGGTCGTTAACACTGTTCTCAGCTCCACCCCAGGGTTTATCTGGAGTCACTCCTGATTACAATGGGGGCCGGGCTGGATTCTGATCTCAACTCCCCCAGGGTCAATCCGGAGTCACTCCTGATTACAATGGGGGCCAGGCTGGATTCTGATCTCAGCTCCCCCAGGGTCAATCCGGAGTCGTACCCGCTGGCCACGGGGAGCGTGGGGGCACTGTGGGTGGAGCTCACCCGCCCGTCTCTCCCCCAGCCAGTCTCCCTGCCAGCGAAACCACTTCGGTCAACACTGAGAACGTGGGCGAAGAGGAGCATCACACCACCTGCTGCGACGTGTATCTGTGAGTGCAGGGGGTGGGTGGGGGGATAACAGGCCCCAGGCTCCACCCCAGAGGTGGCTGCATTTTATTTTTCGTTTCTCTTCTTCTCCAGGGGGAAAATCTCGAAGACAAAATTCTGGTGAGTGGGAGTGAAGTGGGGAGAGCCTCAGCCCCGCTGATCCCTGGCGGGAGGGGAGGGCGGGGCTCCGTGGGGCTCTGCCTGCCTGACCCCCCCGCTGTGCCCCCAGCCGTCGGTGCAGGCGCCTGAATCGTCTGTTCCGGAAGAGATGCCGCCTGGCTGTGAAATCCGTCTCCTTCTACTGGATGGTCCTGATCCTGGTCTTCCTCAACACGCTGACCATCGCCTCCGAGCACTACCAGCAACCCGACTGGCTGACCCAGATCCAGGGTGAGCCCGCGCCCCCGGACACCTGGGTTCCCTCCCAGCCTTGGGAAGGGAGCAGCCGTCGGTTGCAGAAACCCTCTCTGCCAAACAAACCCAACACCCCCTCCTGGGCACGGACCCTCCCGCTCTGGAATTGCTCTGCCCTAATCCCATGGGGGGGAGACTCTGAGCCCTCACGACCCCCTCCCCCCTCGGTAAGAAACCCGCTTCTGGCCGGGCATCAGCCGGAGCCAACCATGGTTCCTCCTGGGCCCCCGTCACTGCAACCCCAGGCAATCCTGGCCCTGGCTCCCGTGCCGTCCCCCTGGCTGCAGCTCTGCAGGACGCTGGGTCGTGATTACGGGCCCGAGGCCTTCGTCTCCCGACTCCCTCCCCCCCCAGCTCTAACAGCCCCGTCTCCTTTGGTAATGTTCCCTGCCCGCCGCGGCACCGGGGATCTGTCCCTGCCCCAGCGAATCCTAGCCCCGCCGCGGTAATCCCAACCCCCTGCTGCGTCCCGGACACGAGCGCCAGCCTCCCGCCGCACTAATCCCGTCCCGGGGCCTCGCTCGGCTCCTTCTCTGCCCCCAAGGCGGCCCCCTGATAATCCCTGGCCTCGGTTTCCCTAATCCCCAACCAAGACGAGATCTTCCTAATTCCTGCCTCCTGTGCGATAATCCCTCCCGGATTACCCCGATCCGGGGCCTGGCCCCCGACCGTCCCACCTCGGACTCTGGGCAATCCCAGACCTGGCTCCTTGCGAATCGCGGGAACCGCCTGACCCCGCTGGCTGGCCCCGGCGTCTCCCCCACCCGGCCAGCTCCGGGGCCCTCAGACTGACGCCCCCGCCCCCCGGCCCAGCCTACGCCAACAAGGTGCTGCTCTCGCTCTTCACGCTGGAGATGCTGCTGAAGATGTACAGCCTGGGCCTGCAGGCCTATTTCGTCAGCTTCTTCAACCGCTTTGACTGCTTCGTGGTCTGCGGCGGGATCCTGGAGACGCTGCTGGTGGAAGCGGAGGCCATGCAGCCCCTGGGCATCTCCGTGCTGCGCTGTGTCCGCCTGCTGCGCATCTTCAAGGTCACCAGGTTGGCGCCGGGGGGACCCTGGGGCCACGGGGATGGGCTGGACACTGGATGGGTCTCAATCCTGGTCCTGCGGTTCTGGGTGCGGGAGGCCAGGAGTGGGGGCAGGAGGGCCTGGCCGAGCTGTGCACTCTGACCCCGCCACAGGCACTGGGTGTGGGGTGCAGGGGGCCGGGTGTGGGGCAGAGGGGGCCAGATACGGGGGGACCGAGCCGCTCACTCTGGCCCCCCCCCACAGGCATTGGGCCTCGCTGAGCAACCTGGTGGCCTCGCTGCTGAACTCCATGAAGTCCATCGCCTCCCTGCTGCTGCTGCTCTTCCTGTTCATCATCATCTTCGCCCTGCTGGGGATGCAGCTGTTCGGGGGCAAGTTCAACTTCGACGAGACCCAGACGAAACGGAGCACGTTCGACACCTTCCCGCAGGCGCTGCTCACCGTCTTCCAGGTGCC
>ML675667.1:3581280-3607574 GCA_007922155.1 Mesoclemmys tuberculata | reverse complement strand
GGGCCCGGTGGGAGGAGGGCAGGGCATTGTGGCAGGGCAGGGGGCTGCCCTACGTTGTCTGTTGTCTCCCCGCACATCGCCCAGATCCTCGGCTACTTCGACTACGCCTTCACCTCCATCTTCACCGTGGAGATCCTGCTCAAGGTAGGGGGAGAGGGGAGCCAGGACGCCTGGGTTCTCTGCCCGGCTTGGGGGAGGGGCGCCGGCCCAGTGGCCAGACTGACTGACCCTCGTCCCCCCCAGATGACGGCCTATGGCGCCTTCCTGCACAAAGGCTCCTTCTGCAGGAATTGGTTCAACCTGCTGGACCTGCTGGTCGTGAGCGTCTCCCTCATCTCCTTTGGGATCCAGTGAGTGCGGGCGGGGCCGTTCCGGGGGGCTCCGGGCGCGGGGGGTGCACGGCGCTGCATGGGGAGCCACGGGTGGGTGCGCTGGGACTCTGGGACCACTCAGGGCACGGCCAGGCGGGGCTCTGGGGCTTCGGCGTCTCCCCCCTGCCTGTGCAGCCACCCCAACCCTGGCCTCGCAGCGCCCAGCCCGCTGCTCCGTCCCAGCTCCCCCTGTGGGACCCCCTGGAAGGGACCCTGGGGACCCCTGCACGCCCTCCCCGGGCTGGAGCTCCCCTTGCCAACAGCCCCAATTCCCAGTTGGCAGAGTTGGGGGGGTGGTGAGATCTCGGGGTCACAGTACAGAGAGACTTTGCCAGCAGCTTCACTCGGGGTTACAGCAGCAACCACCTGTGGGTCCCGGAGCCCCCCCTCCCTTCCACTCCCCACAGGCAACTACCTCTCCTCTGGGTCACCAGCCAGACCTGCCCTGGGTCCCTCCACAGTCCTATGGCTCTTTCCCACCCCTTGTAGCTGGTTTGACCCCGGGGGGGGGGGCACTGCCCAGGGTCTGCAGTCGTGTGGCTGGCGGGGGGGGTCCTCCGCCCTCTGCTGGTCTCTGCAATGATCGCACACTGGGTACCATCACCAGTATGCCAGAGTAATACAAGGGTAAACTGAGGCACACACACTGCACTCAGAGGAAATGGGGCAGAGACACTGGGTGTGGAAACCCTTGGTGCGTGCAGTGGGATACGGGGGGGCGCGGGAACCCTTGGTGGATGCGGTGGGATATGCTGGGGGGTGGGATGTGCGGAGGCAGGGGATAGCAGGGAGTGCTGGGTGGGGAAGTGGGGAACTCCCTCCATGTCTCTGACCCCCCGTCCCCTCGCCAGCTCCAGCGCCATCTCGGTGGTGAAGATTTTGCGGGTGCTGCGCGTGCTCCGGCCTCTGCGAGCCATTAACCGGGCCAAGGGGCTGAAGGTGAGAGGCAGGCCGGGGGCGAGGGCCCTGTGCTGGGGGTGGCAGGAGGGGGTGGGCTGCATGGCCCAGGAGTCTCACGCCGCCCCCCCGCCCCCCAGCACGTGGTTCAGTGCGTCTTCGTGGCCATTCGCACCATTGGCAACATCATGATTGTGACGACGCTGCTGCAGTTCATGTTCGCTTGCATCGGGGTGCAGCTCTTCAAGGTGAGCCCCCCACTGGGCCCCCCCAGCCTGGCCTCCCCTCTGACACCCCCTCCCCAGGGCCCTGCCGACCTCCCCACCCCACCCCCTGGGTCCTCCCAGTTCCCCCCTCCCCCCACTGACCCACAATGCCCCCATCTCTGGCTTGCCACTTGCCCCTGGGGCCCCCCACCACATCCCTGGGCCCCCCAGTCACCCTCCTGATGCTTCCCCAGGCCACCCCCTGGTGGGAGAGGCAGGGTATGTGGGGCAGGGCATGTGGGGGTGGGAAGGAGCTGGGGGTGGGGGGCAGGGCAGGGGGCGGGAGGATTCAAACCCAGCCCCCAACTCTCCCCAGGGCAAGTTCTACAGGTGCACAGACGAGGCAAAGCACACGCCGGAGGAATGCAAGTATGTCTCCCCCTGCCTCCCTCCACTCCTTCCCTAGCCAGGGACCCCCAGCCCGCCCCCCCCAGCTCCCCTCCACCCCTCCCCCAGTCAGGGTCCCCCAGGCTGAGATGAGGGTTAGAAAGACGGGGTGGGCGTGCGTCAGGATGGGATTGGGGTCTGGTGGCTGGGATGTTGGTTGGGGGTCAGGAAGGTGTCGGGCCATTGGAGGGGTCTGGGCCAGGGCTCTGGTTATCAGGGAGTTGGGCCAGGGTGTGGGGGGCTAGGTTGGGTTGGGGTGAGGGGTGGTCAGGCTGGGGGTTGGAGGACCAGCCTGGGAGTCAGGGCGTGGGGGGGGCTGGGGCTCAGGCCATTGGAGGCCAGGCCATGCCCCCCTGAACCCCGCCCCCCAGGGGCACGTTCATCGTGTACAAGGACGGCGACGTGGGGCACCCCATGGTGCGCGAGCGGCTCTGGCACAACAGTGACTTCAACTTCGACAACGTGCTGTCGGGAATGATGGCGCTGTTCACTGTCTCCACCTTCGAGGGCTGGCCCAGGTGGGCGGAGATGGGGCTGGGGGGCTGGGGGAGGTGGGGGGGCCTGGGACGGGGGGAGGAGATGGGGGCTGGGGGTGGATTTGGGAATGCACAGGGGGCTGGAGATGGGGCTGGGGGGCCTGGAGGAAGTGGGGGGCCTGGGACGGGGGGGAGGAGATGGGGCTGATGGGGACCCCAGGGAGCCAGGAGGACAGCGGGAAGCAGGAGGTCTGCGTCTCACCCCCCTACTCCCCAGCCTGCTGTACAAGGCGATCGACGCCAACGGGGAGAATCAGGGCCCCATCTACAACTACCGGGTGGAGATCTCCGTCTTCTTCATCGTCTACATCATCATCATCGCCTTCTTCATGATGAACATCTTCGTCGGCTTCGTCATCATCACCTTCCGCGCCCAGGGCGAGCAGGAGTACCGCAACTGCGAGCTGGACAAGAACCAGGTACTGCCCCCCAACCACCGCCTGCCCCCCATCACCGTCCACGCCCAGGGCAAGCAGGCAGCACAGCTGCAAACTGGGCAAGAACTGGAAGTGGCCCCCCCCAGTGTGGGGCCTGAGGGGCAGGGAACCTGTTTCAGGAGGGGGTTGTGGGGTTCCTGATTCCCCAACCCCGTCCCCTGAGAGCCAGCATGTGGGGGGGGCTCAGTGGGGTTCAGGGAGCAGGCGGGGGGAGGGCGTGGAGAGGGGTCAGGGGGATCAGGACGGGAGTTCCCCGAGCCCCCTAACCCCCCAGCGGCAGTGTGTGGAGTACGCGCTGAAGGCCCAGCCGCTGCGGCGCTACATCCCCAAGAACCGGCACCAGCACCGGGTGTGGGCGGCCGTGAACTGCTCGGCCTTCGAGTACGGCATGTTCCTGCTCATCCTGCTCAACACCATCGCCCTGGCCGTGCAGGTGCGCACCGCGGGGCTGGGGCGGGGCCTGGCGGGGCTGGGCGGGGCCGAGGGCAGGGGCGGGGCCTGGTGGGGCTGGGCGGGGCCTGGCAGGGCTGGGGCCGAGGGCAGGGGCGGGGCCTGGCAGGGCTGGGGCCGAGGGCAGGGGCGGGGCCTGGCAGGGCTGCAGGCGGGGCAGGGGCGGAGCCTGGCTGGGGGTGGGGCCTGACTGGGTGACCTGGGGGCTGGGGTGGGGGGGGCCTTGGGTGTGGGCTGGGTTGGGCTGGGTGAGGACTCAGTGGGAAGGGGCAGGGCCTTATCTCTGGGGGCGGGGCCTGTCTGCCCATCTGCGGAGGGGGCGTGGCCATCGCCCTCACCCCACACTCCCCGCCCCCCCAGCACTACGAGCAGTCGCAGCCATTCAACTACGTCATGGACCTGCTCAACATGGTCTTCACCGGCCTCTTCACCGTGGAGATGGTGCTGAAAGTCATCGCCTTCAAACCCCGGGTACGGGGCCTGGCGTGGGGGCGGGGCAGGCAAGGCAGGGGGCGGGGCCTGGCACGAGGGGGCGGGGACTGGCACGAAGGGGCGGGGCCTGGCAGGTGCAGAGGTGTGACCCCCGTGCGTGACCCCTTGGCAGCACTACTTCTGCGATGCCTGGAACACCTTCGACGCGCTGATCGTGGTGGGCAGCGTGGTGGACATTGCCGTCACCGAGGTCAACGTGAGCACTCCTTCCCGCATCCAGGGTGGGGACCCCGGCGTCCGGGCCGCACCCGGCTCTGGGGAACCGGTGCCTGCCCAGGCGAGGGTCCCGCTGTGCAGGGGAGGGGCCGGAGAAACACACGCCCCACATGCTGTCCGTCCCCACCTCCTGTGTGTCACACCCCCATCTGTCTCTCCCGCCCCACACGGCCCGGCCATCCATCTGTCTGTCCGCCCGCCCACGGTGGTGTCTGTCTCTCATCTCTCCCGTGGCTGTTCCCGTCCAATGTCGGCTCTCGTGCCTTCATCTGCCCCTCTCCTTCTCCTCGTGCCCGGCCCGGCAGAACGGCGGCCACGTCGGAGAGGTAACCCCCTTTGTCCTGGGGGGCTGGGCGCCTCGGGGACCCTGGGGGGCTGGAGCAGCGGGGAGGTCAGGGGCACAGGGTGGGGTGGCCCGGGGGGCTGGGCGGGCACAGGGGTGGAGCAGGGGATCTGGGGGGCTGGGCATGGGTTGGGTGAGGGCAGTGACCGCAGATGCCCCCCATGCCCCGCAGAGCTCGGAGGACACCTCCCGCATCTCCATCACCTTCTTCCGCCTCTTCCGCGTCATGCGCCTGGTGAAGCTGCTGAGCAAAGGCGAGGGGATCCGCACCCTGCTCTGGACCTTCATCAAGTCCTTCCAGGTGGGGCGTGCCGGGGGGGGGCCCTTCCCAGCATGCACCCCTTCCCAGCATGCACTGCTCTGCCCCTATGCGCTGCCCAGCCGGAGCAATGCATGCTGGAATGGGTGGGAGCGGGAGGGGCCCCGTGCACCCCCTCAGCTCTGACCCCCCCCTACGGTGTCACCCCCCAGGCCCTGCCCTACGTCGCCCTCCTCATTGCCATGATCTTCTTCATCTACGCCGTCATCGGCATGCAGGTGAGAGCCGCCCATGCGGGGCTGGGCCGTGCGCGGGTCGTGCACCCCCCCGGAGCATCCACTTGAGCCACGTGCCTGAGCATGCGTCGCACGCTTGGGCACGGTCCCAGTTGTGCGACGCCTCCCGGGGGGTGCCTGCCTTGGGTGGGAGCCGCCCAGACTGGGGTGCACTAGTGTGTGTCACACACCCAGCTTTGGGCCCCGCGGGGTCTGGCACGTTCACCCTCCGGGTGCCCATGCATAGGGCTCCTGGGCCTTCAGCGCACACGCCTGTGCAGCCCACGCATGCAGTGCACGCATGTGTCTCCGTACATGCCCTGCGTGCAGGGTCCCAGTCGCACGTTGCTGGGGTGGGGAGCTAACCTGCGGGGAAGCGGGGTGCTGGGGGGCATGGGGCCCGTTTTGGGGTATCCCCCCCCCGGTGACATCCCGGGTGTTTCAGACCTTCGGAAAAGTGGCGCTGCAGGACGGGACACAGATCAACCGCAACAACAACTTCCAGACCTTCCCCCAGGCCGTGCTGCTGCTCTTCAGGTACCGCCCGGCCCCCCAGCTCCTGGTTCCCACCGAGCCGAGGTGGGGAAACCCCGCCAGAATGGTCCCAAGTCCTGGGGGGCGTGGGGTGGGGGCGCTCCCCCTTTGCAGGCAGAGCCAGGCGCTGTGGGGCCGGGATCAGGGCGGGGCCAGGTGCCGTGGGGCCAGGAGCGGGGCGGGTCCGGGCGCTGTGGGGCTGGGGGCGCTCTCCACCAGCATGGGGGCGGCACTGACCCAGCCGGCCCCCAGGTGCGCCACGGGCGAGGCGTGGCAGGAGATAATGCTGAGCAGCCTGCCCGGGAAGCGCTGCGACCCCGACGCCGACGTGGCGCCCGGCGAAGAGCTGACGTGCGGCAGCCACTTTGCCATCGTCTACTTCATCAGCTTCTTCATGCTCTGCGCCTTCCTGGTGAGCCCCCCATCCTCTCTCCCGTCTCTGATACACCCCTCGCTGGCAGTCGTCTGCCCCCCTCCCGCTGAGTGGACCCCCTCTGCCACAGACCTCAGGGCCCCCCATGCCCAATGGGCACTAGCCCCCCATCACCCAGTTCCCTCCCCACGGGGCCCCTGTGCCCCCTCTCCACAATGTGACCTCCGACCCCCTCTGCCCCCCAGATCATTAATCTCTTTGTGGCCGTGATCATGGACAATTTCGACTACCTGACCCGGGACTGGTCCATCCTGGGCCCCCACCATCTTGATGAGTTCAAACGCATCTGGTCTGAGTACGACCCCACCGCCAAGTAAGGCCGCCTCCAGTCCCCCAACTGTGCCCCGCTGGATCCCTGCCCCCGCCCCATCCGTGTCCCCGCAACCCCCCAAAATCAGGCCGACTCAACCCTCTCACCCACCTCCCACCCGCCATCCCCCCATCCACCACCGGGGGCAGCAGAACCCCACCTGCCCCACAGCTCCTCACATCTTCCCCCTGCCACTTGCTCTCCCCAGGGGCCGCATTAAGCACTTGGATGTTGTGACCCTGCTGCGCCGCATCCAGCCACCCCTCGGCTTTGGGAAGCTGTGCCCCCACCGTGTGGCCTGTAAGGTCAGGACACCTGGGTTCTTGCCCTGGCTCGGGGAGGGGAGTGGGGGCTAGTGATTAGAGTTGGGGGGCTGGGAGCCAGGATACCTGGGTTCTATCTTTCCTCTCCCCACAGCGGCTGGTGGCTATGAACATGCCCCTGAACGCGGACGGCACCGTCACCTTTAACGCCACCCTCTTTGCCCTGGTCCGCACCTCGCTCAAGATCAAGACGGAAGGTGAACCCCAGGGATCGGGTGTCTCTGGGTCTGGATCCAGGGGGGCTCCAGCAAGTGCTATGTCTCTGGGTCTGGACACTGCTGGGGGGAAAAGGGTTAAGCTGGAGGGGGAAATGGGGTGTCTTCCTCCCCACACCCCCTGGGAAAAATCAACTTTTCGGAGAACCATTGAGAGCCAAAATGCTGCGGAGAAGCATCATGGGAGTTGTAGTTCAGCTGCCTCCCTTCTCCACGGACTACATCTCCCATGATGCACAAGAGTCTAGCCCCTTGGAGAGTCAACAAAGGGCATCATGGGAGTTGTAGTTCAATGGCATTGTGGGGATTGTAGTCTTTTTTGCCTCCCCCTCCCCAGCCCCCCTGGCTTCTCTGCTACGGCTCAGGTTCCCTGGCCCAGCTACCACCCCTATGATGCCCCATGGGCTCCCCTCTTCACTAGGGGAGGCAGTCTTGCCACAGCAGTTGCCTGGCTGCAGTGCATAATGGGGAGTCCCGCCCAGGAGCCCAGCCCCACAGTGGGCCATGGGGCCCCTGACCTATAGCTCACGGTTTGGGGCTTTGATATCACCTCCGCCAGGCAACTTGGACCAGGCCAACAAAGAGCTCCGGGCCGTCATCAAAAAGATCTGGAAGAGAACGAAACCCAAGCTGCTGGACGAGGTGATACCGCCCCCCGAAGGTGAGACCCCCCACCCCATATAGCCTGGGGGATAACCCAAGCGGCCCGGGGCCCCACCCCCCAAGCTCTAACCACTAGCCCCCCCTCCCCTCCTGGCGCCCGGGAGAGAACCCAGGCGTCCTGACCCCTCTCCTGCCCGCAGAGGAGGAGGTCACGGTGGGGAAGTTTTACGCCACGTTCCTGATCCAGGATTATTTCCGGAAGTTCCGGAAGCGGAAGGAAAAGGGGCTTCTGGGGTCAGACGCCTCCCCCAGCAACTCCACCGCCCTGCAGGTGAGACCCCCTGGTTGGGCCTGGCTGGCCCTGGGTCTGATCTGGGCAATCCCGGGCTGGCTGGGGGTGAGGGATGGGGGGATACCGGGCCGGCCGGGTGCACGGAGGGGGAGACCAGGCCGTCTGGGGACGCAGCGGGGCAGGGCAGGGGAGATTGTCAGCTGCCCCACTGCTTGGGTTGCCCCCAGGCCGGACTGCAGACGCTGCAGGACCTGGGCCCTGAGATGCGCCGGGCGCTGTCCTGTGACCTGGAGGACGGGGAGGAACCTGGGGAGACCCGACGTGAAGAAGAGCAGCTGACATGCCAGGTGAGAGCCCCCCTGCTCCATCTGCCCCCCAACACCCCACTTTCCCTTCCCCCCAGAGCTCCCAGTACCACACCTGCCCAGCTAGGCCCCCCGAGTGTCCCCTGCCCCCCTAGATCCCTCCAAGTGCCCCGTGCCCCAGCTAAGCCCCCAGCCCTCCCCGAGTGCCCCCCGCTAACACCTCCCCCCATGTCTGCACAGACCCCCAAGGGGAGCGTAGGCCGGGGCCCCCGACCGCTCCCCCACAGCCCCCGCCCCGGCTGAGGGGGGTGGGGAGCCCCTGGCTAACGGGCTGCTGGGGTCCCGTCGCCCCTCCTCCGTCAGTCTGGCCTGGACCTCCAACAGCCCCCCCAGCCATGAGGAGAACGAGGGGGGGCATGAGGAGCTGCCTGAGCTGCTGCACATCCGCAGCAGGCGCCGCGTGAGCAGGTACTGGATGCCTGGGTTCTCTCCCAGCTTGGGGAGGGGAGTGGGGTCTAGTGGTTAGAGCTGGGGGGGGCTGGGAGCCAGGACGCCTGTGTTCTCTCCCTGGCTCTGGCTGGGATGTGGAGGCTAGTGGTTAGAGCTGGGGGCTGGTGCCAGGATGCCAGGGTTCCAGATGTCCGTCTGTCTGTCCAGGCGGAGCTCCGACGGGACCTGTGTCCCCCCAACAGTGCAGGAGGAGCCCCCCCCAGCTGAGGGGTACAGCGAGGAGACTGCAGTGGAGCCAGGCTACACTAGCCGGGAGGAGGACTCAGAGAGCCTGGCCTCTCGGGACGGGTGAGACGCCGAGATGCAGCCACCTCTGGGGCAGGGCAGCTGGGGAACGGCCACACACAATGCTTCATGGGAATGGCTCCCCCAGACTGGGTTCAGTCCAGACGCTGGGTTCATGCCCTGAATCTCGGGGGTCAGTGCTGCTGTGGGGCTGGGGCTGGAGTAGCGCCCTTCTGTCCATCTGCTGTTTCTTTCTTCTCTTCCTTCACTTTTTGACCCCCTGGGCTTTGCCCCCAGATGCCTGGGTCCCCCTTCCTTCCGTGCTTTAATTTTTCATTCATTCTTCCTGTTTTCCCTTCCTCCATTTGTTGCTTCTCCTTTGCTCCCTCCTCCCGCCCTTGGCCCCGGCCTCCTTCCCTCGGCCTCCCCCGGCGCAGGCAGCCGACTCAGGGGGACGCCCGGCTCTCCCGGCGCTGCTGGGACAACGGCTATGGGGGGTCCCTGTCTCTGCCCCCCCGACGCCTCTCCGGCGCCCACCATGGCGGGGGGCTGGGCAGGCGCCGGGCCAAGCACAGACGCCTCCTGCCCCCCCACACCTGCAGGTAGGTGACGGGGCTGGGGGAATGCCAGCTCTGGCAAAGAGGGGGGGCAAGTGGAAGGTGAGGGCCAGGGGTGGGGCAGAAAACCATGTTGGGCGGGGCCAGGGGCGGGGCTCGGGTTGTGGGCGGGGCTCGGGGAAGGGTGGGTTGGAAGGACTGGGGGAGGGGAAGACGTGGGGCTGGGGGAAGGCAGAAGGAGGGATGAGGGTGGGGCTGAAGGGGGAAGGGGCAGCGCCTGGGCTGGGGGGGTAACATTCCCGCCCCGTCTCCCCCCAGGCCGTAAGTCGCCCTTCCTCATGCAGTGCCTCCAGCGCCAGGGCAGCTGCGAAGACATCCCCATCCCAGGCACCTACCACCAGAACGGCCCGGCCCGGCGCCTCCGCCCCCAGGTCCCGCGGGGGGGGGTGTCGGGATGCTGGGGGTGCGACGGAGGCGTGTGCGGTGGTGTGACAGGAGCGTGTGTGTGCACGACGGGGGCGTGTGTGTGCACGACGGGGGCACGTGTGCCTGGAATGGTGCGATGTGGGGGGGTGTGACACGGGATGGTGCGACGGAGGCACGTGTGCGTGCGATGGTGCGACGGAGGCACGTGTGCGTGCGATGGTGCGACGGAGGCACGTGTGCGTGCACCTCCCCGCACGCTCCTCACCCTGCTTTCCCCCCCCAGGGCTATGGCAGCGCTACCTCCTGGCACAGCTCCAGCCACCCCCAGGGGGGCTCCTCCCAGGCCTGGGCCGCGCCCTCCCACCGGGGCCGCCTCCTCTACGCCCCCCTGCTGCTGGTGGAGGAGGGGGGGCTGACAGTCCAGGGCTGGGGGGAGAAAAGCAGCAGCCGCAGCCTTCCAGCCCCCTCCCGCGTCTGCTGGGGGGCCCCCGAGCCGGACCTGCCCTGGCCACCCTACGCCCATCTCCGTGTGCCTGGCCCCGGCTACGACAAGCGGGGCAGCGCTGACAGCCTGGTGGAAGCCGTGAGTCGAGGGCAGCATCCGGGGGGGGCTCTGGCTTGCTGGGAGGGAAGGAATGGGGCCCACGGCTGTCTGTTCTCATCCGGCCCCAATCCAGCCCCAGGGTAAGGTCTGGCTGTGGGGACAGGGAATGGGGCCCCTCCCCTCTGGGGGCCAGCCCCAGGGGGCAAGCTGGGGGGGCCAGGGCCCTCTAACACTCTGCCCCTGGGACCCACAGGTGCTGATCTCGGAGGGGCTAGGGCTCTACGCTCGGGACCCCAAGTTCGTGGCCTTCGCCAAGCGGGAGATCGCCGACGCCTGCCACATGACCATTGCTGAGATGGAGAGCGCCGCTTCTGACCTGCTGAGCCGCAGGCGGGCCCCTGGGGGGCACCATGGGCCCCTCGGCAGTGACGGGGAGGGCGGCGGGGGGGCAGGGGGCCCCCTCTACAGTGACGAGGAGCCATTCCGCCCGCGGGCTGAGGACGAGCTGGCCGATGAGATGGTCTGCGTGGCCTCGTATTGACATGGGGGGGGAACCTCTGGGGGGGCCCCCCAGCCCTCTGGACTCCTGAGCCCAGGGCAGGACTCAAGAACCCTGGATTTGCAACTGGACCCCCTGGACAGGGAGCAGTGGGGGAGAGACTCCCCCTGGAAGAGACCTCTGGGTCCTGGAGCCTGGAAGAGTGGGAGGGGGCCAATGGAGACACAGTGGAGGGAGCTTCACCCCCCAAATGCCTGGTGGGCTGAGGTGGGCTCGTGCCCCACGGGTGGCTGCTCCGGCAGCAGGGAGGGGGCCCTGGCTGTGTTGTTGGGGGAGGATTGTGGGGTGGGGAGAGCTAGGGCAGTTCAATAAATGCTCTTTGGAAGAAGCAGGGTCTCTGGTCTCCTGGTGGCTGGGAAGGGGAGAGGTCTTGGGGAGGGCATTGCAGGGAGAGTCCCCCCCACCTGGTCACAGGGAATTTGGGTGGGGGACCTGCCTAGAGGAATAGGACTATGGTCGCATGATAGAACCCAGGTGTCCTGGCTCCCATCCCCCGCTGTAACCACCAGATACTGGCCCCCGGAGCCGGGCAGAGAAGGGGCAAGTGCTGGGGGCAGAGGCTGGGGGCGCCGGAGGAATGGGTTCTCGGAGCCTCCTTCCCCAGAGATTTGGGGAGAGTGGAGTCAGAGGAACTCGGTTCGGTTCCAGAATCCCCTGCTGGTTCTGGAGCGAGTCCAACCCCCCCCCCCAGTTCTGGAGATGCATTCTAGACCTGTTCACCCAGCTGGTTCTGGAAGGATTCCAGAGTCCACAGGGCCTGCTGGTTCTGGAGCAATCGCCCTCCTCCTGGGTCAGACCCATGGGCCCCTTCCCAGTCTCCCTCCATGTCCAGTGCCTGGGGGAGTTGAGGAAGGAGGGAATGGGGGGAGGGGAAGAGTGCAGCTGGCACAGACAGATGGACAATTGGGTCAGACAGGTTCTAATCTCGTCCCAGCTCGGGGGTGGGGAATAGGATTGAGGGGGCCTTTCCCTGGACCCAGCTAACCGTCTAAAATACCCACAATCCCTCTCAGATCATCCCACCCCTCCCCCATATCGGCCAAGGAACCGGAAGGGGGAACATCTGGGCATCCCCCCTAGTGCCAGAGGAGTCCATCCACCCCCCCCTCCATGCAGGGCTCATCCCCTGTGGCGGGGGGGGTGGACACACGAGTTTGTCAAGAGTCTCTCGAATCCCTTGCACAGATGCAGCCACCTATGGGGCAGGGCAGGTGGGGAACAGCTGCACATAACGACACAAGGTTTATTTTTCATGGACATCAGCGGTTTGGCGGGGGGTGGGTGTTGTGGGGGGGGGCAGCTTGTGGGGAAACGGTGAGGCCCGAGCCTGCTGGTTTGTGCCCAAAACACCTAGGCCGGGAAGCCTGAGCCCCTCATTCCCCCCACGCTCGACACCTGCGGCGACATGAGCGTCTGACTGAGTCCATCCAGCCACACCCCGACTGCCAAGGAGCAGCCTCCCCCATCAGTGGGGCAGCCCCCAAGGGTCCCACGTGGTCTCCAGGGTCCCCACGGGGCTGCCAGCCCCCCGCGAGGCTCAGTGTTGCCACCGTCCGTGCCCCCCAGGCCGCCCCCAAAGCAACTCGGGTCAACCCCCCGCACAGCCCACAAGGGAAACTGAGGCACGGCAGGGAATCGTCCAGATACCACTGAAAATTGCCACTCCCTCGCGTGCCTGCCCCAGGGGTCGTTGGATGACCCTGGTTTTGGCTGGCTGTTAATTGGCCCCCCGGGGTAATTAGCTAATTGGGGCTGGCGAATCAGCACGAGTCACTGGACCCAGCAACTGGCCTGGGTGGGTATAAGGGGGGGCAGCCAAGGAGAGCCTCCCCCCAGACCTGTCACTAATTATTAGCTAATTAACGGTTGGCACTAATTGGAGAGGGGCCTTTGGAGGACCAAAGGAGGCGACGCTCGCTGCCTGCATCTCTATGGTCACCGTGGTTCCGGGATAGCAAGGGGACGCTCTGCCCACCCGTGGCGGTTTCCCTCTATTATGCTCACTTCCGGTAGTCCGCCAGCGTCGCCCTGTCGCGCCCGGCTCCATGGTCGCGGCTTCCGGTTTCGCGGACGACGCTCTCCCACCGCGTTGTGGTCCCGCTTTCCGGCTTCAACCTCCTCGGCCTCGTCTCTGTGGTCCTCATTTCCGGTTGGCGGGCGAGCCCGCCCCCCTCTCTATGGTACCCCCACTGCCTGCTTCCGGGCGACGCTCTGTCCTCCGCCCGTCAGCTCTATGCTCCGCCCTTAAAGTCACCCTCCCCTTTAAAGGCGCGGGGGGGGGCGGCGTGCCCTCCGACGGGCGGGGGAAGATGGCGCAGGCCCTGTCGGCGGAGGAGTTCCAGCGGCTGCAGGTGCCGGGGCCTAGCGCGCTCGCGTCAGGATCGGGGCCCCCGGCCAGGGCAGAGCCCGCGCGTCCGGCCCCCCCCAGCCCGGCCCCGGGGAGAACCCAGGCGTCCGGGCCCCCCACATAGCCCGGCCCCTCCCCCTCCCCCGGGAGAGCCCCGCGTCCGGCCCCGTGTAACCCCCGCGTTTGTGCGCAGGCGCAGCTGCTGGAGCTCCGGACCCACAACTACCAGCTGTCGGACGGGCTGCGGAAAACCGGCGGGGGTGAGGGGGCGGGGGAGTTCCGGGGGGTGACTGGGGGCGGGGGGGGCGGGGGGGGCCCGGGGGGTGACTGGGGGCGGGGAGCGGGGGCCGCGCGTCTGACCTGCTCCCTCCCCCCGCAGAACTGACCGGCCTCCGGCAGCGCCTGGCCTTCCTGGAGAGGGAGCTCGCCAAGGCGCAGAAGGTGACAGCTCTGCCGTGGGGCGCGGCCCCCCCGCCCCTGGGCCCTTCCTCCGGGGCCCGGCTCGTCTGAGCTGCTGGAGGGCCAGGGACGTGCGCTGGGGAACGGCTGCACGCGACGCCGCTGGGGAGGGCTCACCGGGCACTGGGTTGCAGCCACCTCTGGGGCGGGGCAGCCGGGGAAGAGCCGCACAGAACGCCGCCTGGGGCTGGCCGGCCGGGCGCTGCGATGCAGCCACCTCTGGGGCGGGTGGGAAGCTGCGACTCCGCTGTGGTGTTAGTTACCCACTTTTCTTTTCTCGCTCTCGCCAGGCTCTGAGTAAAAGCAAAAAGGCTCAGGTGAGACTCGTCCGCATCTTCCCTGGGGCTGGAGTGGGAGAGGTTCGGGTGGGCGGGGGGCATCCTGTCACTGGGGCTAGCATAACTCTCCTCACCGGGGCACCTAGATGCTTCAGTCAGTAACGCTGGTTTGGGCTTGTGGGCCGGTGCTGTTATCGCCATGCTCTGGGTGGGGAAACTGAGGCACAGAGTCATCTAGGGAGGAGTTCTGGCTCCCAGCCCACCATGCTTTAACCATTAGACCCCACTCCCCTCCCAGAGCCAGGAAAGAGCCCAGGAATCTGGGCTTCCAGCACCTCCCCCCCTCTGCGCTAGCCCCTAGACCTCCCTCCCTTCCCAGAGCCAATAGAGAACCCAGGCACCCTGAGCCCCAAACTGGCACCCTCATGGCTGAGCCATTCTGCCCTGGGGCAGCCAAGCACCCCCTTTTGGGGAATGACCTGGGGGTGCCTGGCTCTGGGACTTGCCCAATTTCCACCCTCTATGGGGAGGGAAGGACAGAGGGATTGGGGGGGCAGGTTTGGGGGTATCCCTAGGGATCGGGGGGCAACATTGGGGTTGGTGTTGAAGGTAACGTGGCGCTTTGGGTTAGAGAGAACGTGGGGGTGGGGATGAATCTCTGCAAGGAGCAGGGACGGCCCTGGGAAGCGGTGTCCTGGAGCGGGTCGGAGCCAGCCGGTCTCTGCCCTACTCCCCCTCGCCCCGCAGGAGGTGGAGGCCTTGCTCAGCGAGAATGAGATGCTGCAGAGCAAACTGCACAGCCAGGAGGAGGATTTCCGGCTCCAGAACAGCACCCTCATGCAGGAGCTGTCCAAGGTACCGGTGCTAGGGGGCTCTCCCCTGGTGGGCAGGGCTGGGTGCTTGGGGACACTGTGGGGCGGGGGATGGAGGAGGGGGCTGAGCAGGAGACACACGCACCTGGTGGGCAGGGCCGGGCACTAGGGGGGGGATCCCCAGCCATGAAGATACGCCCAGAGTTTGTCCAGCAGCCCCTGAGATTCCCCCGGCAAGGGGGGCCTGTGATGTCTGTTCTCCTTTGACCCCTTTCTCGGTTTCCCTGCATCTAGCTGTGCTCCCAGATCGAGCAGCTGGAGAAGGACAAGGAGAAGATGCAGGGAGACTTCCCAGCACCAGATGAGCCCCCAACCCCTGGGCCCACGGACGGGGAGTTCCTCAGGCTACAGGCTGAGAACACGGCACTGCAAAAGAATGTGGCAGGTAACCCGGTGCTTGGGGGACACTGTGGGGCTGGGGGCTGGGCAGGGGGCACTCTCCCTGACCGATAGGACCAGGGGGAGCACAGTGAGGCACGGAGCAGGGCAGTAACTCTGTCCCCACAGCCCTGCAGGAGCGTTTTGGGAAGGAGGTGGCCCGCCAGGCCGAGGGGCAGGGGGATGCCCCCCAGGCACCTGGCCCCACCAGGGGTGCCGTGGCTGAGCAGACGCCGGACGCTGGCCCCTGCCAGCGGCTGCCATCAGAGCTGGAGCTGAAGTGGGAGACGGAGCGGGAAGAGAAGAGGCTGCTGAAGGAGCAACTGCAGAGGCTGGAGGTCAGGGGGGACATGGGCTCCATGGTGCTGAGCTGGGGGGCAGAGAGAGGCTCCTGTGGGGCTGACACCCCCCTCCTCTCTCTCCCCAGATAGCCAAGCAGGCTGAGATCTCCCGACTTCAGGAGGAGCTGAACAAGGTGGGTGGGGCTGACCGAGTGGGACCCACCCGTTGTGGGGGGGGCGGGTTGTGGGGGCGTGGTCTGTGGTGACCCCAACTGATGGTGTCTCGCTCTCCTCCTTCTGCAGCTTGCTGAGAAACTGAAGAAAAAGCAAGAGAGGTACGGCCAGGACTCCTGGGTTCTTCCTTGCCCCTGAGAGGGGCGAGGAGCCTAGTGGGTTCAAGTGAGCAGAGCTGGCTCCCTCTAGAGGGGACAGGCCCCATGCCCCATTCCCTGCCCCAGAGCCAGCCAGCACCCCACCCGCTGTATTTTGTGTGACCATCTGTTTCTCCTTCTAGTTTCCTGCGGCTGCAGACGGAGAAGGAAGCTCTGTACAACGACAGCAGGTTGGGGGGGCTGCCTGGGGTTGGGCGGGCAGCTGCCTGGAGCCGACTGAGGCTGGACAGGCAAAACCCTGTCTGCAGGCCCTAGCGCAGAGTGTGAAACGCGCTTGAGGCCAGGCACCGGAGCCAGGACACGGCAGGTCCGGGGGACACACCGTGTTCTCTGGCAGAATCCAGCTGTTCTCTTCTGTGTGCATGTGTCCCGTGGGGGTAGGTGGGACACCCACAAAGCAGGACTCATTCCCCCCCTCCAACCCCCCTGGCTCTGGGAGGGGAGTGGCAGCTAGTGGTTAGAGCGGGGGGGGCTGGGCGCCAGGACGCCTGGGTTCTCTCCCTGTCCCTGGGTACGCTGGGTCCGATCGTTGCAATTCCTCGCCCAGGACCAAGATCGAGGAGATCCAGCAGAGACGGGACGAGGAGCTGAAATCGCTGCAGCTTCGGAACCAAAAACTGTTGCAGGAAGCGCAAGTGGCCACTCAGGTGAGGGCGGGGGCCAGGGCAGGGGCTGGCTGGCTCGGGTGGGAACAGGGCGCAGGTGCGGAGCTGGCGAGGGGGAGACACAGTGTGCAGGGCTGGGGGGGTCTGGGGTCTGGGGGTGGAGGATTTGTACGGCCTGAGGTGTGGGAGGATGGGGGGCTGGCTTAGGGTGGTATGGGGGGGGGGGTCAGGGGGTCCAGGGTGTACAGAAGGCAATGGGGACAGTTGGGGGGGGGCTCTGAGCTGTTGGGGGGGCCCATGGTTCTGGGCTGAGGGGCCCATGGGGGCTGGGCACAGGCAGGGCGCTCTCTCTGCTGACCCCCTTTCCCCGGCAGAGCGCCTCGGAGGCACAGGATCAACTGCAGAGCCAGCAGAGGGAGCACGCAGACGCGCTTCGCGCACTCCAGGACCAGGTGAGGGGGTCCCGGCTACAGGGCCCAGAGCAGTGGGACGGTGGCTTCTCCTGCCTGGGGCCACTCAGGCCTCGGTCCCTAGCATGATGCAGTAGAATGAGCTGGTTGGGGCGGGGGGCTGAGCGCCTGGACTCCTGGGTTCTCTCTCAGCTTGGGGGGGGAGATCTGGTCCTTCCTGAAGATGCAGGAGCCAGCTCCAGGGCTGTGCCTGTGACAGTCTCTCTCCCCCAGGCCCCTGTTGATCTAACCTCCCTAGCCCCCATCCCATGGTAGCCACCCCTTCGCCTTGGGCCTCGCTTCCTGCCACGACCCACTAGCTCCCCCTCGTCTTCCCCTTCAGCGTGCTGCAGCTCAGTTTCTCTGCATTTCATTAACACCCCACTTTCACTCATTGTTCGCCGTTCATTTCTTCACTTTTCCTTCGAACCCGCCCGGCTCCCTGCCTCTTGCGTCGGTTTATCTGGCTGTTTGTGTTTCAGGTGGCTGGTGGCCTCTGGCCTTCACTTTTCCGTTTGCGTTCTGCATTTCATGGCCCTCTGGTGCCATCTCCTGACTTTCCCTGTTGGATTTTCTCGCCTCGTTGGCCTTTCACCGAGCTCCTGCCCAGTTTTTCCCATGGGACTTTTTGCATCTCATGGTTTCTGATTTTGGTTTTGCAGCGGCTCGTGTTGTGCTGCGCCCTCGGCCTCCCGTTGTCTGTTTTTTCTGTTTTTGATTTTTGTTGTCTTCTGCATTTCATGTGGGTTTGGGGGCAGGTTGGTGCCTTGTGTTTTTTTGTTTTTGTTTTTTTTAAATTGATTTTGTGTTGCCGCTGCCCCCCCCCCTCCCCCCCGGCCGCCGCCACCGAAACCCAGTCGCTCTCTTCGTTTTGCAGGAGACGACTGCTTCCTTAATGGCTTTTTAGTTAATCCGAGCCTGGTTATTGCAGCCCTCATTGACAATAAGAGCAATGCCTAGCTTTGCAGTAGCTGCTGTGGTGGAGGTGCCCTGCCCCAGCTGTTGGAGGTGCCCTTTGCAAAGGCAAGCAGTGGTGGCACACCTGAGGTATAGCTGGGGAAACTGAGGCACCGGGGGGACTTAGCAGTGGTAGAGCCAGGCATCCTGCAGCCAGAGTGATGCGTTGCCGCAGTTACTGTTGCGTTGTGCTTCTTTCTTCTTCTCCGCTGCTCTCTGTGTTAACGTCTATCTCCTCTTTTTCTGCTTCTGTCTCTGGGGCATCCCCCCTGCCCGCTCCGTGCCCCCCCCACCCGGGGCAGGTGGCCTGCCAGAGCACAGAGAGCCAGGAGCAAGTAGAGACCATTCTCTCTGAGAACGATGCCCTGAGAACCAATCTAGCTGCGCTAGAACAGGTACCCGCTGGGGGGTGCCGTGTTACAGGGAGGGGGGGCTGGGCAGGGGGCATTCTCCCTGGCAGTCGGGTCAGGCGCTGGGGGACGCTGTGCTGCTACACATTCATGGTCATTAATTCCCCCTGGGCCTGTGCTCTTGGGCCGTGCACTGAAGATCTGTCCAAATCCCCATTTGCGTCGCTCTCAGCTGGGCTCACTCTTCTGATCCCATCCTGTACCCTGGTGGGGTTTGATTTGGGTACCGGGTTCTCCCGTGCTGCCTGCCCTAAAATTCTCAGCAGCTGTTCCTTGGCTGCCCTGCCCCGGAGGTGGCTGCATCTCAGTGCCAGGTGAGCCAGGCCTACTTGTCGATGCGCACTGAGGAGGCATCCGACATTGTTGCACTGAATTCCCAGTTTCTTCTGCTTGCTGGATTCTTTTCTCTGTCACCCTGAGTCTGACCTGGGAAACCCGCCAGGATTTTCTCCTTGGGTCTGGAGTCCATGGGGTCCGTGTGGCCCCCTCTGGTCTGTTCACCCTTGTTCCGTGGGGTGGAGGATTGTGGCCCCAGTGCTCTGGCTTTAATAATTGCTGGCCACTGGTTCTCAGCCCTTCCCTTACTCGCAGTCCCCCAGACCTGGTTCCTGCACCCCTGAGAGTTCCAGACCCTTTCTAGTTACTTGGGGTGCCTGTAGCCACAGGAAGGCTTCCAGCTCAGCGAGAGACCTGTGGGATTTGGGCTCCTTCCCTGTCCTAGGAAATTCTGGAATTACCTTGCCCCGCTGTGCTGGCTTGGGGCTGGGGGTTGGGTCTGCTGTACCTTCTGGTGGCAGGTAGTTCCCCAGGCTGAGCTGTTGAAGCCAAGCCTCTTGTCCCTTCTTGCTGTTAAGATCCAAACATCAAAGACCCAGGAGATGAATCTGCTGAGGGAGCAGAGCGCTGCGCTCAGCCTGGAGCTGCAGCAGCGGGAGAGTGAAAAGGAGGCACTGGTCACGCAGCAGGATGACCTCAACACACAGCTGCAGGTGGGGGGACGGTGCCTGGGTGGGGCTCATCCTGCCCTCGGGACCTGCACTGATCTGTGCCTGGGGGGGGGGTCGGTTTGGGCTGTTAATAGGGGGCCGTGTTCCCAACCGATGAGCAGCCCGCTTGGAAATGAAATTTTGGCGTCCCTGTGCGGCCCCGTGCAAGGCAACCTGGTGCCACCAGTGGGAAGGGGATGGGAAAAGAGGCAGAAAATCTCTGCGCACAGCTCTGCAAGTCCAGCTGGGTCCCCACCTGGAATCCATCTCCAGCTGTGCTCACCCCGTCCCCAAAAGGCTCTAGCACCCCTGGACAAGCCTTCGGAGACTGGCCCCCGCCATGAGTGAGGCTCTTCTGCTCTGAGACAAGGCCTCGTTGGGGAGCTGGGGCAGGGCTCCGAACTCAAGCAGTGAGGGGAGGAAAGTGGGTTTGCCTTGTGCCATGATGTCCAAACCAGGGGGTTGCCCAGTGTGTGGAGCAGGCAGCTGTTTGAATGCCAGATGCAGGCTGTTCACCTGTGGGACTCCTGGCTGGCCCAGTGTCCCCTGGTGAGAAGAGGTGGCCCTGAAGCTCTGGCTGCCAGAAGCCAGGATCCCTGCCCCCCCAGCACCCTGGTTTCTGCATGAGATGGCCGCCGCAATGGGAGACATGATACCGGGCTAGGTGGAGCATGGCACTTAAGCTGGTACAGTCCCTGGTGTCCCCGGCTGAGCAAGGGCAGTAGCGTCTTCATTGGGGCCTGTTGGTTTTGGTGCCCTCCAGGAGTCGATCCGAGCCAACGGCCGCCTGCTGGAGCAACTGCAGGAGCTGGGCCAGGAGAAAGAGAAGCTGCTTCTGGAACTGGAAGAGGCCAGGAAGGTGAGGGATAGGGGGCCTCTCCCCTGACAGTCAGGCCCAGGCTCTGGGAGCTGCCGTGGGGCAGGGGCTAGGCAGGGGCCTCTCCCCTGACAATTAGGGCCAGGCACTGGGGGGCGCCAGGGCCATCTCCCCGGCAGTTGGCTGGTGTTGGAGGGAGCAGACTGGGGGACTGAGCAGGGGGCGTCTCCCCTGACGGTCAGAGCCAGGTGCCGTGGGGCCAGGGGCGCCCACCCTGGCAGTCAGGGCTGGGCGCTGGGGGACACTGCTGTGGGGGGCTGGGCAGTCGGCCGGGCGCTGTGGGGTGCCACGGGGCAGGGGACTCAGCCGGGGGCTCTCCCCGCAGAGCGCAGACAAGCGCAAGTGCATGCTGGACGCGATGGCCGTGGAGACGCAGCAGGAGAAGGGGCGGCACGCAGAGGCACTGGTGGCCCTGCAGGTGCAGCACGACAAGGAGGTGCTGGGCGTCCGGGCACGCTACGAGAAGGAGCTGCGCGCCCTGCATGAGGAGAAGAAGCGCCACGAGGAGGAGCTGCGAATGCAGCTCAAGGAGGAGAAGGTGTTTGGGGGGGGGGCCCTTCGGGGGTGGGGGCAGTGATTTCCATCCCTTCCTGTCTCAAACAGCTGTTCCCCCGTGAGCCCACCCCAGAGCTGGCCCCGTCTCAGTACCAGGCGAGCATCCCCATGCAGCGTTCTATGCAGCTGTTCCCCAACTGCCCTGCCCCAGAGGTGGCTGTGTGCTGGCCACGAATTCCCACCCGGACGGGTGGGGTCGCGCTAGCTCTGGCTCTGTGAAGCCTCGTGGCCCGTCGTGTCTCGGGGTTGCGGTGACGGTGCTGTGCCCCTCTCCCTGCTTCAGGCCCGCAGCCGGGAGCTGGAGATCTCGCAGCAGACGGTGGAGGAGCTGCGCCTGCAAATCCAGTCCATGGACGGGGCCAAAGGCTGGTTTGAGCGGCGGCTCAAGGAAGCAGAGGTGGGAAAGGCCCCGGGCCCCATTCCTGACCCCAGCCCTGGGGCTTGGTGGGAGCCTCTGCGCCCTGGAGTGGAAAGGACCCCCCATGTTCACTCTGGGCATCTTTGTCATGCTGCAGGAGTTGATTGAAAAGCACCAACGGGATCACGAGGAGGCGTTTCGGGCGTGTAAGGAGCAGCACTCGGTGGAGCTGAAGGTATGGTGGGCAGCCGCCCTGCCCCAGAGGTGGCTGCATCTCAGTGCTGGGGCATTCTGTGGGGCTGTTCCCCAGCTGCCCTGCCCCAGAAGTGGCTGCATCTCTGGCTTCCGTGGGGCTGATGCCCCGTTATCAACCCTTCGCTGCCTGTGTCCCTCCCCTCAGAAAAAGGACCATGAGCTGGAAGCTGCCAGGGAGCAGCTGAGGGCGGCTGAGAGGGCCAGCGCCGAGCAGGTTGAGACGATCGCCCGGCTGAGACAGGTGAGTGGGGGTGCCCGGCCGGCTTCCCCAGAAGGGGTGCCTCCGGGAGGCTGCTGGGCCTTGTTCCCCACACAGCAGCGTGGTCCCAGCCCCCAGACTGACCGTGGCTCATGCAAGCCACCGGCACCCAGGTCCCCTTCCTGTCCTAGCCCCAGAGCCCCCGGTGCTGGGCTGTGGGGTCCCAGGACTGGGAGCTGGGCGGAAACTGACTGGCTTGTCTCTTACAGGAGGTGAAGGACACGGTGGACGGACAGCGCATCCTGGAGAAGAAAGGCAGTGCCACCGTGAGTGCCCCGGCATCCTTCCAGCGCCAGGGATGGAGCCCAGGTGTCCTGGCTCCCAGCCCCAGAGCTCTAACCCCTACATCCCACTCCCCTCCCAGAGCCAGGGAGAGAACCCAGGCGTCCTGGCTCCCAACCCCCCCAGCTCTAACCACTAGCCCCCAGTGCCAGTACAGAGCTCATGTGCTCTGCAGCGGGGCTGTCACTGCAGCCCCCGCCCCCCCACGGAGCCCCTGCTCCCCAAGGCTTGGCGGAGCTTTGGGCCCGGTGGCCCCCAGCCTGTTGAAGCCTCTGCCTCCCTTCGCTGTAGCTCAAGGATTTGAAGCGGCAGCTGCAGCTGGAGAGGAAGCGGGCGGATAAGCTGCAGGAGCGACTGCAGGAGATCTTGACCAACAGCAAGACGCGGACGGGTGAGCGGGGATGCGACTTGGGGCCTTTCCCCTCTGGGGCGCCGGCTCCGCTCGGCCCCCAGGGCGGGGGACTGGCTGGCTCGGGGGGGGGGGGGGGCAGAAGATGGGACACCAGGCTTGTATCCCCTCAACCTTCCACTGCCAAAGGATTCAGAGTCTCCTCCCAAGCTCCTTTGCACAACTACGGCTTGCCTGGTGCTGAGATGCAGCCACTGCTGGGGCGGGGCAGCTGGGGAAGCGCTGCACAGCGAATCGGGGGCGGCTCCCTTGCACCCTGAAGGTGCTGTTTGAGTGTGCTGCTTTAACCTGTGTCCCTTGTCGCTGGGTGCCCGAGGGTAATGCTGGATGGGGGGGGGGGACAGCATCTCCTCCCAGCCCTCCCCCTGGCCCTGAGCCATGGCTCCTAAATTGGGCCGCTCCCCGAGCGTGCCGGCCTTGGGTGATGTTATGCACAGCTGCTCCCCAGGGGTGGCTGCATCTCACCGCTGGGCGGCCGTGCCCATGTGGCATCACTGCCCTTTGGCCTGGTTAATCTCGGCGCAGGCTGCAAATTGTTCCCCTGCCGGTAGGAAATTTTGCCAGGGGAATTTGGGGTGGTGGTGTTAAACTGCATCAGCAGGCACTTGGTTTCGGGGGTGCCCTGTGCTGAGCCCTTCAAAATAGAGGCAGGGGGGAGCCAGGACTCCTGGGTTCTCCCCTCAGCTCTGGGGGGGAGTGAGGTCTGGTGGTAAGAGCGGGGCGGAGGCGGGGGTGCGGGACTCGGATGCCTGGGTTCTATGTCTTGTGTCTGCAGGCATCGAGGAGCTCGTTCTGGCTGAGATCAGCTCCCCCAGCCGGGTGCAAACGGGCGACAACAGCAGCATCTCATCCTTCAGCTACCGAGAGATCATGAAGGAGGGCTCCGGGCCTGGCAGCACCAAGGTGAGGGGTGGGGCTTCCTACCTGGGGGCGGGGTCCTCTTGTGTACCAAGCCCCGCCCCATGTTCCCCATCCCAAACAGAGCCAGCACCTCTTCAGCCAGCTCTGTCTGCAGCCCCCCCTGCACCTTCCTATCCCCCCATCCCTGCCCAGGGGGTGTGGCCTGGGCTGCTGCTAGCCCCACCCCCAACCCATAAAGACTCCGCCCCCATGCCTAGACTCCTCCCCTCCCCTCTTCCCTCACACTCTGGCCCTGTGCACCCTACCCAGGCTCCTCCCCCATAGCAGGCTCCGCCCCACAAACTTATCTCTCCCTGTGGGGTTTGGCTGTCACTCAGCACAGCCCCTTGCCCCCCCCCTTTTTCTGACCCCCACCAGTCCAACACGGGTAGCCCCCAGTCCCAGCGCCCCCCGGACCTGTCGGACGAGGAGATCTCGGAGCTGTTCCAGCGGCTGGCGGACATCCAGCAGGAGAAGTGGATGCTGGAAGAAAAGGTACCAGCCTCGCCCTGCGGGGGGTGCCGAGGGCAGGGCAAGCAGGGGGCTGTGGGTCGGGAGCGAGGGGCAACATCTGGGGGCCTCTGACCTTGCCCCCGCATAGGTGAAACATCTGGAGGTGAGCAGCACCTCGATGGCGGAGGATCTGTGCCGGAAGAGCGCCATCATTGAGACCTATGTCATGGACAGCCGCATTGGTAAGGACCCTGGTGTCCGGGAGGGGGTGGGGCTATTGTGGTTAGAGCAGGACTGACTGGGAGCCAGGACTTATGGGTTCTTTCCCCAGCTGTGCAGGGGGTGGGGGCTCTAGGGGTTCCTGCCTGTGTGCTCGGAGGGAGACCACGTTCGCTGCCATCTCCCGCCATGGCGATCGGCGCCTGTGTCCATGGGGGCTGTTGGGGTGTCTCCCTGGCTGGGGGCTTGGTTCATTAACCCTTCCTGAGCGTGCACCCGCGGCCAGCGTTGTATGCGGCTGTCCCTCGCGCCCCACTGCAGAGGTGGCTGCAATCCTGTTAGTTTTCTCCACATCTCTTCCCTTTCCGTGGAAGGAAGGCGCAGCACTTGGCTGTGTGAAAGAGAGGAGGACCCAGTGTCCCAGTCAATCCCCCCCCCCCCCGGGCCGCTCGGGGCCCCCCCCCCCCGGGGGGGGAAATGCCCCGTGCCCCCCCCTCAGGGCTGGATGCCTGCCCCCAGCAATTGTCCCCTTCCCATGGCTCCTCCAGGACTTGGGTGTGTCCCTCCCGCTCCTTCCAGCCTGGGTCACCTTGGGTAGGAGCCGGCTCTGGGAATCGAGCCAGCCTGCATCAGCCCTGGCGCTACCCCCCCCGCCCTTCCCGCAGCTGGGGCCGTGTCCTGCGCTAAGCGGGGGGGAGCTGGGCCCAGGAAGAAGTGGGAGCTGGGGTGAGCCGGGGGGGCTGGTTCAACTCACCAAACACCTGAGCGCCTGGGCCGTTGTGTGCCTGGGGCCCCCCTGCCTGGGGAACCCCGTACTCAGCTCTCTGCCCTCCTGGGGCAGGGTGGGGCCCTTAGTGCCAGGGCTCAGACATAGCTGTGCCCCAGGGGCAGATGTAGCGGCTTCAGGGGTCGGGGCGGTGGGGCCAGCTGGAGAGCAGCGGGGGCTGGTGGCGGAGCTGTGCCCCGACCGCAAGGACGCAGCGCCCCGGCTATAAATAGCTCCGGTGGGGGCGGGTTCCCCTCGGCTGGGCAGCCCGCAGTGCCCACAGGGCGTCTGCAGTGACAGCTAAAAATAACTTCCCTGCCGTGGTTCTGCCCTGCGCTAGCTGGAACCCAGGCGTCTGGGCTCCCACCTCCCCCTGCACAACACAGGCCAGAGAAGAAGGGGAACTAATGGCTGGGGAGAGCCCGGATGCCTGGGTTCTGTCCCAGTCTCTGGGAGGGGTGCGGGGGCCGAGTGGTTAGAGCAGGGTGAGGGAGGGGGTGCTAGGGCCCCAGACTCTGGGCCCATCTTTCCAGCTTTTCCTCCTTGGCCCTTCCCCCCCCCCCCACCCCCAGACGTCTCGGCAGCCCACGGGCCCCTGGAGCGGGGCGGCCTGGCCAGCGTCCTGCGCGACCTGGTCAAGCCGGGCGACGAGAACCTGCGGGAGATGAACAAGAAGCTGCAGAACCTGCTGGAGGAGCAGCTCACCAAGAACATGCACCTGCAGAAGGTGAGGGGGGGGGGGCCTGCGGGCAGGGGGTGGAGTCAGTGGAAAGCACCTCCTGGCACCTGGCCCCCCCTGGCTGAGCCCTGCTCGGCGGGGGCGTGTCACTCTCCCCCGGCAGGCGGGGCTCGCAGCTGTGGGTTCTCCCGGACACCTGGGTTCTCTGCCCCTCACTCTCTCTCTCTCTCTGTCTCTTCCAGCACCTGGAGCTCCTCTCGCAGGAGGTCGTCCGGCTCAGCAAGGAGCGTGCCCCCTCAGCCTCCCACAACGGGGCCGAGCCCAGTGGGGCCTACTGAGTACCCTGCGGGGGGGCCCTCCTGTTCCTGTAGCCCCCCCTTGCTCTTGCTTTAACTGCTCTCGTTCCTGCCCCCTGCATCATTGGGGGCCCGGGAGGGGGGTGTTACTCCCTAGCATCTTTCTGTCCTTCCCCTGTTCGTCCCATGTCCGTTCTGGGGGGCGGGGAAGCTTTAACCCTTCGCTGCTCACCTCTACTATTAATTTTGCCCTCGCCCCATCATACCATTGCCCCTGCCCTCATGGCCCTTGGCCAGGGGTGGGAGTGGTAACTGGCCCTTTAAGAAGCAGGACGGAGAGGCCCTTGTGTGGCACTGCCTCTGCTGGCAGGAGGGGGAATTGCAGCTCGTGGGGCAGGGGCTGTGGGGCTCAGAGGCCTGCGGGTCAGGAGTGAGGGGCACCATCAGTGGTGGGGTACCCCCATCTCATTGCCTTTACCCATCATGCACTGCCCCCATTGGCTGTACCCTGTTTCCTGTCCACCAGTGCTGCGCCCCCCCCCCACGCTGCTGTACAAACCTGGAGTTAATACATCTGTATATATGGGGCTGCTGGGGGGCTGCACCATAGTCAAACTGCACTTTTCTCCTCTCCCCGCTGTGGGGGGCCTGCCATGTCATGTGTCCGTGATGTGTACCACGCTGCAGGATGGAGACAATAAAGAAACGGGCGCTGACCCCCGCTGTCCTCTGTGGGGGGCTGGGTGTGGGGGTTGCCCTGGGGGGAGATCCCCTAGCAGCCAGGCTTGGGCTAGGGCGGGGGGGGGG
>ML675667.1:3548405-3567342 GCA_007922155.1 Mesoclemmys tuberculata | reverse complement strand
GGACGGGGCCCCGCTGCTGGGGCCGGGCGAGGCCCGGGGCGGCGGGTGCTGCTCGGGGCCCGGCCACAGCAAGCGGCGGCGGCAGGGGGGGCCCGGGCCCGGGCCCGGCGTGGGGGGCAGCCCCGAGCGCGACGAGGCCGGCGGCGGCGGCTGCAACAGCGAGGACGAGTACGAGACGGCGGCGGCCCGCGTGGAGAGCATGGACCCGGCCACGGTGGAGCAGGTAGCGGGGCTGGGCGCCGGGCCGAGCGGGCCCGACCCCGGGCGGGGGGCGGGGCCCCTTGGGTCGGGTGTGGGGGGACCCCGGTATGGGGCCCTGACCCACCTGAGTGCTGGGAGCTGGGGCCCCTTGGGTCAGGTATTGGGGGACCCCGGTATGGGCCCCTTGTGCCGGGTGTGGGGGGACCCCGGTATGGGGCCCTGACCCCGAGTGCTGGGAGCTGGGGCCCCTTGGGTCAGGTGTGGGGGGACCCCGGTATGGGCCCCTTGTGTCGGGTATTGGGGGACCCCAGTATGGGCCCTGACCCCCAAGTGCTGGGAGCTGGGCCCCCTTGGGTCACGTGTGGGGGGACTCTGGTATGGGGGTCCTGAACCCCCCAGGTGCTGGGGGCTGCGGGGCCCTCCTTCTGCACTATGGGCCCCCCTTGTGTCAGGTATTCAGGGACTCCGATATGGGGGCCCTGACCCCCCCCGAGTGTTGGGGGCAGTGGGACCCCCTCTTCTCTTGTGTATTGGGGGACCCTGGTGTGGGGGCCCTGACCCCCCTGAGTGCTGGGCAGAGCAGGTCCCCCCTTTTCTGCTCCATGGGGCTCCCTTCTGACAGATATTGGGGGACCCTAGCATGGGAGGGTATGGAGGCCCTGACCCCCCCGAGTGCTGGGGTTTGCGGGGGTCCCGCTGCACTATGGGCCCCGCTTCCACCAGGTATTGGGGGACCCCGGTATGGGGGCCCTGACCCCCCGAGTGCTTGGGGCAGCAGGACCCCCTCTTCTGTTGGGTATTGGGGGACCCCAGTATGGGGGCCCTGCCCCCTGAGTGCTGAGGGGAGTGGGACCCCCCTCTGTTGTGTTTTGGGGGATCCCCGGTATGGGAGGGTATGGAGGCCCTGACCCCCCACCGAGTGCTGGGGTGAGTGGGGCCCCCCTCTTCTAAGCTATGGGGCCCCCCTTCTGTTGGGTGTTGGGGATCCCCCGGTGTGGGAGGGCGTGGGGGGGTCTTGATCTCCCCCTGCAGAGTGCTATTGGGGAAGTGGGACCATCCTCTGGGGGGATGGACCCTAACCCCCCCATTCTGGGTTATGAAGGGAGTGGGAGCCAGCTCTCAGGGTATGGGAATTGTGGGGAACCCCCTTTTCTCTGGGCTGTGGGGGGAGGGGACAGGGGATTCCCCCCTCTGAGCTGTGCTGAGGAATGAGGGTTTCCTCCTCCTCTCAGGGCTGTGGGGGGGCACAGGGGACCTGCTTTTCTGCAGCAGAGGCCAGGCCCTGGGTTGTGGGGGAGAGGGACCCCCTTCTGAGTTATGGGAGGGGGAGTTTTTCTCTGAGCTGTGTGGGGAACACTGTGGGGAGCAGGTTTCCTGGGGGGATCCTCTCCCTTTGCACTGTTGGGAATGGGAGAAGCCCCCCCCCCCCCCGAGAGCTATGGTGTGATAAGGGGTGGGGGAAGGAAGTCAGAAATGGGGGCCCCATGGGTGATTTGAAGGTCTTCCAGATGGGCAGTGGGGGGAGTGGACGTGGTGGGGCGGGGGAGAAATATTGGGGTCCCCTCCAGGGAGCTTTGTGGGGATTTCCTCTCCCTGCTGGGGTGTTGTAGCAAAGCAGTCTTCCTTCTGGGGTGCCCCTGGGCCCCCCCCCCAATGTTGCACTGCTAAGGATGTGATGCCACGTATCCATGGCAGATAACGGGAGGGGGCAGGGGGTCTCTCTGAACTTGAGACTCGGCCACGGGGGTGGTTTGGGCCTGGGGAGTGTATTTTGGGGGTCTGTCTTTCGGGGAAGGGTGTTTTCCCAGTTCTACACCCACCGCGTATGGTGGGCTCTGCATTGTCACCCTGTTAGCCTGACATCGAGCCCTCCCCTTACTGCGGTTTGGGTGCAGCTACCCCTGAACCCCCCAGGTGCTCATTCGGGGGCACTTAACCTGTGAACCCGAGAGACTCGTGAACTCTCCCACTTCCCACCCCCCCGCCATGCAGTGGCTGGGATGCTGGAACCCCGGGGTCCAGGGTCTCTGGCCCCCCGAGCCACTGGGAACCCCGGCGTCCGGGCGCTGTGGTCCTAGCTGCCCCAGGGCAGAGGGGGGTGTTCAGTGGTGCTGTGGGCACATGTCTAAAGATGCTGTCGTGACTGGGCTGCTGCCGGACAGGCTCCGGTTCACACGGGGCTAGGCACCGATCCCCTGGGGTTTCTGCTAAGCGGGGCCGGGTGGAGCATAGCGGCCAGGTCCACCGGATCGGCTGAGACACTGGGTTGACTGGGAGCATGTTTTGTGTCCCTCTTCCCCCCATCTGGGCCCCTGTATCCCGTCCAGCCATTTGTCCCTTCTGAACCCGTCTGTCCCATCCCAGGATTGCTCTCTCCTTGTTCCCAGAACACCGAGCTCTCTCTCGGTTGTCAGCGAACCCCCCGTCTGGTATCTGCTTACACACCCTCCCTCCTCAGAGCGGGATTTGAGCCCCTAATGGGTCTCGCGTAGCCCCCGCCTTGCGAGGTGCAGAGGTGTCACTGGCCATGTTTCAACCAAGATGGGACCTTCTCTAGTTCTCTAGTTCATTCAGGACTGATCTTTGGCCTGTGTCTTCAGGAGGTCAGGTTAGCTGATCACAGGGGTCTCATGTGGCCCTGGAATCTATGCATTGCTGTCATTGTGTAGCTGGGGAAACTGAGGCACAGGGTAGCCTCATCTAAGGTCACATGGGGTCTCTGGAGCGGAGCCAGAAATGTGAACCCAGGTCCTCTTGCATCCTGATCCGGTGTCCTGAGAAACTGGGCTGTCCTTCCTCTCTGTGTAGCTTCCCAGGGGGGTGCAGGGTAGAGTGTGCAGAGATAAATGGGGGGGTCGCTGCAGCCCCCGCCTGGAGGGGATGTGTCTGTGGATTTGTTCAGTCTCTCAATGGGCTCGTTGCTTGAGGGGAAAATCTAGCCCCCTGGAAAGCGATTAAATCGTTAACGCTGACCTGGGCTTTAACATTGCTCCCCAGTTAGAGGAGCAGCCTCCACCTCTGAGTGAGCGAGCTGCAGCATGGCTGTGTTGGTTGCGCTTGGGGCCGTTCGCTCCCCTGTGAGCAATCGGGTCAGGCTCTCTGCACATTCAGGCTGTGTGGGTCACACCCGGGGCAATTCACACCTCTGCACGCACGAATGAACAAACGCTCGGGCTCTGGTAGGTGTCATGTTTGGGACTCATGGAGGATCCTTTGCAACCAAGCCAGCTAGAGACTTGATTTTTGTTCCCTCCAAGCGAAAACTGAGACTTTAGGTACATTTTGGGGATCGGTCCACACCCCGCATTTAATCTCAGAACCCAGAGGGAAAGCGGTTGAGCCTGCTACGCTGCTGACCCACCCTCTGGCATTCGGGCATTACAGCTGAAGACGTTCCCCCTTTTTATCCTGCCCCCTCCAGGCCAACGTGCAGCTTGAAACAGCGCAGCTTTCGCATCTCTTATTCCAGCTGGGCTGGTGCGTGATAGTGGTTCAGCGCCTGGGCCTTCAGCACCAGGACTACTCGGGGACAGCCAGAGATTTAGTCCTCCCTGGCCCTGGATGGGGGGTGTGTGTGTGTGTGTGTTTCTGTCTCACTCACTCACAGGGGCGAGTCCTGCTGTGTGTGTGTCCCATTGAGAGAGAACTGATGGATTGTGCTAGCGGAGAAGTGGTGTGAATTTGACGAGGTGTGTGAGTGGGATTTTGCCCTTCCTGGCGTGTGTGAGTGTACGCGTGACAACCTGGTTCAGTATTAATCTCCGAACACCATTTGTCTTATTTAATGGGGCCTTTTTAACAAGTGTGTTAACATTTTTCAGTTTGTGGAAACAAGGCGATTACTGTTTCGGTTTGGTTTGTGGGGGTATATTCCTGCTTAGGCCCCACAATGACCTAGCGCTGCGTATGTGTGTGGGTGCGCACGCTAACGGATTGTGTTAGAGTATAAGACACAGCATTCACCAGGTGAGCAAGTGAAACTAACTAGCTTCATAATGGGATCCTAGTAGTGGTGAATAGTGAACTGGGGGACAGGAATGTGTGTTGTTGTAGCATCTAGGAGCCTGGTCCTGCCCAGGACCCTGTTGCGCCAGGTGCTGTACATTCTTAGGTGTATTACGGTAGTGCCCAAGATCCCTTTCCATCAGGCGCTGTACATTATCTGTTAGATATATTACAGTAGCACCCCAGACCACCCCCTTGCGCCAGGCAATGTACAAATACAGACCAAAGAGGAGAGACTCCCCGGTCCTGCAGCCTAAGGCAGGGAGCTTGAACCCGGCCCTGCCCCATTCCCCTCTGCCCCGGCCATAGTGGGGTGGCATTAATGTTGCCCCTTCCCCTCCGGCTCTTCTCCCCGCACCCGGCGTGCAGGCCAGGAAACGTGACCCCAGCACCGCGTGGCTCTGGGCTGAGGACATCGCTGGGGGGCGTGGATGCAGCCAAGCCATCAGTGGCGTGCAGGGTTATTGCTCGAGGCCAGGAACAATATGGGACAGGCAGGTCCTGGCTCTGGTCCGTCTCCAGCTGAGTGCCCAGGTACAGGTGGCAGCGCAGGGTATTTCTCGGGTGACTTGCTGAGTGACAAAACCCTTCGCCTGTCCCTATAACCCAACCCACCAGCCCGCCCCAGTTCCTCGTTACTTCCAGCCCTTGTTACCTCACGTTCCAGGCCCTGGGCCATGACGGCAGCGGCCTGGCTTGTGCCCAGACGAGGACGGCTGTCTCTCAAGTGTTGGCAGGTTGCCTGTTGAGTTGGGCTGTAGGGGTTGTGGGATGTCACTTGGAGTAAGTGAACAGGACTCTGGGAAAACCAGGGGCCAGGCTGACCTGAGACCCGCCAGGCATTCCTGTGAACACCCCTCTCCCCCCCCAGCCTGGGATTGAAGCAGGTTCCCAGTGGGGACTATGGGATCCCCCATCTGGGGTTGGAGGGGCGCCCCATGGGGTGAGGGGCTGTGGGGATCCCCCGGCTGGGGTCAGAGGGGCCGTGCCTGGTGCTGTCTGTGTTTGTAAATAAAGTTTCCTACCCCAGGTCCATTAGTACTGAACATGGGCAGCTGAGATGGGGGGGTCTTGTCCTGGGCAGCTTGGTGGAGATTTGTGTGTGGCTGACCAACCCCCTTTCCTACTTTAGGGCCCAGATCTCTAGGGCAATCTGATCTGTGACCCAGTCCGTCCTGCCCCAGCCAGGGGGGCGTCAGCTCGGTGACTGGGCCTTGTGCCTGGATCTTGGCAGGTCCTGGGTCCCAGCCCCCCCCACTCTAACTACTAGACTCCAGTCCCCTCCCAGAGCCGGGGAGAGAACCCAGGAGTCCTGGCTCCCAGCGCTCTGTAACACGCTATCTATGTGTCCTGTCAATTTCCCTTGTGCTGGCTACAGGGGGCCTGGATGCTGAGTGGGGCCATATGAAGTGCTAGGCAAGGGGGCTGGGTGGGGGTCCCTCTCCCCTGGCAGTCTGAGCCGGGTGCCATGGGGCAGGGGCTGGGCGGGGAGTGCTATCCCCTGGCAGTCTGGGCGCTGTGGCGTTGGGGCTGGGCATCCTGGGTGGGAGCTGGGCAGGAGGCGCTGTCCCCTAGAATTCAGGGCCAGGCATCGTGGGGTGGGGGCCGCGGGCCTGGGCGGGGGGGCACTGTCCCTCAGAAGCCAGGGCCAGGCGCCGTGGTAACTTGCTGACGCGTTGCCCCCAGCAGGAGCACCGGTTCGAGAAGTCCCTCCGCGAGAAGAAAGGTTTCATCATCAAGCAGATGAAGGAGGATGGGGCTTGCTTGTTCCGGGCTGTGGGTAAGTTGGAGAGCCAGGGAACAGGGGGAGCCTCTGGCTGGGGGGCCTGATCGCCTTCCTAGCCCTACTGGGGTATGTGGGGGAGCCCCCCCCTTGGTACAGAGGGGAGTGAAGGCGGGGTTGCCTTTCTCTTTGGGGTGTCCGTGGGATTGCAGGACTCAGATTTAAGGACAGGGCGTTTGGGGGAGCGGGACGGAGTCAGGTGGAGATGGGGGGTGGGCAGTTGGAGGGCAGTTGGCTGGTCAGGGTTCAGGGCCTGTTAGGGGCAGGTTGGAATGGGGGGCAGGGATGGAGAGATGTTGGGGAGTGGGTCAATTGGGGGGTCATGAGTGATGGTTGTGGGTCACGGGAGAGGATTAGGGGTCAGGGCTGGGGGCTTGAGGGGAATGGAGTCAGTGTGGGGGGGCCGTATAGACGGGGCGTTGGAGGGTCAGGTTGGGGGGCTAGGGTCCCTGTGGCAAGATCGGAGGGTCCCACTGGGCCCTGGCCCTGGGTTCCTGGGAAGGGGGTGTTGGTGTGTTGGATTTGGGGGACGCGGGGGGGGGGGAAGTTCTCTGCTGTCCAGCTCGGAGCCTTGCTGCCTGCCAGCCGTTTGAGGGTGATCCCTGCTGAATTGTGGGGTTTGTGTCCCCCAGGGCCTTGGCTCTGGATTGGATCGGGGGATTCCGAGGAGACCCGTGTGTAGGATGGTCTATTGAGATCAGGGAGACCCTTCAAGCTGGCACCCCGACCAGGACTGGGGCCCAGTCGTGGATGCTGCCCAGACTCCCCTCCAGCCGAGAATGGGGGGCCCCAATTGTCCTGGTGCCACCCACACCTTCCCCGACCCCGGCTGGCAGCCCATCATCGTGCCAGGCGCTGCCCAGACTCCCCTCCCCATTGGCAATCGGAGGGCCCTGACTGAGATCAGTGCCCTGTTGTGCCAGGAATCCCCCGCCCCCTGATCAATCTCCAGCTCCCACCCACAGCTCCCCTTAGCCTGATTAAATGAGGGGCGCTGAGCCAGGCGCTGGCCAGATACACCCCCCCAAGTGCCAGTGGAGCCCCCAAAGCAGAGGTGCGGCCCCCTTCTGGCTTGCACAGACCCCAGCCAGGCTCGGGGACCCCATCGTGCTGGGTGCTGCACAGAAGCCTGGTGCAAGACAGACCCGGCCCCAAAAGAGATGCCCATGGATCTCAAGGGGAGCTGGGGAAACGGAGGCACAAGGCCAGGTGACGAGCAGAGGTTGGACCAGAAGCCAGGAGCCTCCCTCTCCCGCCCAGGCCCTAGACTCAGGCGGGGGACCGAGGCTTATTTGACTCCTGGTGCGTGTACCTGGGGAAATCTGTGACTTTGCCCCTTCCTCTCCAGAGGGCAGGGGATTCCCTCCAGCAGCCCAGCCAGATCGGGCCCACGATGGGCTGGGTACTGCAGACACCAGTCACCAAGATGTGGGGTGCACCCGAATGAGATCAGGAGCCCCAACCCCTATACGTGCACAGCCTGCCCGCCCCAGAGGGGGTGGCGTCTCGGGGCTAGGCAAGCCATCCCTGTGCAGCGTTGTGTGTGGCTGTTCCCTGGTTCTCCCACCCCAGAGGCGGTTGCATCTCAGCAAGCCATCCCTGTGTGGCGTTGTGTGGCTGTTCCCTGGTTCTCCCACCCCAGAGGCGATTGCATCTCAGCGAGCCATCCCTATGCAGCGTTGTGTGGCTATTCCCCAGCTGCCCTGCCCCAGATGTGACTGCATCTTGGGCATAAAGTCTGTTACTCTATCTGCCCAGCAGGGGGCAGCACAGCCCTGGCTTTGCCCTCCCTGCTGCAGCGTCTCCTGTCAAGTGTGTCTCCCCCCCCCCGCACTGCCCTTCTTCCGCCAAGATAAACAGCTTTCCTGCCCCGGTACCAGCACCCCGCCCTCCTTTATCGCCCCTGACGCAGCAGAACCTGCACTGCGCAAACGGGGCTGCAGCTTGTCCCATGACGCTGCAGCTGGGGGGAGCTGCGGGGAGGGGGGGGCGAGGAAGGGAAGGAATGAGCCAGGCCAGTGGGATTCCTGTGGGGGAGGATTTAGGTAGGCACAAATAGAACCCAGGAGTCCTGGCTCCCAGCCCCCCCCCGGTCTAGCCCACCAGACCCCAGTCCCCTCCCCGATCTGGGGAGAGACCCCGGAGTCCTGGCTCCCAGCCCCCCTCCCCTGCGCTGGCTTGGCAGGGCCGCGTGACTCCTGAGTCAGGCCGGCTTTGCTGACTCAGAGGAGGTTTTGCAGTGTCATGTTTTGCTCTGGCTCTGCCGGGCCTGGCAAGGCCTTGTCAATGGTCGCTGCTCCCCAGACTCAGCTGCCAGGAGGGCCCCGCCCAGCCTCCGAACTAGGGCCAGGGGCCCTCCCACCCCACAGATGGTGTCTGCCAGCAGTGGCGTGCACATGGGGAGAGTACCAAGAAGTCCTGGCTCCCAGCCCCCCTGCTCCAATCACTAGACCCTGCCCCCCTCCCACCAAGGACTGCCGACCCTCTGTGGTTGGCTCTCGCTCCAGGAAGGTGGCCCTTGTCCCTCGTCACAGCACGTCTGTTTTCTTCCTCCTTTGATGGGGTTTCCGCCCCCCGTGTGGAACGTTCCCTGCCCTGAGCGTCAGCACCCACCCCACACCTCCTACCCTGGGTTAGAGCAGGGGGTTGGGAGGCAGGACTCCTGGGTTCTGTCCTTGGCTGGGGGAGGGGTCTTGTGAGCAAGCGGCAGTGTCTGAAAGCCCGCTATGAAAAAGCCTGCCTGGTGTGAGGGGTGGGGGAATTTCAACCACCCTGTTTTGATAGAAACTGAAACTCCCAGGCCGACAAGGGGAGAGGCAGATGCCTGCAGCTCTTGCTCTGGTCTCCGTAACTCCCCGAGCCTGCCGGCTCTCGGGTCCAGTAACAATTTTCTCCCCACGACATTTAGCTGCCCCCCCTGGGAAGCCCTTCACTCCTGCCTTAGCATCAGCCCATCCCTGACTGGCCTCCCCTGGCCTGGGAATGAATTAGTGCTATTCCGCAGCACCACTCGGGAACAGATTTAATTACAGCAGGGGGAGAACCGAGGTATCCGGGCGCCCAGCTGCCTGCTCTAACCACTAGACTCCACTCTCCTCCCAGACCCAGGAGAGAGCCCAGGTGTCCGGGCACCCAGTTCTAACCCACAAGACTCCACACCCTTCCCAGAGTTGCTGATAGAACCCAGGAGTCCTGGCACCCAGGCCTCCCTCCCTCCCTGCTCTGACCTGCTAGGTCCCCTCCCCTGCCAAGGCTAGGGATAGGACCCCCCAGTTTTCGTCTTCCAATCCAAGGGATCCCTAATTGCTTCCCAGGGATGGGGAGCTGGGGAACAGCTGCCCAGTGGGGTACAAGTGCTCAGAGAGATGGGGTCATCCCCTCCAAGCCGAGGGCGGACACACGCACCCCCCTGCTGCTGGCAGCTGGCCTGCTTTTGCGGTTACTGACTTTTCCTCTTCCGCCACCACCTAGCCATGATGGGGAATTTGCTGCTAAGAATAACCAGCGCTTTACATATCTTGGGCCCCTCAGTCCCCCTGGGAGGCAGCTGGGTTCCCCCCGTGACACCATGTGGGGAGGAGCAGCCTAGATAGAAGCAGGAATAGGACTCAGAAGTCCTGAGCCCCCCCTCCACCCCGCCCCTGCTCTAACAACTAGATCCCAGTCCCTTCCAGAGCCAGAACCCAGGAGCCCTTGCTCCCAGCTGCCTTGCTCTAACCACTAGCCCTCACTCCCCTCCCAGAACCAGGGATAGGACCCAGGAGTCCTGGCTCTCACTACGTCCCACTCCTGCTAGATCCAACGTCTCTTCATAGCTCCAGTAGTGAGTGTTGTCTCGGCGCTAGAGCTATTCCACAATGGCCCCCCAGAAGTGGCTGCATCTCAGTGCCAGGCGAGCTGTCCCCATGTTGTGTTATATGCGGCTGTTCCCAGCTGTCTCCTCCCTATCTACTGTTAACCCTGCATTGCCAGGCGCTGGCCCAGTCTGTATTTGTATATTTCACTCTTGCTGACTGTGGCAGGACCGCGTGGGTTGATCCCCCAAAGAACGGTTAATTTGTTTCGATGGGAACCCTAATAGATGCTGCTCTCTAGGACTGAGAGGACTGCAGAGAGGTGGTTAAAATAAACCTACTTAGTGATCATTGCTGAGGTAGCCGGGGAGCCATCAATGTAATAGTGAAGGGATTAGTTCCTCAACACACCTATTCATCAGCCTCTGAGAATGGAAATCCACAGGGGAGACCATTTTTTGATGGTCTGGTGACTTGGGGAGAGCCTTGGGCCTCAGACACCTGGGTTGTGTTCCCAGACCAGCTGGGTAAACCAGTGCCCTGCCTTCTGTTTCCCATCCTGGAGTTTGTCTGTGTAGACTGGAAACTCTTCAGGGCTGGGACCGTGTCTCGCTGTGTCTGCGTGGCAGCTGTTCTTGGTGTGGCCTGGGCTGTGCCTGGCATAACAGGAGTCCCCGTCTTGGTTTGGGCAGAGGGTCCATGTAGTGGCCCCCCGATCTTGGTCAGTGGGGCCTGATCTCCGTTGAGGGCGTGGGGAAGTGTCTGTGCAGCACCTGGCGTAACGGGAGCCCCCGATCTCAGCTGGCTTGTAGGTGCCCCTGTTATGCAATGAATTAACAAGCTGATTTTTATCATGCTTCCTTCAAAAGCATCAAGGGAACCTGAAATCCCCCTTCCTTCCCCCTAAACAAGCCAGGTGCAGCTGGTCTCTAGGGAGATCAGCTCCCTGTTCCCTGAATGCATTTCCAGTCTGCTCCCCCGAGGCAGGAGGGAAAAGCACCAGGGCCCTTGTGGGATGGCACCGTCAGCTGGCAGTGAGGGGGGATGAGCTGTGAGGGGCTATGGGAGGATGACCCGTTTTTGGGGGGCTAGAAAAGGAGGATGATATGTGACCTAGTCTGCACCTTGTTTTGTGAGAGTCAGATTTCCCCTTCTGTCTTGTGTGGGTCTCAGCGGGAAGGGAAGGAAAAACAAGGTAATTTAACAAGAGGAAAATGCCTGGCGGATGGCAGAGGCTGGGAGCCATAATGCGAGCCCTCAAAGAAGATTTTCCTCGCTCCTCGCGCAACATCTCTGTGGAGGGGGGGCTGAACTCTGATGCCCAATGCACAGCGCTCAGAAAGGTGCTCTGTGTACAACTGGCAATCTCTCCCATCCATCACCTTGCTCAAGGGAACCTCATCGGTGAGAAATGGAACCCAGGAGTCCTGGCTCCCAGCCCCCTGCTCTTCTGTGGCTCTGGAGGGGAGTAGGGTCGAGTCGGGTCGGGGGGGGGGCTAAGATGCCTGGGTTCTATTCTCTCCACCTCCGCTCTGGGTGGTGTTGGCCTCAGTTGCCTTTTGTTTTGGCTCCGCCTCCAAATAATGGGGGGGGTCCAATTGTGTGTGATGGAGGGAAACAACTGCGGTCTTTTGCTTCCTGTTTTCTTCTGCCCCATCGCAACCTGCAGCACGCATTTGTGCCGAGTGTGAGTATAAATAGCGGCTGGGCCGACCACAGCGCAGGCTTCTGGGAAAGCCAGCAGGTCCCCATGTGACTGACGGGAGCTGCCGGCCAAGCCTCCCCCGTCTTCCTTCCCCCCCAAAAAGCCCACATCCTTGTTTACATTGCGGTGGGGAGGATGAGTCACTCGCTCCCATGATGCAGCGCTCAGCATGTCAAGGTGCTAGGCCTCATGGGGTACCCGTGTGCCAGCCAGATCAAGGTCACACGTGGACTGCAGGAATCCTGGGCCCCAGCCCTCTCCACTCTAACCACTAGACCCCCTCAACCCTGTCCCCTCCCAGAGCAGGGACACAACCCAGGAGTTCTAGCTCCTGGTGCCCCCCTGCTCTAACCACTAGACCCCCCTCCCATCCCAGAGCCAAGAGAGAACCCAGCATCCTGGCTCCCAGCTGCGCTGCTCTAGCGGCAAGATTTCTGAGAGGGGAGCAAAGTCTAGTGGTTAGAGCGGGGGGGGGCCCCAGGCTGTCTTTTTTTTATTTCCCCTCACTCCAGCGGACACCTTCCCTGGACATGGAATCAGACATGATGGGATGGGGGAAGGGCTCTCCTGGATCAGTAACAAGTTAAAGCATAGGCGAAGGAGTGGGACTCAATGGTCCGGTTTCAGAATGGAGGACGGTAAACGGCAGGTCCCCCAGGGGTCTGTCCTGGGGCTGTTGCGTGGAGTCAGAAACAAGCTGGTAGAACTGGTGAATAGGGAGGGGGCAAAATTTGCAGCCGATAGAAAATTACTCAAGGGGGTTGAGTCCAAAGCGGCTTGCGAAGTGCTGCGAGGGGATTGCACTGAACTGGGACAGGGCAGCAAAACGGCAGCTGAAATTCAGTCTTGGTAAATGCCACGTAACGCACAGCAGGAACCAGGATCCAGCTCCACGGAGCGTGGGGTCGAACTGAGCTGTTCCCACTCGAAAATGAGACCTGGAAGGAACAAGAGACAAGGAACAAAATTGATCAACCACATCCAGACTGAAAGCTGTCGAAGGTGATGCCTGGAACTGGCTCTGAAGAGCCTTGGTGCATGATGACAACTGTCTTCAAGTGTCTGGCTAGCCCGAAGCCTACACGAACCAGCGAGTGGTGATGAGATGCGGGGCATCGACGCTAGGACTGCTTCGTGGGCAAACAACAGATTTTTTTTTCTGAAAAAAGGCTCTGTTAGAACTAGGAAAGGTGCAGCAAAGGGCAACCAAAATTATTCATGGGCCAGAGCAGCTGGCGCCTGAGGAGACTAAAGAGACTGGGGCTGTTCAGCTTGGCAAGGAGATGGCTCGGGGGATAAGGCAGGGCTGTAAAGTCAAGGCTGGTGTGGAGATGGTCAGGGAGTGTTATTTGCCCCTCCACGTAACACACGAACCAGGGGTCACCCAATGAAATCACAGGCAGCGGGTTTCACATAAAAGAAGGATGGATTTCTGCACACAACACGCAGCCAGCCTGTGGAACTCCCTGCAAGGGGATGGTGTGAAGACCAAGGCTGTAATGGGGTTCAAAAAAAGAACTAGCTAGGTTCCTGGGGCATAGGTCCAGCGTCTCCGCATAGCTCCTTCTGTGTCCTGAGACCCCTCTCTTCTCTCTTTCAGCGGACCAGGTGTATGGAGACCAGGACATGCACGAAGTGGTCCGGAAACACTGTATGGATTACCTGGTGAGCTGGGGCAGAGGGACGGCGCTCAGGGACCCCCAGTTTGGCCAGTGGAGCATTTTCCTCTGGTTAACTGACAGCACCCAGCATGTGCTGCTCCCCTGGCCAACAGGGCTTAGATTTCCCAGGGGCATTCAGTCCCAGAGGAGAGAGGCTCCTGCCCCATTTCCTGACCCCCGAGCCATGCACTCCTCACCCGGGGGCCAGATGGGAGCTGACGCCCCTTAGAGGGGAGAGGCCCGTGCCCCATTCCTTGCACAGTGAGCCAGCCAGCCCCCTGTCCCGTATAACAGTCTGTCTATGCCCCGGGCCCCCCCCTTGCAGATGAAGAACGCTGATTACTTCTCCAACTACGTGACGGAAGATTTTACCACCTACATCAATCGGAAGCGGAAAAACAATTGCCACGGCAACCACATTGAGATGCAGGCCATGGCAGAGATGTACAACCGGCCGGTGGAGGTGTACCAGTACGGCACAGGTACGGCGGGCGGACACACCACCCTTCTGGCTTCTCAAGGCTGGTCCCGTCTCTGCCTTGCAGGGTCATGAGAGGAGTGCCTCCCCAATTCCTTTCTAAGCATCCTCCCCCCCTCATGACATGCAGCCCCTTGCACCAGCCACTCACTGAAATCCCAGCTCCAAAGGAGTGATGTGCCTCAGTTTACCCATTGTTCCTGGGCTCTTGTGATCAAACCAGAGCAGGCTTCTTGAAGAAATGGAGCAGAGACTCCACTCGAGACGAGGGATATGGTTGACACCCATCTGCCGTTTTACCTTTCCTAGCTAATGGGGTGCTTTCCCTCCCCTGCAAATATTCAGTCCTTGACTTCGCAAGAGTCGGGATCCAGTTATTCATGAGAACACCCTCCCGATAGTTCCTCTGTGCCTCAGTTTCCCCTATTCCTGAAACAGGTTTTAGTCTCTGTTCAGAGGCTAGGTGAGTCTCCAGCTGCCGCTTTGTCACCTCTAAGGCTCCCTGTGCACAGCAAAGAGAAACCTGTGCCTGGCCGGGCCAGCCGGCGCCACCTCACGGGGTCCTAGAGCCAGCCCCGCACGCCCAGTGGCTGTGGAGATGTACAGCAAGTGGTGTTGCCCGTGTGCAGTTTTCCCTGGGGAGGGAGCTGGGCTGGACAGCCAGCCTTGCCTTTCATCACTGGAGGGGGCAATTTCCTCCTGCTCCAGCACCCCCAGCCTGATCCTTCCCTGGTGACTTGCTGTTACCCCAAGGCCTTAAGCCAGCCTTGCCAGCCAGTCACATTGATCCTGAAACGCCCCCCGGGCCGGACACATCACCATGATCGTGAGGCTTCCCAGGTTACCGGCTTGGTGCACGCTTCCGCCCAGGGCCTCTTCACGGCAAAAAGGCCGGCACAGCCAGATGGGAGAGCTGCCTGCCAAAAACATGTCACGGGCTAGTGGTTAGAGCAGGGGGCTGGGAGCCAGGCCGGCGGGGTTCTGTCCCCGGGAGCTGCTCTGCCTGCTAACGCAGCTGCCCTGATCCCCTCAGAGCCCATCAACACCTTCCACGGCATCCAGCAGAACGAGGACGAGCCCATCCGGGTCAGCTACCACCGCAACATCCACTACAACTCTGTGGTGAACCCCAACAAGGCCACCATCGGTGTGGGGCTGGGGCTGCCCTCCTTCAAGCCGGGGGTGAGGTGGGGCTGAGGGGCGGGGCTGGGGCTGCCTCTCTGCCAATAGCCTCCGGCGGGTGTCATTGACGTGGGGGTATGAGGAGCTGGGATGCTCGGGGGCGGGACAGGGCATGTCCTTGCGGTGGGCGGGGCATGTCATGGGTCAGGGGCAGGCCAGGGTGTGTGGGGCTGGGGGCAGGGCTGGGCGTGTCACTGTGTTGGGAGCAGGGAAGGGGGGTGTCACTTTCAGGGTGGGGCTGGGGGGCGTCTGCCCGGCCAGGGGCGGGGCATGGCCATCATGGGTGGGGCTCCTCTGACCCCGCCCCTCCGGCAGTATGCGGAGCAGTCGCTGATGAAAAGCGCCATCAAGACGTCGGAGGAGTCGTGGATCGAGCAGCAGATGCTGGAGGACAAGAAGCGAGCGACCGACTGGGAGGCCACGAACGAGGCCATCGAGGAGCAGGTGGCCCGCGAGTCGTACCTGCAGTGGCTGCGGGACCAGGAGAAACAAGCCAGACAGGTGAGGGCCCCGTGCCCTGACTGCACTGCCAGCCGGGCCCGGGGCTCCGTTGTTAACCGCTCCTTTCCCTGCCCGCAGCCCCGGAAAGCGAGTGCCACGTGCAGCTCAGCCACGGCAGCAGCGGCCAGCGGCCTGGAGGATTGGAGCAGCCGCTCGCCGCGCCAGCGGACTTCAGCCTCGTCCCCCGAGCACCCCGACCTGCATGGGGACGTCAACGCCGTCAAACCTCCCTCCCCGGGCACCGGCTTGGCACTCACCAAGCCTCCCTCGCCCTGCGCTCCAGGTCAGTGCGGCTGGCTGGGGGCGTTCTCCCCTGGCGGGCGGGGCCGGGGCTGTTACACAGGAGTTCAGACTGGGGGAGATACTGGTTTGGTTCAGGCCTTGGAGTCCAGGGGTCCCTGTGGGTCCAGTTGGATCTGGGAGTCTCCTGCTGTGTGTGGCTGTTCCCCAGAGTTGGCTGCATCTCAGCGCCAATGACTATACATTCAGCCTTCTTGGTTCCCCCCTCCCCTGTCTCTGCATCTTCAGGCACAAGCAGTCAGTTGTCGGCAGGGGGTGGCCGAGCGACCCCGCCCTTAGTGTCCTTGTATCCCGCCCTGGAGTGCCGTGCCATCATGCAACAGATGTCGCCTACTGCGTTTGGTGAGTGTCGAACCCCCCCACTCTAACCTGTAGGCACCACTGCCATCCGAGAGCCAGTGGAGAACCCAGAATTCCTTTTCCAAAGATGAATGAGAGATGATTGAATGAGGCCACACTCTTGAGGCCTCTGGGGCTGTGGGGGTACAGACAGCAGGACCCCAATTTCCTGGAGGAGCTGGGTGTGTCTCCGTCTCCCAGAGCGATGGGTTGCCCGGGTGGGGGCAGAAAGAGGGACCTTGCAATATGGGAGTCTGGGCGAGGGAGGGCCACTGGGTCTGCTAGTGGGGGACACTGCACAGGGAAGTGGGCAACCTCAGGTCGGGGCTGAGTAGAGGGCAGACATGGGCTGCTTACGGTGGCATCTGTCCGTCCCCCCGGCGGGTCTGAGCTGGGAGGGATATGAGGGAGCAGGCGTGGATTTCGCCCCTTTTAATCCTGCTCAAGGTAGGAGGTGCTGGGCGTGTCGGAGGGATCTGCCCCCCAGGCGGAGCGGGGAGGAATGGGGGTGCGGGAGGCGGGATCTGTCCCCCATTTAACCCTGCCCCCCCAGGTCTGAAGGAGTGGGAAGAGGACGAGATCCTGGCCTCGGTGCTGGCGGTCTCGCAGCAGGAATACCTGGAGACCATGAAGAAGGGCTCCCTGCACAGAGACAGCGCAAGTGACAAGAGTTGATAATCAATTGAGACTGTCTGACCCCCCCGGCCCCGCCCCCAGGCACCCCCCCGCCGCGCCCCCCACGCCCTCCACGCCTGTACCCGCGGCCCCGGGACGGCCCCTTGGGTGGGTGTTTGGAAGGAAGGAAAAAGAAAAAAAAAAAAAAAAGAACCTGGGGAAAAAACCCAGCCCGGCTTCGTGTGGTGTCGTCCCTTTCGTCGCCAGCCGGGGCGCAGCCCCCCATCAGCCGGGCCGGGGGCAGCGCTGGAACGAGTCGCGGAGAATACCCACCGTCCTTTGCTGTGGGGCCCCCCCCGGCTGCTTGGAAATGTGGGGGGTCCCCCTACACACGTTGGGCCTGGGAGGGTAGGGGGGGCAGAGGTTGGCTGGTGGCCAGAGATGGTGAATACAGCTGGTTTTGGGAGAGTTGGGGGGTTTTCTTGCCCTGCTGGGGTGATGCTCCCCCCCTGGTGTTGGGGATCCCAGTGGCTGCCCCTCTGAGCTGTGCCCCCAGCGCCCCTCAGAGCTGTGAACACCCCCATCTTCCCGTCCAGTCCTGGCCCGGTCCTCCCCAAAGGCGTCCCATCTTCCCCTCAGCCACCCACCCACCAGCCCCCTTCCCCTAGGGCCCCCTGATCTCCCACCCTCACCCTGGCCAAGCTACGGGGGAAGCCAGGCCCCGGTTGGTGTTGCTGGGGGGGCGCTTGATCTCCCAGGGCCAGGGCCCCCCTGCCTCGACCCCTGAGATGCCTTGGCCCTAGCACCTGCTCAGCCAGCTGCGAAAGACCTTCTTGGCCCTGGCCCCACTGCATGGGGGTCTCTGGGTCCCTCCACATCCAGCCAGTGCCCCAATGTCCCAGCAGCAGGGGGGACAGAGGGCCCCTGGGCCATCCCTGGCTGGGCGTAGGAGGTGGCTTTCTGCCTGGGTTCCCCAGGCCCTATGGCTGGCAAATGCCTCCTGCCAGGCAAAGCCACCTGGCACTGGCTACTGCAGCTGGGCCCCGGCCCCACCCGGGGGCAGCCCCCGGCCCATCCACCCCGGCCCCATATGGCTCTGCTGGGGAGTGACCATCTCCTGGTATCTGGCCCGCGCCGCTGGGTCGCCCCGGCTGGTTCTTGCTGCCTCGCCCCTTTCCTGGCCCAGGCTGGACCCTGACCCTGGGCTCTGTGGGGACAATGGGGGGCTAAAACAAGGCCCCCGGAGAGAAATTCGGCGGGAAGTTGCCCAGGAGCCAATGGCGTGTTAGCGAGAGGCCTTCATGCAGGGCTGGGGGCCCCGAGGTGCAGAGCGGTGCAGGTGGCATCACCCCTTCTCCCCCCCCAAATGAGAGCTGGGACCCGGGGTCCCTGCTGTGCCACATGATGCACAGACCCCCCCCCTCCAAACGCAGCGAGCGACAGTCCCCTCCACCCCCCAAGAGCTTCCAATTTAAAGACATTGAATTGATTGTTTTCCATTTTGCAGTTGATTTTCTTCATGGGAGGGAGGCTGGGAGCCAGGACTCCTGGGTTCTCACCTGGCTTGGGGGGGGGAGTGGTGTCTAGTGGTTGGGGGGGGCTGGGAGCTAGGACTCCTGGGTTCTTACCTGGCTCGGGGGTGAGGGGTGAAGCTGCCATCAGAGCTAGTTCAAGGTGCTGAAGCATAGGCTCCCCCCATGACTGTGCCCCTCGCCTCCCATCTCCCACCTTCCTGGTACCATGACAGGATCTGGCCCTTGGGGGTACTATGGTTTTGGTAGGACCTACGCAAACGCTGTGAAAGAAATGACCTGGGGGCAGGGGTTGGTATCGTTCTTCCCCCAGCCCTAGGGACAGCCTAGGGGCCCTACAGGAGAATGTGACCCCCTGCCCTGGTACCCCCACCCGAGCCCTGTGGGAGCCAAGTGACCCACGGTGCTGGCCTCCAACGGCCTCTGTCTCTAGTGCCCTCCCAGAGCTGGGGAGAGAACCCAGGAGTCCTGGCTCCCAGCCCCCTCCAAGCAGACTGACACGAATTAGCCACCCACATGGAGTGGGGGGGGGGGCGGGTGGTACCAGCCACACAGACCGAGCGACCAGGGCTGCGCTTTGCTGCCAGGCCGGCCAGTGGCCGGGAGTTCCACGGGCTCCAGCGCTGCCATGCGCTGCAGGGCGCTGCCTTTCAATGGAGGCAGCAGGGGAGGGGCCCGGTTCGGGAGCCTCAGAAACCGGGGCGGGGGCTCTGCCATGCAGGCCGGACACAGACGCCTCCTCTCGCCTTCTGGGAGACCTTCGGCTATTGGCAGGACTAACACGGCCCGGACACCTTGGTCCTCGCCCTGCTGGGGAGGAGTGGGGTCTAGTGGTTAGCGC
>ML675667.1:3491275-3518405 GCA_007922155.1 Mesoclemmys tuberculata | reverse complement strand
GTTCCCATCCCATCCAGCATTCCCACAGACCATTGAGCAGACTTTGATCTCCAGGAAAGTGCAGAGGTGCTGAAACTGTGTCTTTGCAACCCAGCTACGGGAGGAGGGCTCCACGTGTCCCCTGGTTTCCTATTCTCTCCCCCCCCCCCATCGGCAGGATCTTGTCCATTGGTACCTAGAACATCCCCCAGAAATTTGGAAAGGGTGGGCCATGGCAGCCAGAAGTTGTCCCATGACATGCGGACAGTGATGTGCCGTGGAGGGGAGCGTAAGAGCGTCTTACCATCCAGGAGCTGAGATCTGCCTCAGGGAAAGGGGGCGAATGGAAGGAGAATCTCCACTACCGGTTCGCAGTATAGGGAGCATGACTCACGGAGGCGTTTTCAGAGAGTGCCCTGCGGTTTGTGCATGGGGCAGCAGGGACCCTCCCAGCCATGTCCCTTATTGTATCAAGCCTTATGTTATGACCCTGCTGCGCTTAGCGTAGGTCCTATTGTATTTACTAGCCCGTGGCCATGGGGAAAATGACACTGATCTCTGCTTGATATTTGAGGATCTCTAGTGCTGAGCAAGCTACCCCAGAGCTGGGCGGGCAGGGGGCTGCGGGTCGGGAGTGAGGGGCAGTGGTGGAGCTGTGTTAGGAGTGGGGGAGCAAGGCTGGCTTGGCAGGGGGCTGCGGGTCGGGAGTGAGGGGCAGCGGCAGAGCTCATCTCTCTCTTGCTCAGCTCCTTCCCCTTTATCTGGCTCCGCAAGATAAGACGGGGGTTTTCGGAGAATTGGCCGCTCGCTTCCCCTGAAGCCAGGGTTAGACTCCCCCCCCCGCCCCCCCGGCAGTGCTCCCTCCCTCCCGCCCGTGTGTGGGGCCTGAGGGTTCCTCTGACCCATTTCTGACAGAATCTGCATCAGTTTCTATCAACCCATGTGCAGGGGAAGCCCCTCTCTGGAGTAGCGGTGGGGTCTAGTGGTTGGGGGGGGGGGCTGGGAGCCAGGACTCCTGGGTTCTCTCCCCAGCTCTGGGAGGAGAGTGGAGTCTAGTGGTTAGAGCGGGGGGGGGGGCTGGGAGCCAGGACTCCTGGGTTCTCTCCCCGGCTCTGGGAAGAGAGTGGAGTATAGTGGTTAGAGCAGGGGGGCTGGGAGCCAGGACTCCTGGGTTCTGTCCCTGGCTCTGGTAGGCTAGCAGAGGCCGAGGCCTGGGTGACTGCGACCCTCACACCCCAGATGCAGCAGGAGGCCTGGGGTGGCATGTCTCCACCCCCCACCTGAGGTGGTGTTCTCCTGCTGTCCCCCCCACACCCTCGCCCTCCCAACCCAGCTGCCTGTCAGGGGTTGTTCCAGGCCCCGTCACTGAAATCCGCCAACCCCAACCGCCAGCTCCTGGGCCTGGCATCAGATAAGGGCTTATCGGGGGCTTCCAGCCCTGCTGCCATAAACTCCCCAGACCCGAACCGGCCGGGCGGTTAGGGGGCAGGGACGGGGCCCGTGGCCCTGCCCCTCTAGGGGGCACCGGCTCCCAGCCAGCCCCGGGCAAGGCCCAGCATGCTTGGGGGTGGGGAATGGGGCGGGGGGGCCTCTTCCCGCTAGGGGGCACTGGCTGCCCTCTGCCCCAGCTAGGTGGTGATGGACTAATCGACCCACCCCCTCCGACATCTCCATCGCCGCCGAGCGTGGGGGCAAAGCAACAAACCCAGCATCTCCCCACCCTCCCTCCAGCGTTTACCTGCCACAGCACGGAGCCGGGGAGAGAACCCAGGCGTCCTGGCTCCCAGCTGCACCCCCCCCACTCTAACCACTAGACCCCACTCCCCTTCCAAGAACCCAGGAGTCCTGGCTCTCAGCCCCCCTGCTCTAACCACTAGACACGTCTTCTCTGACACCAACGAGAATTTGGGGAGTTTTTTCTCCCTCTCTCTGCTGTACCTTGGGGGGTAATTTAGTTCCCCAAGGGGGGGGACAGGTCACCCCTGGTCTCCCCCTCCCTCTTCTGTCCCCCCACGAGAGCCCGTCCCGTCTCAGAAGGCGGGACCTCGCCCACACGGGCTGCTGTGTCATTTTTAGCGCTCTGTTTCCCCCCCCCCTTCTTTCCGTCTGTCTCTTGGAACCACCCAGCAAGTTGGGACGGACCCACGGCCGGCTGGATCTGGGGGAGCTCCCTGTGCTGCAACCCCCCCCCCTTGGAGTTTGCCCAAGAGTCTGTCTGGCACGTGCCCCCCCCCAGTTTTTTGGCCCAGCTCAAGGTGAGTCTTGGGTGAGTTTCGGTCTGAGGCAAGATTGGTGGCTGGAAAGCGGCTGGTGGGCAGAACGTGTCAGGATGGGACAGAGGGGTGCTCGAGTGCTGGAACTGGGGGGCTGTGGCCTGGGTGCGTGTCTCTGGGAGCCGGACGCCGGTTGAGAACTAGCTGGGGTGTGACAGAAATGGCGCATGGGGCCCGGGGAATGGCTGGGGCGGGTTGCGTATCGGCTGGCGAGGGACAGAGGACATGGCCATGGTTGGACCCGGGAGCTCCGGGATGGAAGGGGCGCCTGCTTTGGGACTGGAGAAAGAGCAGTGAAATGCACCAGAGAGAACGGCGGGAGGCACTGGGGGCCTGAGGACTGCGGAAGTGGGGGGCAGATCACAAGTGTGGGGCACCCTCAGGCCTGGCAGAGAGGGGTTGAGAGCAGGGTTGGAAAGGGAGACGGGAAATGCCGCAAGTGCCCTGGGCCTGGAGAGAGACCTGGCCGTGAAGACGATGTGGTCATGCCTGGCCAGCTAGCCCGGGACACACCAGCACCGCAGGGCCAGGAGGCTTGGGAATGAACCCCTCCCGGGAGAGGGCGCGGGGTGATGGGTGGAGGGATGGACACATGGAGGGAGGATGGATGGAGGGGTGTGGGGGGACGGAGGGATAACATTAGGGCTTTTGAGTCTGTGGCAGGTTAATGTCGGGGTCCCCCTCCCTGGCTGGTTTCCACCACCCCCTTTTGAATCCCCCTGCACTGGCCAGGCAGGGAGCCGGAGGGGCTGTGGTGGAACTGATGTGGGAGTCGGAGGGAGGGGGGCATTTCCATTTCCCATCAACCAACGGAAAGAGCCTTTGTCTGGAGATGTTAAGCCCCATACCTGGGCACCGGGGGAGATGAAAGGGGGGGGACTGACCCTATTTTGTGACATTTTTCCAGCCTCCCCTCAATCAAACGGCTTTAAAAACCCTCTTTGATGATGAATATTCTACTCTGCTCCCAGAGCGGGGCAGAGAACCCAGGAGTCCTGGCTCCCAGCCCCACTCCCCCAGCTCTAACCCATAGACCCCACTCCTCTGAGTGGACGGGGGCTGGGGGAAGGAATTCTTCCTTTTAATACCCCAGAGGATCAGAAATTTACCTTCTGTTCTCTCCTCCCAGCCTCCTGGATGCCTGGGTTCTTTGGAAGCCTTGGTGAGGTCCATTGTGGGTGCGTAGAGGGGGTGTCGCCCCCCGGCTATGGCACGGGGGGGGGGTAAATGCACCTCGATCTCTGCACCGAGCGCCGTAGGGGCACATTTGTAAGTGCTGTGTGAGCCTCCTGCCGAGGCAGGGAAGATAAGAAATAGCTGGGAGATAATGTTTTATCTGAGCCCCTAACCCCGATAACGGCGGTATAATCTTTGGGCCCCACACGTCCGATTCTCCCCCCCCCTTCATACACACCCACACAATGCAGAGATCGGGGGGGCAGGGGGGCTGTTGTGTGATGCTGGACTTGGATGTGAAAATGATTAAAGGAAATGGAAGTGGTGATGGGGGGAGGAGATGAATTTTTGGGTTGTGTGTGTGATTGGGGATGTGGTGTTTGGATTGCGCCTGTGTGTCTGGTTTTGTGTTGTGGTGTGTGTCTGTTTGCGTTGTCTGTCTTCGCAGGGGAGGGAGGGGGCGTCTCTGGGTTGTGTTTTGTAGTGCGGAGGATGTGTGTCTTTGGTTGTGTGTGTTTGTGATTGGGCTGTGTGTCTTTGTATGGATGTGTGTCCTTCCAACTGTGGTGGGGTGTGCGTGTGGGGGTGTCTCATGTGGCAGGTGGTAGTTTTGGTGGCTTTGACTTTTTGTGGTTGTTGCGTGTATTGTTTTGACAGATTTGTGTGAGGTGTTGTGTTTTCCAGTGGGCGGTTGTTCTGTGCATGTGTGTTTCTGTGGGGTGTGTGCATTGGCTTGTTTGCGTGTGTATGTCGTCTGTGGGTTAGGATTGTCGTGTGGCTGTGTGTGCTTGTGCGTGTGATGTGGTTGTGGCCACGTGTGACTTTCTCGGGGAGTATTTCACTGAGCGTGGTCTTGGAGGTGTGAGTCTGTTGGTCAAGTGTGTGGTGTGTTGGAGACTGTGCTTTTGTGCTGTGTGTTTGCTGGGTGGGGAGCGGGTTGTATGTTGCTGACAGTGTTGTGATCTCTCTGGTCTTTGTGCTGGGTTTTTCTGCCTGTCTCTGTAGCGCACACGTGTGTGTGTGTGTGTGTGTGTGTGTGGTCAGTCTGGGATTGTGTGTGCTGTTTCAGGGCAGTGGTTTGTGTGTCTGTCAATTGCGGATGGGTGGAACGTGTGCGTCTGTTGTGTCCAGGGGAAGGGTGTGTATTTGTGTGCTGGGAATGTGTGTTGTGTGTGTTTTGTGCATGGCCTGGTTGTGTGTCAGGAGCGGGGCTGAGGTGAATTTTGACTTTGCAAATGGAGACACAACTTAAAAAGTAACAAAATTCACAATGTGAAAAGGGCGACAACCGGGCACGGCGTGTGTGTGGAGGGGACACAATACACACAGCCTGGCAGACCTTTAAACAGAGCCGCAGAGAGAACCCAGGCATCCTGGCTTCCAGCCCCTTCCCCCATTGTGGGGTGGCTGGTTTGCTGCCCCCCCCGCCCCGTTATCTGCCCCATCTCTGCTGCGTTGGCATCGATGAGGCAAGGGCAGCTTTTGAAATCAGCTTTGAGAGCCTGCCAGCTTCCTCTTCACTGAGTCACACCCGCCCCGGGCAGCCGGGGCTCCTGGGTTCATTCCTGGCCCTGGGAGGGGAACAGGGGCTAGTGGTTAGAGCAGGGGGGACTGGGGAGCCAGGATGCCTGGGTTCTGCGTCAGGGGAGGTGGGTTCATAGACGGGAAGGGCCCTGTGCCCCATTCCCTGCCCTTTAGAGCCTGCCCAGGTGGCCAGGTGGGAGCTGGCACACACCCCCCACCCCCCCTGAGGGGCAGACCCAAGCTGAGGTCTCTGACGGGCAGGGCTGGATCTGCATGTGAGATTGGGATGGGTGGGGGGCCGGGGGAGCCGGGAGGAAAGGGGCCTCCCTGGGCTGGAGGCGCCAGTTCTAAGAACGAAAAGCTCAGTGTGTGCGATGGGGAGAGAGATAAAGACAGAGAGATGCAGAGATTGGCGGGTCCCCCCCCAGCCCCGGATAGCCAGCAGGGCAGTGCCTTCCGGGGGGGTAATATATAGGTGTGGGGTCATGTGGGGCCTGGGGTGAATGGCTGCAGACAGAGAGGTGTGTATGGGCCCCGGGGGAGGGACAGACGGATCATTTTAGGTTCCCTAAGCCTGGCATCCCCCATGGGCGTCTCTAGCTCCCGCTAAGCCTATATCTTGCTCAATAATTTCCTGCTCCGTTGGTACCCATTGTCTTCCTCCGCCCTTGGGCTCACCGGGGCTTTCACATCCACACCACATGCCCAGATCCCGGCAGCCTTTACCTCGGCTGTGTGGGCACCTCCGTCCTGCCAGCCAACGCCCCATTTCATGCCCCATGTCACTGCCTTCAATGCCTGCTCCTGGCACGTGTCGCGTGGCCCGAGCACGGAGCTAGGCTGGGTGGGGTTGATTTATTCAGGGGTTGGAGCAGACCCTCTCGAGTCTTCATTTCCAAGAAGGTCCCGCCCCCCCCCATTTCAATTTTCAAACCAGCGGGGGGGGGGTCGGACCCCAGCAGGGGTGTCGCCTTCTGGCCCATGGGTGTAGGTGACAGCCGTGAGCTGCCAAGGGTTTTACAGCAGGACCCTTGAGAGTCAGAGCGAACGCTTTCTCACCCCTTCTGTCCACAAACCTCCATGGGGCTGCACCGCGGCCCAGCTCCTCCTTGTCTGGCCCAATCCACGGGGTGACGCGCAGTTTGGCCCCTGTGCAGGGCTCCTGCGGGGTTTTCTGCACACGGCCTTTTGAAATGGGCATGGTCCTCGCCAGAAACGGCTCCTCGCTGGGTCATGGGGGACCCAAGTGAAATCAAAGCCTCCCACGCTGGCGTGGAACGGCCTGGTTTTGCGGGGGAGACGGGTGGATTTCCTCAGTCTTTGCGGCTCAGGCAGCTCCATTTCTCGTGCCTGTCTCCCTATGGCGCGTGGCCCTCGGTCCCCGGGCCCTTCCCTGGCAATGTCCCCTCTTGAGATAGTCATGACCTGCCTTTGCTTTTCGCTGATCCTTAATCCTACCTCGGGGGTTTCGTGTGTGACCTGGGGGGCGACGGGGCAGGGATGAAGGCATGGAGATGCTCCCAGCATTGCCCGTGCTCCTGCTCCAACCACCAGACCACGCTCCCCCCCGGAGCCGGGAAGAGAACCCAGGAGTCCTGACGCCCTGTATCTTTGTCCCCCCGGTGTAGTTTTCCCATCTAGGTCAGGAGCACTTGTGCCCGGATGGATTTTGCCACCCTGGGAGGGCAGGAGATGACGCCCCATTTCCCAGAGCCCCCCCCTCCTGCCATCGGCCGACGAATCCACAATCTTCTTCCACGGAGCTGAGGCCATGGACCCCGGCGCGCTTGCCACATACTTCTCCCGGACGCCGGAGTCCTACAGACATTCGCCAGGTAGGGAGCCAGGACCCCTACACCCCCTGCCACCAGAAACCCAGCTGGGACCCCCCCACTTCACTGCCACAGGGGCCGCTCGGGCTGGCACTGCCTGGTGCCGGCCACAAAGGCCCTGTGACGGATCCACGCCGCTTCCGTGGTGTCCTCTGGCACTGTTGCCATGGGCTGAAGGGTTGCTAGGGGTACCGGTGCCACGGTTGCCGTGACTTCCAGCAGCATCCTTGCACTGCTGCCGTGGCGGCCGGTCGCTTTGCCATGGCTCCGGGGAGGAAAGAGGCGCCCCCCCTGCTGGTTGGCATGGCAACTGGTGGCAGAGTTGCCGTGGTTGCCGGTGGTGGCAGGGCCTGGGCTGTCGTGGTGCCCAGCCGTGTTGCCATGGCTCCCTCCCCTGGACTCACTGTGTGACTGTCATGGCTTCTACCGCAGCGGTTGCCCCATTTCCCCCCAGTTTCATCCCACAGTTGCCGTGGCTTCCACTGCTGTGGTTGCCGTGATCTCCTGTGGCCACATGTCACGGTTGCCATAACTTCCACTGTCGCGGTTGCCATGGTTCGCTGAGGTCTTTTCCCACAGTTACCATGGCTTCCAACACCGCGGTTGCCATGGCTCCCTGAGGCCTTGTCCCACGGTTGCCGTGGCTTCCAACACCACGGTTGCCATGGCTCCCCATAGCCTTGTCCCACGGTTGCGGCCTCATCCCCGGGGGGGGGGGGATTGTGGGTGCGCTGAGCGGTGGCATGGTTGCCATGGCCTGTCCTGCCGTGGCTACGGGTTTTGTGTCACTGTGGCCGCCGCAGGTTCCCCTCCAGGTGCCCCTGGGACCCCGATACCACGTGCCGGGCCGCTAACCCCCTCTCCTTTTCCAGCGCGCCCGGTGTACCCCCTCCTCAACGGACTGCAGTGGGTGGACGGGCACCCCTACACCACAGCCAGCTGGACCCCCGTCTCCTACGGCAAGTCACAGGCCGGGGTCCCCCTCTATCCGGTGCCCCCCTCTGCTTCCTACAGCCCCCCATCACCCAAGGAGCAGCCGCCTGAGGGCAAGGACAGCCCCAAGTTCCTGGAGATGCTGAAGACGGAGCGGATGAGCCCCACCAACACCGAGCTGCTGACGTTGGGGTCCCCCAGTGCAGCCCTGCACCCTGCCTACACCGGGGCCCTGGAGTTCGGGTCCTATCAGCCTAGCGGGAGCCCCCTGACGGCTGGCTACACCCCCAAAATCAGGGGACCCCTGCAGCTGTCACCGTGCGGTGAGAGCTTCCTTATATCTGGGGGAGGAGGGCTAGGGGGTCGGCCCGGGGCCGCACGGTAGCCGGCACCCCCTAGAGGGGAAAGGCCCCCTCGCTGACTCAGTTTCCCTATCCGCCCCCCCCAGAGGCACGGGAGTGTGTGAACTGCGGTGCGACAGCCACCCCCCTCTGGCGCCGGGACGGCACCGGCCACTACCTGTGTAACGCGTGCGGGCTCTACCACAAGATGAATGGGCAGAACCGGCCCCTCATCCGGCCTAAGAAACGCCTGGTGAGTGGGGACAGCGCCCCCCTGCCCCGAGATCTCCTCCCCCCATCTTCCCGGGGTCCCCTGGCTCCCCCCGAGTCTCATCCCTGTCCTCCTTCCGCTCCCACAAGACCCTCCCTGTCCTGGCTGCCCCCTCCTGCGATGCCCTCCCCGGGGCACGGGTGTAAGGACCTTCTCTGCATCCACCCACCCACCCGCTCCTGTTTTCTCTCCTCCCCCTGGCCCCCCAGATCGTCAGCAAACGAGCAGGCACCCAGTGCAGCAACTGCCAGACAACCACGACCACCCTGTGGCGTCGCAACACCAGCGGGGAGCCCGTTTGTAACGCCTGCGGCCTCTACTTCAAACTGCACAACGTGAGCCGCCCCGGACGCCTGGGTCCCAGCATGGGGAGAGGGCTTTGGTGGAGGGGAGCATGGGGGGGCTGGGAGCCAGGACTCATGGGTTCTCTCCCTGGCCCTGGAAGGGGAGTGGGGTCTAGTGGTTAGAGCGGGGGAGCCCGGACGCCTGGGTTCTATCCCAGCTCTGGGTGGGCAATAGGGTTTGGTGGTTAGAGTGGAGGGAGCCAGGACTCCTGGGTTCTGTCCCAGCTCTGGGAGTGGAGCAGGGTCTGGTGGTTAGAGCTGGAGGGGCTGGGAGCCCAGATGCCTGGGTTCTATCCCTCTCCCCTTTCCTTTGGCAGGTCAATCGTCCCCTGACGATGCGGAAGGACGGCATCCAGACCCGCAACCGCAAAGTCTCCGCCAAGGGCAAGAAACGCCGTGGGGGGGCTCCCGGAGAGGGGGGGGGGCTGGGCCCCCTGCCCCGCTCGAACTGCTCTCCCCCCTGGGCGAGGACCCCAGCTCCCTCTACGCCCTGAGCCCCATGGTTCTGTCAGGCCACCTGCTGCCCTTTGCCCCCTCCCCACACCTGCTTGGCAGCCCACCAGCTGCCTACCACCACCCCCACGCCTCCCCGGGGGGGGGGGCGCCTCGCTGGGCTGAGGGGAACACCACTCCCCCTGCCGGAGGGGGAATCGCGGAAGGAGACAGATGGAAGGAGGGGCAGCTGGGGGGATATTCGGGTACAGCTGTTCGGGGGGTTCCCTCCAGCCCTGCCGTCAGGGACTGAGATGGATGCATCCCTCCGTCTTTCTGTCCCTCCCCCATTGTCTGTCTGTACCTTCCTCTATCCAGCCCCCCCCATAAACTCCTCCATCCGTCTGTCCCCCCGCCGTCCATCTGTCCCTCCCATTCCCTCGAGTGCTCTAGAAGGAAAGACCCCTAATTTATACCCTCCCCGTTACCCAACTGCACCCCCAAATCCTTACATGGGAGGGGCTCCCCCAGCACCAGCGCCCCAGTACCTCTTTCTACACCATCTCAACCCTTCACCCCTTTTGTTCCCCACCCATGTCCCCATCTTTCAGGATCTGACACTGGCTGCGAGATGGCCTCCTCCCCCTTCTACTTTCCCTTCTGGCACCCTGATATTTCGGGGGGGTTGAAATATATTCTATGGAAACTATATTTTCCAATATATCGATTTCATTTCCTGCCTCTAGTGTCCCGCGTTTCAATGCCTCAGCCGCCACCTCGGGCTCCAGTGGGGGGCGTCCATCCAGATGCACCTCAGATTCTTGCAGCTGTGTTGAGCAATGTGGATGGAGAGAGGCTGTGATGTGGGGGAAATTGGGGGGGCTGGATTGGAGTTTAACAATTGGGGTGCATGGTCCAATCTAGGGTGCTCATCTTATTCTACATGCCCCGCCCCTAAAACATATGTAGCTGCTTTGAGGAGCATGGATGGGTGAGGGACTTGAGAGGGGGCTAGTTTGCTGCTCAACTAATGGGGTGCATGGTCTAATTTTGGGGATATCAGCTTGTTCTAGCTGCACCCCCAACTCAGCTGGTCTTGAGCAGCCTGGGTGGCTGCGGTGTGGGGTGCTGTCTGGGTGCCCATGGAGTGGGTGCATGCTTCAAGTTGGGGGTGTCTTAACACACCCCAAAATAATGCAGCTGTTCAGGGCAGCTGGTCTATGTTCTGAAAAGGGAGGAGCCAGCATGGGGAAATCCTATTTTTCAATGGTGGGGGTGGGGTGTCTCTGGTTGTGGAGGTCAGATATTAGGATGTCTTCCCTCAACATTGTTTTTAGCTAGAACAGCAGAGGTAGACTGGGGGGCATTTTAGTGGGTAATGGGGGGGCAAAGGGAGTCAGGAATTTACAGCACAATGACGGTGCTCTGGACACCTCTGGAATAGTGGGGAGCACTAAGGGATTTGGGGGGGCTTCTTTGGATGTGGAAGCTTTAGGGTGAATCTTGGAAGAAAAATGAGTTGCTCTTTACCAGGAGGGTGAGCAAAAAATTGGGGTCCTCTTGTTTTTGCTCCCCAAAACTCAGAGATGGGGGTGCAAGGAAGGGAAATTTGGGGAGGGGTGGAGGAGGAATCTGAGGGAGACAGGGGGGCCTCGGATTGGATCCAGTTTTATGAGATGGTTAATTCCCCCCCCCCCAAATTATTGCTTCGTATAAAGAGACAGCAGGGACAGTAGGAGACAGGGGGGTCTAGTGGTTAGAGGAGGGCAGTGGGGGTTTTTTGGGGTGAGAAGGGGGGGCTGGGAGCCAGGATGCCTGGGTTCTCTTTCTGGCTCCAGGAGTGGAGTGGGGGCTGTGCGGGACCCAGGATCCCATCCATGTATCAGCCCCATCTCTGGCTCACCTCCCTGCTTCCCACGTTCCTCCGGAGCCATCAAAGCGGGAAGGGTGGGAGGGGGGTTATCTGCCCCATCGGGTCACAGCTGGGTGGGGGGGCTGTGGGGGGGGGATCAGCCATCGCCTCCGGCCCCCAAGATAAGGGCTGCCCGGGACGGGAGCTGGGAAATGGATTTCAAAGGGACATGATGTGATGGGGTGGGGGGTTGGGGGGAGGTGCCTGGAGACGGGCCCGCTCCTGTATCCTGCCCTGTGCACAGCGCAGAGCTTGGCCCCTCCAGCAGGCAGGCGGGGGGGGCACATGCGCACACACCCACACACACCCACGCACATGCACATGTGTGCACACACCCACACGTGCACACGCACACACTCACGCACACAAATGTCCACGCACACCCACATGTGCACACCCACTGACGCACCCGTGCACACCCACGCACACGCACACACCCACACGTGCACACGCACTGATGCACCCGTGCACACCCACGTGCGCACACACCCACACACCCGTGCACACCCGTGCACACCCACGCAGGTCACTGGTTGGGGCTATTTCAGGGCAGGCCCAGTGCCCCCTGCTGGAGCAAAGCCCTGCCTGTGTCACCCCGGGCCGCGTTCTGTGCGGCTGTTCCCCGGCTGCCCCGCCCTACCCCAGAGGTGGCTGCGTCTGTCCCCGGGTGCCCAGTGCCTTGGGCAAGTGGGGCCACAGGAGGCCGGGGTGAGGTTGGGGGGATTCAAGGGGGGTGGAGGTCGGGGTGAAAGGTCGCAGGGGAGGGGTGAAGCGAGTGAAAGGTCCCAGGGTACGAGGTCATGAGGGGGTTACCCCCCCCAGACATGGCCAATCCAGGATGAAGAAGGAGGGGGGATTTTTCTTCCACCAAGTGAATGGTCTCTCCCATCCCCCCCCCCGTGCTCAGTGCCAATGGTCTCTACCATCCCCCCAATGCCAGTGGTCTCTCCCAGACACCTGTGAAGGGTCTCTCCCAACAACCCCCCACTCACCTGAATGGTCTCTCCCAGGCGCCCCGCTCAATTCCCGCTCTGTATTAATGGTCTCTCCCAGGTTCTGCTCCCTGCCAATGGACTCACCCAATCCCCCTCCAATGAATGGGCTCTCCCAGACCCCATCACTGTGAATGGTCTCTGCCATCACCCCCCCCGCTCAGTGTGAATGGTCTCTCCCAATAGGGGCGGGGCGGCGTGACAGCATCAGACTGCGCCAGAGGCTAGAAGAGACCATCTGCGGGGGGGTGTCACAGAGCCAGGTGAGACGGTCTGCCACTCCCGCCCCCACTCCCTCCCCCCACTCCTGACCTGCCCCCCGCCCCGCCCCGCCCCGATCGGGGTCTAACCCCCTTTGCCTCCTGCCCCCCAGCCCAGCGATGGCGACGACGCCCCCGGGGGTCTCCTCGGCGCAGGAAGGACCCAGCCCCCTCTCCCCGTGGTGAAGTACCCCCCCGCACACGTGGCCATGGTTAGTCCGAGGGGGCGGGGCTTGATGGAAAGGGGCGTGGCTCGGGGCTGTGTGGGCGGGGCTGTGTGGGAATTGGGGGTGTCTCTTGACCATGGCTGGCGGGGGCTGATGTTTGGGGCGGGGGATGTCTGTGTGTGTAACCCCCCCCTTTTCTTACTCTCTGCCCTGTGCTCCCCCCAGAAGCGGGGTGGCCGGAGGGGGCCCCAGCCCCGTTGCAGCCCTGGGCTCCCCGAAACCAAGCGCCGCGGCCGAGCCCAGAGGATGAACAAAGATGCGGACGAGCTTGAGTCGGGGCTGCAGCGGCTGGTAGGTGGGGTGCTCGGACACCTGGGTTCTCTCCCCAGCTCTGGGGGGGAGGGGGGTCTAGTGGTTAGAGCAGGGGGCTGGGAGCCAGGATACCTGGTTTCTTTCCCCAGCTCTGGGGGGGGAAGCCGGGTCTGGAGGATTTGGGTGAGGCTGGGGGCGGGAGGGAGGGGGTGCCCGGATGCCTGGGTTCACTGTGTTTTCTTCACCCCCAGGATCTGGGCGTGGAGGAGGCTGTTCCCGCGGGGACTGGTCTGGCCTTTGACGAGCAGCTCACAGAGTTTCGATGCCTGTGGGATGACAGGTACCCGGACAGGCGACGGGGCCCCAGATTCTCTGGGCCAGGTTGTAGCCGTTCCCCCAGGGGCAGATCCCCCAAACCCTTTGGGAGCCGCAGCCCAGCCCTAGATTCCATCCCGAATTCCCTGTCTGTCTGTCTGGCCTCATCTGTAATCGCCTCGCCATCCTTAATCCTAATTCCTTTTATCAGTAATCTCCTTCCTGGCCTTAATCTGGACGCCGTTTGTCAGTAATCCCAGCGCCTTCAGTAATCCTCATCCGTCTTTCTCTTTATCTGGAAGCGGCTTGCTGTCCTTAATCCTAATCCTCGCTCTCCTACATGGATGATAATCTTGCCAACCAATCCATGATCAACTCACCAACCCTAACCCTGACCCTCCCTCCCCTTTAACTGTTGTTGTCTCATTGGCCTTAATCCGAATCTCGTTCTGTTTTCCGTCTGTAATCGCTTTGCTGCCCTGGGCCCGCCTCCCAATCCCCCCATTCTCTATCTAGAATCGCCTCACTGCCCTGACCCTAATCCCAGGTTTTCCCCTCCCCCCCCCATTACCTGACTCTAATCCCAATCCCCAGATCCTAATCTTTGGAGTCAGAGTCCTAATCTGAGGATCATTAGACCCCCCTCGGGGATCCCACCTTGGGGGAAGGGGTTGTGACCCCTCCCCCTTCACTCAGCCCCTGGCAGTCAGAGGATCAAACCCACGTCCCAGCAGTGGGTTGTTAGCTCCCTATCTTGGCCTGTAGCCCCTTCCCCAATCTATTCTCTCTCTAATCTTCCTCCCTCCCTTGTTTCGTTCCCAGTTTCCCCGAGTGCCCACAAAGGCTGACGGCCACCAAGGAGAAGCTGCTGCAGTGCGGTCTCTGGGAGCGCTGCGTCCCGGTTGAGGTGAGACACTGGTGTGGGGGCTAGGAGCCAGGACTCCTGGGTTCTCTGCCTGGCTCAGGCAGGGGTGGGGGGTCTGAGGCCAGCAGCTTCTCCCCTTTCCCCCCTGTCCCCTCCCCCATGTTCTTCTTTGTTACTTTGCAGGCCCGGTTGGCTACTGAGGAAGAGATTCTGCTAGCCCACAGGTATTTATGGAAGAGGGGAGCCTGGGGGTGAGCTAGCAGGGGGCTGCTGTTCGGGAGTGAGGAGCACTGGGGGTGGGCTAGCAGGGGGTGAGGGCAGCAGCCCACGCGCTCTCTCTCAGTCAGGGCTACATGGAGCTGATGAAGTCGACGGAGCAGATGAGCGAGGCAGCGCTCCGGACTCTCTCGGACGCCTACGACTCCGTCTTCCTGCACCCGGTGAGCAGCCGCCTGCCGGCGAGGGGGCAAACGGACGCCTGGGTTCTCTCCTGGCTGGGAAGGGTTGTTCCCCAGCAGTGGGCACAGGGTTTTCCCTCTCTCTGGGTCCGAGCCCTGCTCTCCTGTCCCCTCAGGATTCGTACCGTTGTGCCCGGCTGGCGAGCGGCTGCCTCCTGCAGCTGCTGGGGAAGGTGCTGAGCGGGGAGCTGCGCAATGGGCTGGCACTGATACGGTAGGAGGAGGTGGTAGGGGGGGGCACTGGGGATCCTCCCTCCGGGACACCCTGTCTCTTCTGCCTCGCTGCATGACGGCGGCTCAGCCCGCGGCAGCCGCCAGTCCCAGATTATATCGGATAATCCTTGACTGGTTCCTGGGGTTATAATCCAGGCATTGCGATTGCACGTCCAGCCTTGAAACCTCAGTCCTGCCCTGGGCGTTAAACCTGCATACGGGCCCGTGGCTTCATGTCCACTCAGGCCTGGTTGTACCCCGCCCCCATTGCCCGGGACTCGTGGGGTTGTCGGACCAGAGCCGAGCCTGGGCCAGAAACTGCCTGACCTAGTCCCAGGTCATTCCTCTGTTCTCTGTAATCCCAGCCCCCCGTGTTCCCCCCCCACATCTTGGACCTGCCTCCTGGATCTAATCCCCCCCTAATCCTGATTCCCAACCATCCTAGCCCGCCTCAGACCCCCCCCATTCCCCAGCCCCCAGATGAGTCATTTAAATCCTCCCCCCAAGTCCACAGCTCAGTTCTGCCCCCAGGGGCCCCACCCCACGGTGGATTAAGAGCATTTGAACCTGGGACCCTCCCCAGTTTTAATCTTTTTCCTCAAGAGAAAAAAGACCCAGGCAGCATGTGCCTAAATCCAGCCCCCGCTGCAGGAGCTGGATTTAAAAGGATGGTGCTGAGATGCAGCCGCCTCTTGGGAGGGGCAGCTGGGGAAAAGTTGCATCTCAGTCCCGAGTGAGCTGTTCCCATACAGTGTTATGTGCTGCTGTTTCACAGCTGCCTCGCACCAGAGGTGGCTGCATCTGGGTGCCAGTGGAGCCCTCCGCTAACCTTGTTTGTCTCTGTTCCAGGCCTCCAGGGCACCACGCCCACCGAGATAAGATGGACGGGTACTGCATGTTCAACCATCTCGGCATCGCGGCCAGATATGCCCAGCAAAAACTGGGAGTGGAGAGGTGAAAGGAGTGGGATCTAGTGGTTAGAGCAGGGGAAGGGCTGGGACGCCTGGGTCTCACCCCAGCAGGAGAGTGTCTGAGGCGAGGTGGGGGATACGGGGAGGGGGAGTGGGGTGTTGCTGATTCCTAGCGACTCGTGACGAGATTTTTGTTTCCTTCCAGGGTCCTGATTGTCGACTGGGATGTTCACCACGGGCAGGGCACCCAGGCCTTGTTCCTCAAGGATCCCAGGTCAGTTCCAGGCTCTCAGCATCAGGGGAGGCTGTGGGAAAGGAGCGCCCCCTCACAACTCCCTCATCTGCCCCCTCCCTTTGCAGTGTTCTCTATTTCTCCATCCATCGCTATGAGGAGGGGATGTTCTGGCCCCACCTGCCGGAGTCTGACAGCCCTGCTGTGGGGATGGGCCGGGGAGAGGGCTTCAACATCAACGTCCCGTGGAATGCGGTAGGGGCACTGTGCTGCAGGGATTAGGGCAGGGGGACTGAGTGGGAGGCGAGCCGTCCCTGTACGACATTATGTGCGGCTGTTCCCCAGCTGTCCCCACCCCAGAGCTGGTTGCATCTCAGTGCCAGAGGAGCCCTCCCTGTGGAGTGTTATATGCAGCTGTTCCCCAGATGCACCACCCCATCTCAGTGCTGGATCAACTGTCCTCATGTGGTGTTATGTGCAACCATTCCCCAGCGGCACCATCTTGGAGGTGGCAGCATGTCAGTGCCAGATGAGCTGTCCCCAAGCAGCGTTGTGTGGCTGTTCCCCCAGTTGTCCCCACCCCAGAACTGGCTGCATTTGATCGCGCAAAGACCCTTTGTCCTTCCCTCTAACTGGTCCGTGTCTCTTTGTCTAGGTGGGGATGCGGGCTGGTGATTATCTCTCAGCCTTTTTGCACATCTTACTGCCTGTTGCCTTTGAGGTATGAGGGGTGGGGCGCTGGGCCTTTCCCCTCTAGGGGGCGCCGGCCCCGGGGCAGGGGCTGTTGGGTCCGGGCTGCAATCTCCTGTGTTCTCCCTTTAGTTCCAGCCGCAGCTGGTCCTTGTCGCTGCTGGGTTTGACGCCGTGCGTGGGGACCCCAAGGTAATCCCCCTCACCCCCGCAATCCCTGTGGGATTGTGGCTAATCCCATTGCATTGCACAGGGCTGCCACCAGGGGGTGTTGTGCCAATGGTGGGGCACAAGGGGTGGCGGTGGTGTGAAGGGGTGCAACGGGATCTAGGAAGGGGGCACGGGGCCGAGGGAGGGCTTGTTTCAAAGAGCAGACGCCAGTCTACGGGGCTGGAGAGGTGGCCCCGTCGTGGGGTGGGGGGAGGAGGCAACAAACTGACCTTTTCTTGTGCACTTAGGGGCAGATGGCTGCTTCCCCAGCGTGCTTTGCCCATCTGACTCATCTGCTGATGGCTCTGGCAGGTGGCAAGGTGCTGCTGTCTTTGGAGGTGAGCATGGAGACGAACCAGGGTGTAGCCTCCCCCAGAGGTAGCTGCATCTCTGCCCGGAGCAGTGTTATAGGCGGCTGTTTACCAGCTGCCCCACCCCAGAGGTGGCTGCATCTGAGGGCTGAGGGAGCCGTTGACCCCATTTTTCTCCCCCAGGGTGGCTACAATCTTGAATCCTTGGCCGAGGGTGTCTGTGCGGCCCTGAGGATCCTCCTTGGGGACCCCTGCCCCCGGCTGGAGCCGCCTGTGAGCCCATGTCGCAGGTGAGCTGGGTCCTGGGGGGGGAAGGGGCATGTTTGAACCCCACTGACTCCGGGCTGCTCCCCCTTCCCCTAGCGCACTCAGCTCGGTCTCCAGGACGCTCGTGGCCCATGAGAAATACTGGCGGAGCCTGCGGAGAGCGGGTGAGTCCTGGCCCCCCTTTGAGGTCTTCTGACTTCCTCCTAGCCCCCCAGCCCTGCCCCCCACAACCCACCCAGCCCTATTCAGGCCCCTCAGTCCCCCCAAGTCACCCAGCCCCTGCGTTCCTTCCCAGCCCCTCTGGGGTACCCCATGCCTGCCTCCACAACCTGTTTGGGGGTCCCGGGCCCCCCCAGCTCCCTACTGTTCAGGGGTATGGCAGTCCTGCCCAGAGCCCAACGCAGCCCCCTGCACTGCCCTGCCCCCAGATTCCTACCGGGCTTTTCTGATTTGATATTTACCCCGCATATCTCGGCTTGGCTCTGATATCTTCTCTTCTTTTCCCCCACCCCCCCGCCGGCCAGAAGCCAATCCTGCCCCCCAGGACCTGGAAGAGGAGCCAGCCCCTGTGCCCCCCCCCAGCTCTCCCTGAGACGACACAACCCCTCCCGGCCACCCGCACCGGCCTGGTGTACGATGAACGCATGACTGATCATTACAACATGTGGGACAGGTACGGCCTGGATGCCAGGGTTCCCCTGTGCTCAGGGAGTGGGGCCAGTGGTTAGAATGGGGGGAGCTGGGAGCCAGGACGCCTGGGTCCTCTCCCCTGCCAGAGCCAGGCCTGGAACCCAGGCATCTGGGCTCTGAGTTTCCCTTTTCCCCCTCCCCCCACGCCCCAGCCAGCACCCTGAGCTGCCACAGCGGGTCTCCCGGATCTTCCAGCGCCATGGGGAGCTGCGGCTCACGGAGAGATGCCGGCGGATCCCGGCCCGGAGCGCCAAAGAAGAGGAGCTGAGCATGTGCCACAGGTAATGGGGGGAGCCAGGATGCCTGAGTTCTCTGGGAGGGAGGGGGGTCCAGTGGTTAGAGCAGGGGGGGCTGGAAGGCTGGATTCCTGGGTTCTCTGGCTTCCTTGCAGCCCGGCGTATGTGGAGACGGTTAAGTCCACGGCTGGTATGAAGCCGCGGGAGCTGCATCGCCAGGGGGACCAGTACAACTCCATCTACATCTGCGCCAGCTCCTACGAGTGCGCCCGGCTGGCAGCTGGCTCTGCCTTCAACGCTGTGCAAGCTGTGCTGGAGGGCGAGGTGAGGGCAGGGTGCTGGGCGGCAGCAGGGGACAGGGCAAGGGGACTCCTCGGGGGTGCCATGCTCCCCTGGCCTTTTTATATCCTACCCCCCCGCCCCTGAGACTTGAGTGTGTATCCCGGCATTCAAGACAAAACCTGGTTAAAGAGGTTTTTATTCCAGTTTCTTGTGTCTTCACATGGAGATGAGAATCTGCTTCGCTTCCTGCTGCCCAGAGGTGGTTGCATCTCACCATGCGGGGTGGGCTTGCCTTGCATTATGTGCAGCTGTTCCCCAGCGGCTGCGCCCCAGAGGTGGCCACATCTCACCGCGCCAGGCTAGCCCTCCATGGGCAGCGTTATGTGTGGCCGTTCCCCAATGGCCATGCCCCAGAGGTGGCTGCAGGTCGGCGCCATCTGCATGTGTGTTCTGTGCCCGGCACTAGGTGCGGAATGCTGTGGCCATCGTCCGGCCCCCAGGGCATCACGCGGAGCCCGACACGGCATGCGGCTTCTGCTTCTTCAATTCGGTGGCCTTGGCAGCTCGCTTCGCACAGCGCCTGGCAGGACGTCCCATGAGGTGAGGGGGGCTGGTGGGTTGGGGGGGTGGGGCTGGGAGCCAGGACTCCTGGGTTCCATCTTCCTCTTCTCCCCTCTTGGCATCAGGGTGATGATCCTGGACTGGGACGTTCACCACGGCAACGGGACCCAGCACATGTTTGAGGAAGATCCCAGGTAGTGCATCCGGGGCGGGGTCTATCGGGGTAGGCGGGAGGGCTGGGGGGCGATGGGGGGTTGTGAGGGGCAGGGATAGGGCTGCAGGCAGGAGAGGGGGCGGGGAGACGGGTCTGAGCGGCACTAACGCCCCCCCCCATGTCTGCCCCCCAGCGTGCTGTACGTATCTCTGCACCGCTACGACCATGGCTCCTTCTTCCCCATGTCGGAGGACGCTGACGCCGACCGCGTGGGACGGGGGCCGGGCCAGGGCTTCACCCTCAACGTGCCCTGGAATGGGCCCCGCATGGGGGACCCCGAGTACCTGGCCGCCTTCCACCGCCTCGTCCTGCCCGTCGCGTACCAGGTCCGCCGGACGCCGGGGTTCTCCCCCCTTGAGTGGGGGTCGGGGAGGGCCCGGATGCCTGGGTGCTCCGGCAGAGAAGCGGGGGGTCTCGCTCACGTTCTCCCTCTCCTTCCAGTTCGACCCAGAGCTGGTTCTGGTGTCGGCCGGGTTTGACGCCGCCCGTGGGGACCCGCTGGGTGGCTGCCTGGTGAGCCCGGAGTGCTACGCCCACATGACGCACTTGTTGCTGGGGCTGGCGGGTGGCCGCGTCGTGCTGGTCTTGGAGGTACGTGGGGCAGGGAATGGGGGCCAGGCCTTTCCTCTCTGGGGCGCTGGCTCTGATCTGGCCCTGGGGTGGGGGAGCAAGGAATGGGGCCCAAGGCCCAGACCTAAACAGGACAGATGGATGCCTCCGAGACCCACCAGTTTGGGGGCTGGGTGTGGCTGACCCGGCTATGAAATCTCAGCCCTTCCCCTCAAGCCCCAGCAGTGCTGGCTGGCCTGTAATGCCGGTGTCCCTGGCCCTGGCACTCAGGCGAGGCTCTGCCCGGCTGCCTGCTCGAGCCGATTCCCCATCACGGCACCAAGGGAGCAGAACCTGCCTGCCCCCATGGCCAGGTCTGCGGGAAAGGGTGAAGTATCCGGGGAAGGGAAACATGCCCCCAAATCAGGAGAAAAATGGGCAATTTTGGGGCTTCCTGTGGAAAGAGAAATCCATCAGGGGGAAAGAAACATTTTAACCTCCTTTGAAACACCAGGTCGTGTTTCAGCTTGTGTGAGAGGCTTGGTTTTAGTGGAAGCTTTAATCTTTGCTTTAACTGTGTTATATCGACTGATGGATTGAATTTCTGCTGTTGTACAGTTCTCAAACTATTAACCTATTTCATTTCATCTGAATTATAATATTACATATTTATGATGTATATTTCGTATACAGCATATTACAATTAATCCAATTTACTAATATCGTTTTTATTATAGATTGACTTTTTAATTTTATGATTAATAAGAATCATATTGAGGAATGGACTCCTCAAAGGCATAATTTGAAGAAAATGATCAATTCTTTTCAGTAACCTTGAACAATAATAAATTAAATATTGTAGATATTCATTATTAAATATATGTACTTCATTTGCTATACAATATTATATAGTTTTATTTTCATAAGTTATCTTTAACAAAAATATTAGATCTCTATTTTAATAAGAAATATGAGATAGAAATGTTACTGTTTTCTTCTTAAGATCAAGTAAGTTTAAATAAAATACATATGATTGACTATTAAATGTGATATGTAATGTGAAATTGATATTTAATATAGACTGAGTTTCTTATTATGTATCCTAAAATTGCTTAATGCATATTTAATACATTAATACACATTGAATAGAGATCTAATATTAATTGTATTAAAGATACCAAATAGTAAAATGTCATCTTATTTAAGATAATCTACATTTTATTTAATATACAACATATATATAATTAGTGTTAAATTGTTTTATTTAGTATGTTAGTTAGTCTTCATTAAATATATATGTAATATATCTAATGTGTAAAATATATAAAAGATACACTAATAGATATTAAATAGCAATAGTATATTAAATAGCTAAAATATTTACTATTGTTCTATATTACAGGTAAGATAAATGCAATGTAATTTAATATATATTTAATATATTAATACATAAAATACTTTCATATCTATCTTATATAATGTAATACTAAATATCAAATGTAATAAGTATTAAACATCCTGAATTGATAGTTAACGTATAGATCCTGCACTGTATATTAATGTTTGTATAACACATTTAATAAGTTGCTGCTTATATCATGTAATTGCTATTAGCTGTATTTCAAGTGTAATATTAAATACGACAGAGAGACGAGGCAGGGCCCACCCGGTCTGTAATTGGCGCAGCAGACATTGCCCTAACGAAGGATAGTCACGCACATTGCTGGGGCTGGCGCAGCTTCGCTGGTCCAGGAACTCCTCTTCTTGGCAGAACTCGGGTTTTCGCTGTCTACCTTTCGATGGATAACACCCATGTTTATTTCTAAGCATTTTCTCCCTAGCTTTTCTCTCTCTGAATTTTCAGTTGGGGAAATGGGGTGTGTGTGGAGTGGCGAGGTGGCAATTTAATGACAGGAAACGTTAAGATTTGCCAGGTGAAAGTGTCGCCGTTACAATGCATCCCTCTTATTCTGTTTAGATCATTTTAAGGCAGGCAGAGGAGGAGCGAGACGCGAAATATTAATCGGTTCAGGGCACGTTTGATCTTTGTGCTGTACCTAGAGAGGGGCCGGTTCAGGGACAGACTGACTGACTGGGATGGACAAACGGACACGGACAGACACCCCAGATTCTCAGCTCTCTTCCCTCCCCCACCCCCAGGGAGGCTACAACCTGGTGTCTATCTCCGAATCCATGACCATGTGCACCCGGACCCTCCTGGGGGATCCTCTGCCAGAGTTGGGGCGTCTGCGAGCCCCCCACCCCAGTGCCCTGCAGTCGCTGGCCCGGGTGAGGGCTGTGCACCGGAAATACTGGACCTGCCTGCAGCTGGAGGGTAAGTGTAGTACCCCCGGCCGGCCCCCTGCCCCATTCCCTGCCCCACGGCGTCCCCCCGCCCAGCCACGTGGTGCCGTGCTATATAATCTTCTCCATTTCTTCCAGAACTGACGCAAGAGGACTCGAGGCCCGGAACTGGGCAGCCGAGCCCCGTCCAGGAGGGTTCCCGACCGGAGACTCCCTCGGGGGGGGTCCCGGAGCCCCCCAGCTTCTGAGGGCTCAGTTGATGACCTCATGAAGCTGGAAGCCCTCTGCCTCAGTGATGCCCCCCCCTGATTTGGGCTCCCCCCAGCTGAGCCCTGACTCTGCCCCAATGGGTGGGGCCTCCCCTGGTGGGAGGGCACCTCTTGCTGCAGAGGCATCTGAGGTAGGGTGGGGGCAGGGACCGTCCTGTGGGGTGGGGGAGGGGTCTATTTTGGGGGTGGTCTGCACTAGATTATGGGGGATGGGAGCAGCCTGGGGATGGGGGGGTCATCCCAGCTCATGGGTCTCACCCTTTCCTCCCCCCGCCCAGGGCCCCCCCAGGCGCCGGGGGGGGGCAGCTGCCCCGCTCCCCTCCCCCGCTTCCAGCTTGGAGGTGGAGTTCGCAGACACGGTGAGACCCCCCTGGTTCCTTTGCATCTGTGGAGCCCCCCACCCCATAATCCTTAGTGCTGCCCCCCCACCTCTCCGCCCCTAGCCACCTATGCCCCTAGTCCCTTCATCTCCAGCCACCCTGGAAACCCCCTGCCCCTCATCCTGATCCTGGCATCCCCTCCCCCAGCAGCTTCCTCTCACCCTCTCTGTCACAGGGCTCCCTGGGGGAGCCAACACCATGTGCCCCCCCCCTTCCCAGGACTCCTGGGTTCTATCCCTGTCTCCCTTTGTCTCTCTCCAGGGAACGCTGTTTGCCGTCACTCCCCTGCCCTGGTGTCCCCACCTGGACTCGGTCCAGCCTGTTCCCGTGGCCGGGCTGGACGTGCTGGCGCCGTGCGAGGCGTGCGGGAGCCAGGCTGAGAACTGGGTCTGCCTGGCCTGTTACCAGGTGAGAGCGGTGCCCCTCGCTCCCGACCCGCAGCCCCGGGCTCCCCCCCCCCCATACTGGTGCCCCTCATTCCGGACCACAGCCCCTGTGGCTGTTAACCCTTTCCCTCCCCAGGTGCTCTGTGGACGCTACGTCAATCAGCACATGCTGGCTCATGGCTCCGTCTCTGGCCACCCCCCTGGTGCTGAGCTACAGTGACCTGTCCGTCTGGTGCTACGTCTGTCAGTCCTACGTCCATCACCCGGTAAACCTCACCCCCATCGTGGTCACATGACACAGTCCCACGCACTCATCCAGATCCCACTCCTATACCTGCCTACCTGAGGGCTGGGGCGGAATGGGTTAATTGTTGGAGCTGGGATATTCCCTTCCCCCTGCCTTCATTGCCATAATGGAGTGTCCCATCTTTAGGAATAATGCTCCCCCCTCCCCTTGCTATAATGGAACATCTCCAATGAGCAATTCTCACGGCACCCCTGTGCTGTAATGTAATGTTCTGGGCCCAGGAGTAACACCTCCTCTCCCCAGTGAATGGAATGGTCTGAGGCCCTGGGTTGTCTTCCCCCACTTTATGGAGGCTAATTTTCTGGGTAGAGCATTCCATTATATTGAAGGGGGGACACTTCACATTGGACCATTCCATTCTCTGACAAGGGGGAGATGCATGGTCCATGGGGGGTAGGGGTGTATACTCTGCATTGGCCCATTCCATTCTCTCGTGATTTGGGGGGGGAGGGGGGCTGGGATAATCCATTCTCCCTGGCCAGGAGTGTGTCATGCCTTAGGGTGAGATATACTATTATGGGATGAGGGGGAGAATTAGTGCCTAGGGCAGCACATTCCATTAGAGTGCAGTGAGGGGGGGTGCACTGCACTCTTGGACTGTTCCATTTTTGCCAGCGAGTTGTGGGGGTATGCATGGGCGCTGGGACATTCTACTATAGCAGCAGGGGGGACGGATAGGCTCTTCCATTGTTGGGGGTCGGGGGGAGAAGCAGGCCCCCCAGCCGGTTTCATTCACTGTTCTCTCCCTGTCGCAGGTCCTGCTGCCAGCCAAGGCCCTGGCTCACCAGGTGAAGTTCAGCATGGACCTGGATGCTGGGCTCTCACCCCTACACCGTGGGGGGGGGGCTCTAATTCCCCCCTACTGTGGATCAACCTGCTGTCTTAAAGGGCTACAACAGTGCCAAACAACTCACCAGCAGCAAGGGACTTTTGCCCCCCTTATGTATCCAGGGGGGGTCGGTCCCTGCAGGTGTCCTGCCCACTGCATTCATGGGGGTGGGCTGTCCCCATCCACACCCCCAGCATCCCACACAACTCTCTCTCTCACACACACACACACACACACACACACACACACTCACACACACACACACACTCCTCCTCCTCCTCCTCCTCCTCCTCTAGGGCTATTCCGAGTTCCCTCTCCCAGCTATGAGACAATCCTGCTTCTGTCCCAGACCACGCTCCCTCCCTCTCTTCCCCCCCCCCCCCCCAAGCACAGAGGATCCCAGGTTTGCAGCCTGGTGGGGTGGGGGTAATCCATTTATCCCCCCAAAGTCCCCCCCCCTCCAAAAAAAAAAAAAAAAAACCTGGGCTGTGCTGTTTTAACCTCCCTTGGGCTGCTGGGAGCTATTTCTTTCCCTGGAGCGCTGGGGGGGGAGCCAGACTGTGGGGACCAGCTGAGCATGGCCCCCTCCCTGCAAAGGAGGTGAAGAGAGAGGCTCCTTTTTAAACCTCAGCGGCTGCTCTACCAGTCCCCAGTTGAGGGGCGGGAGCAGAGGAACACAGCCCTGTTTTTGTTTGTGTAGGACCTACAATAACAGGGCAGGGGGGCAGGCTCCATGGACACAATGAAGAAGCAGAGGGTGATCTCCCCTGCCTGGGAGAGGACACAGGACTCTGGCCCCGCACTTGCTCTGCTTTTCTGGTTGATTCTTGTAATACAAGGTTAAGGACATGTCTGCCCTTGTCGGCTTCTTGTGCCCGCCTGGTAACTCACCACAGCTGCATGCTCGGCCCTGCTTTGCCGGGTGAGCTGCCAGCCCCTGCCTTCTGCCCAGCACTGGGGTGTAGCCATGCCTGAATTATATGCAGGGCAACACCTCCCCCCCCCGTGGCAATGATTTCCTTCCCCCCGAACTTCCCAGCACTTCCAGCTAACGAGGACACGTGTTAGGCCCAGCTGGGCTCCTGGCCACGGGGAGGATTTCTCTGGCTGCTGGCTGCTCTTGCTGCAGGGGTAGAGTTGGGAGGCGAGGCCGGCGCCGATATCTCACTGTGCCCCCGTTCTAGTCGGCGCCATGGGTTCAGGCCGTGCCCCGGGGTGGGGGGGACTGGCTCAGGCTGGGGGCACAGGCGCTATGCAGCGTCTCTCCGGTGAGGGGCGGGTCTTTTGTTTAAAGCCTGTGTCGTTTTCAAGGGGTGAGGCTGGGGGCGTTTCTCAGTCTCTCGCCCTGTGGCAGTAACAATCCTTGAGCAAAATCTGCTTGCTCCAGCACTGACAGGCAGGGTCCCAGGACCCCCATGGGCAGCAGATTGTGTCTTTTCAAAGGCCGCCTCCCCCAGGCAGGTTGTACAGACATAGCCATAGCCAGTGGGTGACCGGCGAGGGGCTGTTTCACCCTGTGACTGAAGCTGGACCATGCTGCTGCCAGTAGAAGGGAATGGGTGGAAGCTGGGCTGTTCCCCCCCCCCGCCCTTCCCTGGGCAGTTGGGTGTGAAACCAGGGGACCTGGGTTAACCCCCCCCCCCCGAGCCAGTAGCAGTGGCAGCTCAGTGCTGGGCGAGCCCTCCCCAGGCACTGTTGTGTGTGGCTGTTCCTCAGCCGCTCTGCCTGAGAGGTGGCTGCATCTCAGGCCTGGAAGCCCAACACAGGGCGGGGAGCAGGATCTCACAGCTGGCATTTAATGTTCCCGCAGCTCCAAGTCCACAAACAGCTGAGGCCTCTGCCTGCCCCCCCCCCCCCCCCGGATTCCAGTCCAAGCGGGGGGAGGCGGCAGGCCCTGTCTGTCACTAGCAGGCCCAGGCCGCTGCCTTGCACGGGTGGGGGGGGCTCAGAAGTCGTCGTCATCGCAGATGTCCAGGTAGACGTCGAAGGCCTCGCGGTTGCAGTTGCCGTCGGGCGTGAAGACGTATTTGTGGAAGGTGCCATCCACGCAGATTGCTGGGGGGGGGACATGGGTTAGCTAGAGGGGGAACCCACACTGCCCCCCAACTCCCTCCCGGCCCCCGGCACAGCCCCACTGACCGATGACGGAGTTGACGGTCTTGGCAGAGCTGCGGCCGAAGGCGCAGAGACATGCGGACTCCGCCGGCACCGTGAAGCTGGCCAGGCTCCACTGCGAGTCCACGTACTGGCCGATCACCGGGCCCACCTTGCCCACGCGCGCCAGCCTGGCCAGGGAGAGATGTCAGTGGGGGGGCACCTACCCGGAGTGGCAGTTTGGGTGGGGGTCCTTGTGCAAGTAGCTGAGAGCCTCGGGGGGGGTGGCTGGGGATGTGGCTTAGGTTGGGGGGGAGACAAGTGGGGGGGGCCCTACACAGTGTGGTGGATGAGGCAGGGGGCCCCAGTGACGTCTCCAGTGGAGTGGCTTAGGCAGAGGGGTCCTGGGGGGAGGGATGAGTATTGAGGTGGGGGGACAGGGAGTCCCGGGGGGGGCAGGGGGGACACCTACGCAGAGCGGCGGTTGAGGCGTGTGTCCTTGAGGGCGAAGACGTGAACTGTCCCCTTGTCGCTCGACGCGCACAGAAACGACGAGTCGTGGCTGAAGTTGATGCTGCGGGTAAGGCGGGGGGGGGTGTCACCACCACAGCCAACTTCCCCCACAGTGCCGCCAGCCCCTTCCCGGCAGCCCAGTGCCCCCAAGGGGGTTCTTACCAGTACAGTGGGGCGGGGTCTGTGCCCAGCGGGGTCCGTGCCTGCGGGGGATGGGTGGTGGAAGGGGGGGGGCTCGGCAGCCAGGGGGTCTCACCAGTATAGCGGGGCGGGATCTGTGCCTGGAGGGGAGGGGG
>ML675667.1:3467010-3490875 GCA_007922155.1 Mesoclemmys tuberculata | reverse complement strand
CCCCACCCCACTGCCCCCCCATCCCAGCCCCACTGCCCCCACAATCTCCCCCCCCCCGCTCGCACCCCCGGACGCGCGGAATCGGCCGATCCGGCTCTGCGGGGTCACGGGCAGGGCGGGGCGGGGCCAGTGACAGATCGTCACGTGACCAACCCGGGTGAAGCCCGGGCGGCCATCTTAGCCGCTGGTAACGGAGCGTCGTTGCCCTTAGTTACGCCCGCTGGCAGCCATCTTGGATCCTGGAAAACAGCCGCCATAGCCCCGCCCCCTACGTCACCCGCCCCGCCCCCGTCCTGCCCGCCGCCCGGACGCCTGGGTCCCTCCCGGGTAGAGGGCGGGGCGGGGCGCTGGGAGGCTCCTGGAGGGAACCGGGGGGGGGCTGAGCCTCCCTCTGCCCCCGCCCCGCCCCCAGCACACCTGGAGGGGGCGGGGCAAAGGGGGAGGAGCCAATAAATCACCTGGGCGGGGGTGGGGGCCTGGCCCGGCCACGCCCATGATCTGCCTCAGTTTCCCGCTGCCTGGGAGGGCTCCGAGCCAGGCGTCCTGGCTCCCAGCCCCGCTCCACCCCCCCCAGGCCAGGGGGGGAACCCAGGCGGCCTGGCTCCCAGCCCCCCCCCCCCCCCCAGCAGGCCGGGGAGAGGACCCAGGCGTCCTGGCTCCCAGCCCAGTGCACTAACCCATCAGCTCCCCCCATGCCAGCTGTAATATTAGCTGTGACCTTTCCATGGGGCACATGGGGCCATCTGGAGCAGGTCCCCGGTTTGTTTTGTTCCTGCCACAGAGTCGATGTGGGGCTGATCAGTCCCCTCCCTCCCACGGAGACCCCCCCCCACCCCGGGCCCCCCCGGGGCCCGGACCCCCCCCCCAACACACACACACTTGACACCCTCCCCCTCCCTGGGCCATGGAGCAAAAGGCAGCTAAGATACCAGGTAAGGAACAAAGACCTTGGCAAAGGCCCATTTGCTTTGAGATGGGTCTAGTGGTTAGAGTGGGGGGGGCGATGGGAGCCAGGACGCCTGGGTTCTCTCCTGGCTCTGGGAGGAAGTGGTGTCTAGTGGTTAGAGCAGGCGAAGCCTCATTCTTTCTACTCCATCCGGCCACATCATTTGCATTAGGCCTCCTCTGGCATGGGGCTGCTTGTCTGTCCCTAGATGAGGGGAGTCCCAAGAGGCCCCCCCCCAGTTTCCCCTGGGGGGATCCTTTGCCGGGATCCTGCCCCCCGGTGCTCTGCCCTTTAAGTGCCAGTGCTGAAAGATTTACACTTGGGACTGGGCAGGAGTTGGATTTCCGGGGACCCAGATGGGCAGGTGAATCTGAGGCCCAGGGGGTAAGTCCCCTACCCCATGCTCTGCTCCTCAGTGCCCCACCCCAGCACCAGGCCCCGACTGCCAGCCCCCCCGCTGCTCCCCACTGCACAGCAGGCTCAACTCAGCTGATCTCCAGCCTCCCTCTGTTCCCAGGGCATCGGCCTTTGGTCCCGGTGCGTTGGCCAGGCTCCAGGGCCCACAGACGATCAGCACAGAAGGTGGGGGTGGTGGGGTGGGAAGAACTGGAGCCAGTTGGGGGAATGGGGGACCCAGTCTCTGGGCATGGGGGACAGAGTCAGCGCTATCATGGGGCACGGGGTCTTTCTGCTCTGGGGGAAGTGCTGGCTCCCGCCTGGCCCCCCAACAGGGCACTGACTGCCTCGGGGGGGGGGGGCGAGTAAGGGTGTTATCTGCAATGTACACAGCTTGGGGGTCAGTGGTCTCAGTGCCCCATGCTGAAGCTGCCCTCCTCCCATCTGCTGCCAGGCAGGCCGCCAACGGGGTGGGACCAGCCGGCCACAGGGCAAGGGGCAGCCTCTGGGTTGAGGTGCCTGGAACTCCCAGGGGTGCAGGATGTCGGCCGAGGTGGGGGAGCTCACCCAGACGCCGCTGCAGAAAGTGTGGGTCCCCCGCACCAGCAACCGGCTGCACCAACGCAGGGGATGTGAGTGAGGCAGCCTGGGGGGGGCGCTTGCTCCCACCTGGTCCCAGGGTGGAAGACTGGCTGGCTCACAGGGGGGGCCGGGAATGGGCCTCTAGCCCCCCACCCCTGTTGCTAACAGTGTCCGTTCTTCCCCCTCTCCCCCACAACAGCCTCTGTGCCTCAGTTTACCAATTCACCCACTATGGTCATCATGGTGGGGCTGCCGGCCCGTGGGAAGACCTATATCTCTAAGAAACTGACTCGCTACCTGAACTGGATTGGGATCCCCACCAAGGGTGAGCGGGGTCCAGAGGATGTGGGGCTGGGGATCGGGGTGGCTGGAGTATCTATGGGGCAGGCCCAGAGAGGATGGGGGTGGTCTGTGTCCATGATCTTGGGGGGGGGATGTTGGGGTTGCAGATCTCCAAAGTGGTGGCAGGGAATTGGGGGGCAGAGGGGTGGGTGGTCTGTCAGGGGAGCTCTCTGGGGAGCCATGAGGAGGGCGCAGGGACCCCTGCCCACCCCCGTCTTCCCCCAGTATTCAACGTGGGGCAGTACCGCCGTGAGGCCGTGCAGACCTACAAGAGCTACGAGTTCTTCCGGCCAGATAACCAGGAGGCCATGCAGATACGCAGGTGAGGGGGTGAGCTGGGGGCACTGCTGAGGGGAAGCTTGCAGAATGGCCGGGGGGGGGCTGTGTATATAAGGGTCTCACCCCTCCCTCCCCCTCCCCCCAGGCAGTGTGCTCTGGCTGCTCTGAAGGACGTTCACACTTACCTGAGCCGCGAGGAGGGACAGGTTGCGGTAAGAGGGGCCCCCCTTCCTTCCCCTGGGCCTGACCATGGGCCCCTCTACTGTGGCCTCACGCCTGTGTCTGTGTTCAGGTGTTTGACGCCACCAACACAACACGGGAGCGAAGGTCCACGATCCTGCAGTTTGCCAGGGAGCACGGCTACAAGGTAAAGGCAGTGGGGTGGGGGGACGTGGGACTGGCCCAAGGCACTGCTGCAGGGGAAGCTGATGGCACTTGGGGGGGGGCCTGTGGCTGGGGCACTGCCAGGGGGAAGCTCACAGCGCCTGGGAATCCCCAGCTGGTGGCCCTGCTGTGGGGAAGATCGCAGCACCTGAGGCATTCCCTGACTGGGGGGGGGAACTTGCAACTCTAGGGTGTCTCTTTGGCTGTGGGCACTGCTGGGGGGGCCGGGATCTCCACTCTCTCTCAGACCTACCTGCCCCCCCAGGTGTTTTTCATTGAGTCCATCTGTGATGACCCTGACATCATCGAGAAGAACATCACGGTGAGAGGAGACCCCCCCACACTTTCTGTGGGGACCTGGGCAGCTCGGCGCACGACCCCCCCCCCCCACCCCCAGGGACCCGGGCGGCCCGGTGTCCTGCCCCAGGCCCATCCCCCTGGTCTCTCGCCTGCAGCAAGTGAAGCTGAGCAGCCCTGACTACAAGGACTGTAACCGGGAGGAAGTGGTGGACGATTTCCTCAAGCGGATCCAGTGCTACCAGCTCAACTACCAGCCCCTGGACGATGACCTGGACAGGTGAGACCCCCTCCCCTCCCAGAGCCAGGGAGAGAACCCAGGAGTCCTGGCTCCCAGCCTCCCAGCTCTAACCACTAGACCCTGCTCCCCTCCCAGGCTGGGACCCAGGCATCTTGACCCCCTGCTTTCTCCCTGCCGCCCCCCTCCCCAGCGCCCTGTCCTACATCAAGATCTTCAACGTGGGCCTGCGGTACCTGGTGAACCGGGTCCAGGACCACGTGCAGAGCCGCACCGTTTACTACTTGATGAACATCCACGTCACGCCGCGCACCATCTACCTGAGCCGCCACGGCGAGAGCCAGCTCAACCTGCAGGGCCGCATCGGGGGCGACTCGGGGCTCTCCCCTCGCGGCAAGCAGGTGGGCGAGGGGCTGGCCCCCAGCGCTGGTGTAGATGGGGCCTGAACCCTGTAGGGAGCAGGTGGTGGGAGGGGAGGGGGGCTGGATCTCAGGAAACAGGTTGGTGGGGCTGAAGGCCAGGCTGCAGCCCCATAGCAAGCCCGTTTGGGCGGCTGAGGTGTGGTGATGGGGCTGGGAGAGGGGCGAGGCTGGGGTGGCTGCTATAGGGGATCAGGGCTCTCCCCCAATAGAAGCAGGGACACGGGGAAGGGAGCTCACCTGTAGGGGGCCAGGGTCTCCCTGGCTGGGAAATGAGGGTCACCCCCTCTCCTTGCTGCCCCTCAAGTTCGCCTGCACCCTGGCCAGCTTCATCGAGAAGCAGGAGATCCGTGAGCTGAAGGTCTGGACCAGCCACATGAAGCGGACGATCCAGACGGCCGAGGCCCTGCATGTGCCCTACGAGCAGTGGAAGGCGCTGAACGAGATCGATGCAGTGAGAACCCAAGTATCTGTGTCCCCTCCCCACCTCCTCTCTAACCCATTAGCACCCCACCCACAGCTGGGGATGGAACCCAGGAGTCCAGACTCCCAGCCCCCCCTGCTCTAACCCACTAGGCCCCCCCTCCCCACCCAGAGCTAGGGATGGAACCCAGGAGTCCTGGCGCCCCTTTGTGACGGGGATGGGTGTTTCAGGGCGTCTGTGAGGAGATGTCCTACGAGGAGATCCAGCTCTATCACCCAGAGGAATTTGCCCTGCGTGATCAAGACAAGTACCGATACCGTTACCCCAAAGGGGAGGTAAGAGAGGCACTGGGAGCCCTGCACCCCAATTGGAGCGGGAGCAGAGGGGTGAAGTGAGGGGGATTCACTTGTCAGTAACCCCTGGAGGCCCCTGCCACATGTTCCTGGAGGGATATTTTAGTGACCTACATAATTAACCTGTGGAACTCAGTGCCACTGGGTATTTCCAGGGGGACGAATTTAGCAGTGCACCCAGGCTGCAGATCTCTTTGCCAGCCAGTGCTCTCAGGAGGAGTTCGGTGACATCCAGCTGAGTGGGATCCCTACCATGGGGTATTCCCGCAGGGAACGATTTTGGTGACACGTTTTGCCTGTGGAACTCCTTGCCACATGATGCTGTGGCCGACTTTTGGGATGCCCCTTATTCACTCCAGGAACTCCCTGCCATTGGAGAACCCCATGGGCAGATTTGGGTGGCGATTGTTAACCTGCGCCAGGGGCGGAGATGGGGCGTGAGGGTGGGAGTAGCATCTCTCCTGCCTGTGTCAGCTCCCCCCACAATTGTCCCCAGTCGTATGAGGACCTGGTGCAGCGGCTGGAGCCCGTCATCATGGAGCTGGAGCGCCAGGAGAACGTGCTGGTGATCTGCCACCAGGCTGTCATGCGCTGCCTGCTAGCCTACTTCCTGGACAAGAGTGCAGGTACCCCTCTGCCAGCTCCCCATCCACCCCACTACCTCCCTAGTGCCCCATCTCTGCAGCTAGCCCTCATCCAACCCCCTCCCCCCCCGCCAGCTGTCATTCACCTCCCACCAGTCGTCTCCCCTCGTACCGGGGCAGGGCCCCTGCAGACACCTCTCCCCTGGAGGGTCGCTCTTGCTACAGGCTAGTGCCCCCGTGCGTACCAATGGCGGGTTTCCTTGGCCTGGAACTCGTGCCCCGAACACTGCCCCATCGGCCTGCCCTCTTCTCTCCCCACAGAGGAGCTGCCCTACCTGAAGTGCCCGCTGCACACCGTGCTCAAACTGACCCCCGTGGCCTACGGTGAGTGCACCTCGCTGGGCTGGTCCCGCTGCCCTGGGTAAGTGCCAGATCCCGCTGGCGAGGCCCTGCCGCTCGGGGACCAGGCCCAGATATACCCCACGCCTAGCGCGGAAAGGGGGGCTCTTGGCTCTAACCTCGGGCTTTTCTCCTTTCTGAGGCGCTGGCAGGCTGTGAAGTGGAGTCCATTTTTCTCAACGTGGAGGCTGTGAACACACACCGGGAGCGCCCCCAGGTGAGCATCCTCCCCCCCCCAGCTGGGGGGCTAGGCCAGTGCAGTCTGCAGGCCCTGATCTCACCAAGGGACCCTCCTGAAACTGACATGGACCCCTCTGCACCTGGTTCCCAGCCCCTTCCCTCCCCAGCCCGCCCGACGGGGGAGGGGAAGCTGATCTGCGTCCCCCTCTAACTATTTCCTCTTCTCCCCCCCTCGGCCACCCTCCATCTCAGCACCTGCCTCGCAAGGCTAGCCTGGCCCTCCCCCCCATACCCGAGCTTCCCTCTGGCCAGGCCAGAGCCCCCCAACTGGCCCTGCTGGGAAGATCTTGGCCTGGCAGCTTCCTCCCAGCTTGGGGTGCAGGGAAAGTGGTTTTGTCTCCCCTTAAGCCAGCTGGGCTCCCTTTCTGCCAGCTCCTAAACCCCCTCAACGCCTATTCTTCCGCTACACTGCAGCTAAACCCTGTGTGTCACCTGTGCTAACCCCATTAACATCCCCGGTGCGCACCTGACCGTGCGGGCCCCTCACCGCCACCCCCTGTGAGAGCTGGGATGCTGGGTGTCTCAGCCCCCTAGAGATAGACAGCCCCTGCCCCACAGAACAGTCTGTCTGTCTACACCAGGGCAGGGAGGGGAAACGGACAGATGGAGCCTGGACTGGGCACGGGTCTGGCCAATGATGTGGGTGTAAATTTCTCCCCCGCCCCCTCCGGCTCTCGTTGCAGAACGTCGACGTGACGCGGGAACCCGAGGAAGCCCTGGGGACGGTGCCCCCCCCACTATTAACCAGCTGCGCCCATTAAAGCCGGCTGTCTCCTTCGCCCAGCCTGGGGTCAATGCTGTTCTCCCTGGGAGGCGGTGGGGTAGGAGAGGGGCCTCGGGTGCTGGCTCCTGGAGTCACGGGGGGCCGCAGGCACTTGGCTCTCAGGGTCTGGCCCACAGTGAGCCTGAGCTGATCAGGGGGGTAGAGGGGGGGGGTCTGCGCTGGGTGAGGCCGCCTGAGACTCCAGCGCGTCTGAGCCCATCGCTGCACGAGGGGGGAGCTGCCCCATGGGTAACCCCGCAGCCAGGCTCTGGGCCTGCCCCCTCCTCCAGCCCTCGTGGAATAAGTTGCTCAGTGGCCTGGCCTTGTGCCTGGAGCATCTCCCTGGGTGTGCTCCCATGTGGGGCTCCCCAGCCCCTGCCTACAGAGACACCCCCTTTCATGCTGGCAGCAGGCCGGGCCGGGGGCCGGGGGGGATGGCGTGCGTATTCTTGGCCTCCAGAGCCTTGCCCTGTTACAGTTCAACTCCCTGCTGCTGAGACACAAGCAGCAGAATTGCCCCCACTGCTAAGGCAGGCAGGACTTGACTTGAAAACAATGTGGGGGGATCCCAGGGGTCGGAGGTCATGGGGGAGCCCAGCTCTTGGCTGGGGAGGCCCTGGAGGGAGGGGAATCCCACAAGTGGCCCAGTGGCCCGTGCTTTCCTCTGAAAGGAGGGGTCTCTGCAGCCAAGCTGCTGCTGGCTGAGGTCCTGTCCATGGACCGTACACAAATGGGGCCGGGGCTAACTGGGGTCGGGGGGCAAAGGCTGTGGTTCCCCTGTGGCTGGGGGCTGCTGGTTCCCCGGGTGCTGTGGGGCAGGGACTGCCTGTGGGTGAAGTGGACAAGGCTAACGGATCCTCCCCCTGGTCCTACCAGCTGCTCAGGGGGGCGGGGGGCTAGGGTTTTGGGTCAGGCCTTGCATAACCTCTCCCCTGGTCTCCTATCCGCACATCCAGCCTCTGCCCCCATGGCAGCTTTACACAGGGGAAACTGAGGAAACACAGAAGGGGGGTGGGACTTGCTCCAGGGCACAGACCCAGGAGTCCTGGCTCCTAGCCCCTCCCCCCCGAGCCACAGGGAGAACCCAGGTGTCCGGGTTCCCAGCATGCCTCTCCCCCCCCCCGCTCTAAACCCCCGGACCCACTTCCTTCCCAGAGCCGGGGGGAGAGAACCGGGAGTCCGGGCTTCCAGCCCCTCCTCGCATGGCCAGGCTGAGTGACCCTTCCCGCCAGGGCGGCAGGTTGCTGCTGCGACAGGGAAAAGCTGCCCCAGCCCTCTGCTGGCGCAAGCTGCCGGCGGGCAGTGGAGTAAGGAGCGTGCTGTGTGAGTGACGGAAACCAAAACCCGGCGGGAACCACCCGCCTTGGAGCCTCTTCACCCTAAACCCTACTGGGGCCGTGCTCTCCAGCCCATGGGGGCTGCTGGTGTGGCCTTTGCACGGCCTTTCTTTGGCTCCCCTTGCACGGTACCACCTGTGAGGATCAGCCACCCATCTGGCTTACATCTGGCACAAGAAAACCCCCCCTCAGAACAAGCTGGTCCCCTCCCTAGCCCCAGCAGGGGGATTTATAAGATGCCGACGGGTGAGCTGAAAGGGGACTGAGCCGTGGTGTCTCTGGAGGTCTCAATTTTCCCACCTGTCCAATGGGTTAAACTAAGTGCTGGCTATTTGGGTGGGCAGATTTGGGGCAGGGACCAGCTCTTGCTGTGCGTGTGTCCGGCAAGTGGCGTGATAAGGCCCTGCTTTCAGTCAGGGGCTGTGTGGGGCTCTGATCGCCGGCAGCGCCTTGTACGAGGGGACCCTGATTTCAGCTGGAGTTTGTGCCCTGGAAATACAATCCATTCGGGCCCCAGCCCCCCGGGGCTAGAGCTGTGTCTTGTCAGACTTCAGGGCTGTGGGGTTAATGCCAAACCTGTCTAAAGTTCGTACACATAACCAAGACAGCAGCAGAGCCGTAATATTTTCCCCGCTGATGACTGCTTGCTTTCATGGCCCTGCCAGCCGCCTTCAGCTACGTCCCTTTTCTCCCTTTTCTGTGTCTTCTGAAGCCTCCGTTTTGTTGGTTGGTTTGACTTTTTCAAACAGCAAAACCAAGCCTTTTCCTGGCGTGCTGGCCCTCGCCTCCTTGGCAGCCGCGGCCATAAACATCCGCGCGGGGCCTAGCACGGCTCGGCTCCGTAGTTGTTTGTCCTTGCTGCAGTTCCACTGCCCCGGGGGCTGAGCCCAGCTCTGGAGGGGAATCTCAACACCGGCAGGGGCCACTGAGACCAGCTGCACAGATACCCCGAGGTTGGGGCCCCCATCACACCTGATGCTGCAGAGCCCCCCCCAACCAAGGTCAGGGCCCTCGTCATGCACAGACCCTCTCTCGTGCCAGGCCGGGCAGGGGCAATGACAGGCTCTGTCCCAAAGCGCTTATGATCCAGCCTGCACCTGTGCCCGTCTCTGCACCGGAAGCCCCCGTGCCTCAGTTTACAATGGGGCTCCAAGCGAAGGGGCTGGCTGGAGTGGAGGGAAAGGGCCGGCCCAGGGGGCTGCTCTAGTGGGCCGTGCTGAATACAGCCCTGAGAAATCAGACCAGAGACCAAACCAGCGATGGTCCCAACCCCGCCGCGACAGCCCTGTCAGCTGTGGCCCAGCCCCATCCCACCTGGCGGGCACCTGGGACCTATGGCCGCCCGTCTGTCCAGGCGTACTTCAAAGAGAACATCTGTGAGATGCTGTGGAGTAACACATGGTCCTTCCCCCCCAGGTTGCTGCCGTCCCACCCATACCCCCAAGGAAATCACCCATTCCCTTGAGGGGCAGGACGAGCTGGCTGTGCAAGGGGAGTGGGGGCTGGTGGATTAGGTCAGCGGGGTGCTGGGGGCGAGCAGGACACCCCGGGTTCTATCCCTGGCTCTGCCACCGACCCAGAGAGTGGAAGCACCAGCACCAGGAAAAGAACCCAGGCTACCTGCAGGAGCACAGCGTCTCCCCTGGGCGGGCCGCTTCGCGTGGCCTGTGGCATGACAACCTCGCCGGCGCTGCTTGCATCCCTGGCTCTTTAACGCCAAGGATCTCCAAGGGCTGGGACGTCCCGGGTCACTTCACCCAAGCGTGAACTGCAGCTGCCTTGGCAGGGAGTGTGGCAGACGCCTAATTCCCATTCCTGGCCCCTTAGCTCTCCAGTCCCCTGCCCTGGGGCTGGATGGAGGCCAGCGGGGGCCCCCTCGGGGGGGGGGAAGGGTCCCATAATGCTTTCCCCAAGCCATCCCACCTTTGCATTTCCCCTTCCTGCCCCATTGGGGGCAGCTCTCTGGCTCTAGGGGAGGGCAGACTGGATGAGCCAGTGGTCCCAGCTAGCCTTGGAGGAAATGACTTTCCAGCCCCCATGGCGCATGCAGTGGGGTGAAACGAAGCTGGATAATATCACCAAGGCTCTGCATTCGGGGAGCCTGTCACACCTGCACCCCCTGAACCAGCCTGATTCCCGCCCAGCGAGCTCAGCCGCTCCAGGTGCGCAGGAGCCGCTAATTTTCCACTGACTTAGTCCGGTCTTTGGATCCCGGGCTGGCGTCGGTTGACACATTTGCGGAACCCTCTCGGTTTTTTCTTTTTACCCAGGGCACGGACGCTCCTGGACATTTTGTTTTCATTTCATTTGACGGAGGGGAGAGAGCGAAGGTCTGGCCTCCCTCCAGCCTCAGAGGGGCGGACAATTACAGCTTGTGTCCGCATGAATGCCACATTGATGGGTTTTGGGGTGGGGGGGGAACCTGGGAAGCTTTAAAAAGCGCGTCCAAAAAAAAGATCTCAGAGGTTGGTTCTTCTTGACGGGGACACATCATGCCAAGGCGACAGCAACTGCTGCTGTTTTCCTTCGCTCTCCTCCTGTGCCTAGAGTCTCTGCCCAGCACCGGGCACCCCCTAAGTCCGGAGGTGAGTCAAATTTTTTTTGTGTTCCCCTTGCTAAGTTTTGGGGTCTCATGGCTATGGTGGGAGCCATGAAATGCAAGAGCCTTGACCTTGTTTCTTATCCCTGAATTACAACTGCACAACACGATCTCTGCTCTAACCACTAGACCCCGCTCCCCTCCCAGAGCCAGGGAGAGAACGCAAGCGTCCTGATTCCAGGCTAGTCAGCAAGCCGCTCTGGTCCCATCTCCCCTACTCAAAACTAGACTTGTTGCAAGGACTGTAATTAAAGTCTGCACCAACCGGGCTGGGTCCCCCACCTGCACCCCCGGGGGTCACTTGGCTCTAGACTGTAAGGCAGATGCTGGATCATTCAGTTTGTTTATCCAGCACCTAGCACGACCTAAGATGGATCCAGACTGAGCTGGTGTGAAATGCGGGTGGGCGGAGGGGGGACAGAACTAAGACCAGTGAAAACCGCTGCGTTCTGCCAGTGCAAAGTGAAGCTGATGGCGCTATGGCCGATTAACCCCCAGCTGGGGGGTCTGGCTTATTTCTTGCTGGCCAAGGTGTTGAATCTCCATTGTAGCTAAGGGCTCCCATTGGGGCATGTCCACTCCTCAGCGAGCTTCGTTGGGTCAGATCCTGATCCACACAGCTGCCTCAGGGTCACGAATCTCCCATTTTGCATCAGTGGAGGGCGGGCAGGCGGGACCAGGCCAGATCTCTCCCACAAACAGTCAGGCGCCAGTAGGAAAAAGGAGCTAGATCAGGGAGGTGCCTGCTTCTGGAGTCATGGGTTGGCAAGAGATGTTCAGCTTTGATTTAAATGCAAATTTAAATATCTCGTTGTTGTGCATTAGAGCGAGGGGGGGGGGCTGGAAGTCAGGACTCCTGGCTTCTCTCCCCGGCTCTGGAGGACGTATTCCAGGCACTCCCCCTTCCAGCCGTGGGCAGGAGGGAATAGCTGCGGGACCAGGCTCTCTGGAGACACCCCATGCTCACCTCTTCTTCTGTTCCCAGCTCACCATGGCCAGCTTCTCCATCCGCTCCACCATCGTGTCCCGTTATGCCTCCACCCACGTCCAGACTGTCTTGAGCAACCCCCACCCCGAGGCCAAGGAAGCCATCTTCGACCTCGACCTGCCTGCGTCAGCCTTCATCTCCAACTTCACCATGTGAGACAGGGACGGGCCCCAACCAGGCCCCCACCCCCTGTCGTCATCCTGCTGGGGGGCTGACAGAGGAAGGCATTTGGGGGACGTGTTTCTTTGGGATCCAGGGATGGGGGGTCTGGGAGGGACAGAGGCGCAGAAGAGAGCAAGTGAGATGGACAGATGGGAGGGGGGCGGATGGTTGGTCCCCAGAACCAGATCTGCATCTGCTCTGATCAGGCGGATTTGGGGCCATCTCCCATAACCCCCCCCCTTCCATCCTAGCACGATCAACAATAAATTCTATGTGGCTGAGGTGAAAGAGAAGCACCAAGCCAAGAAGATGTACGACGAGGCCCGGAGGCAGGGCCAGACAGCGGCGCATGTTGGCACAAGGTGAGACCCCTGGCACCTAGTGGGCTGCAGGGGGGGGAGCCAAGACTCCTGGGTTCTACCCCTGGCCTTGCCCCTCCCCAGGGACCGGGAGACGGAGAAGTTCCGGGTCTCTGCCAACGTGGCGGCCGGCAGCCGAGTGTCCTTCGAGCTGAGCTACGAGGAGCTGCTGCAGCGGCAGCTGGGCAAGTACCAACATGCGGTGAGCGTGCGGCCCCAGCAGGTGGTGGGGAACCTCACTGTGGAGGTGAGCATCTCAGAGCGCACCGGCATCGACTACGTCCACGTGCTGCCCCTGCGCACCAGCCGCCTGCTCACCAACACCCTCCGAGGTACCCACCGCTTACACCCCGGGAGCGAACGGTTCAGGCTCTCTGCAGACTCGGACAGGCAGGGCTGCCATCTCTCACCTTTCCTTTTGCTTTGCTCTCCAACCACATGGCCTAGAAACCTGGGGGGTTCACCTGGAAGCTGGGATTCTGCAGCTATTCAGGGGCCCTAGGGTATTTGTGATGGTTCCCAGATTACTTGGGCTATGAATCACCTTGTTGCCTTCTCCCTCTAGAGAGAGGGAGTCTTGCTTGTGGTTGCCGGGTGTCAGCCTCTCCAGAACTCCAGCTAGGCCAGCCCTGGCTTCACCTGGCAGGTTAACAGCAGGGCACCCCAGCAGCAGGGTGCCCCGAGACCCTTGAAATCCTCTCCCTGTGTCACCTTGCCCGTGAAATTCCAGCTCTTCTTTCCCCCCCAGTGTGCAGAGTGGTCCAGCTTATTCGTGTTCCCTTAACCCACTGCTCCCGTATAACCCAGCGCACTGGTGAGCACGTCGAATAAAAGGCTTAGTAAAGGAAGAATAAAGACTGAACTAGAAAGAAGTGAGCGACGGAAACACGTGGTTACCGTCCAAAACAAGGTCGCGAAACCCCAGCCTGCGTCTACACGCATCAGTCATTACCTCTCCGAGCGCATAAGGTGGAATTGCTTCCCAAGGGGTTTCCTCGATGACTGGATCCAGAGTGCCTTTCCCTTGCCACTCAGATCTGTCTGTTGTAACAGTCCCTTTTCACCTCAAAGAGGTCTTGCTTCAAGACTGGGTTGGTTTCGGGGGGGGGGGGGTACGATCAGGTTGCCTGCAATGACATATGGCCCAGCCATGATGGCTGTGAGCAGATCTCTCCAGCAGCAGGAGAGGGGACACTAGCTGGGGAGGGCTCTGAATTGCTGCAGAGAATTCTCTCCCAGGTGTCCGGCCGGGGAGTCTCGCTCACCTGCTCTGAGTGGAACCAATTGCCAGGTTGGGGGTCGGGAAGGAATTCCCCCCCATGCTGGATTGGGCTTTTTTTCACATCCCTCCAGAGCATGGGGCCGAGGTCCCTGGCTGGTTTGAACTAGAGGCAAAGGAGGCTTCTCTGTAACCTGAAGCCTTGCCATCAAGATTTTGAGGGCGCCAGTAACTTAGCCAAGGGTTCTGGGTGAAGGCGGCTCTGGGGCCTTTGACGTGCAGATCAGGCTGGATGATTCGCATGGGCCCTTCCACCCTGAGAGCCTATGTGCTGCCTCTGATGGTTTGCCATGGAGCATTTCGGGAGGGAACAAAGCAGCTGAGTAACAGCTCCCTCTGCTGACACGTTTCTACTCCAAGCCCAGCTAACCCGCGTTCAGTAGGAGCGCCTCGGCCCCTCGCTGGCGCCCTGCGAGTGTCTCACCCCAGTTCGGAGGCGTGACAAGTTACGCCTCACGAAATAACCTGCAAGATCTAGATGCAGAGAGTCCGGGACCAGACGGGGTTGTTGGGACCGTCTCGTCTGACCTCCTGTGCAGCATGGAGCAGAGCTGCCCCGAGCCATGCCTGCAGCAGGGCTTTTCACAAAAAACTCACTTGTCTCGTTGGAGAACCCGCCTTGGGAAATTGCCCCAGCGCGTAATTCCTCTCTCCTGCAAATGGCGACGCCGTGTTCCCCGTCCGAGCGTGTCTTGCTTCAGCGTTCAGCCGTTGGCTCGAGTCACCTTCCTCCACTAGACCGAAGAGCCCATTACTAACAGCTGTGCCCTACGTTGGTGCTAGACTGGGCTCAAGGCACCATCACGTTCTTTGTGCCGGGAAATCGAGACAGCTCCTTGCGGCTCTTGCGGGTTTTCCAGCCCTTTACTTGTTTGCGCTGCTCTTCTCTGACCCCCCCTCCAATTTATTGCCATCCTTCTTGAATTGTGGGCCTGAGAAGGGGACTCGGGATCCCAGCCGTGGTCGCACCGGGGCCAAATCCAGAGGTGAAATCACCTCTCTGCCCCTAGTCCAGAGTCCCTGTTTATACACACCAGGATCACATGAGCTCTTTGGGCCCCAGCATCGCACTGGAAGCTCACTTTCTGCTGGTTCTCCACCAGGCCCCCCAAATCCTTTTTAGCTCCCTGCTTCCCAGGAGAGGGCCCCCCGCCCTGTAAGTCGGGCTGCTGTTCTTTGGGAGCTCTTAGAACAAGGGACTGGCTCCGTCTCACCACCTCCATCCAGCCCCCAGTAACGACGGCTTCTCCACAGGAGACGCTGATGTACCGCCATCCACCCGGGTGGACAAGGGGAGCCACTGCGCCTGGATTGTCTTCACCCCCACGCCCCAGGAGCAAGCCGCCTTCTCTAGTGCAGGCATCATGGGGGACTTCGTGATTCAGTACGACGTGGCCCTGCCGGACGTGGCCGGGGACGTGCAGGTAAGGGCGGCTGGAGCCGAGATCTCACGGCGCAGGGGGGAGGAGGGTGGGTTGGGAACGGGGAATGGCCCGCAGGGCGGGGGGACAGCCAGACAGATGTGTCTGGGGTGGAGGGGGACAGGTGGGATGAGGGAGGGGACGGTGGATGGATGGATACCCAGACAGAAGAGTGTGTACGGCCCACGCACACATGCCCCCGTGGCTGGCTCATGGGCTCCCTGCGCTGTTACACCAGCGCTTGGGGGTGTCCTGTGTCCTGAGCAGCCGCAGAGCCCCTGCCTCACCCCTGTGGCCCTGGGGCCCTTCCCTCTCCGGCAGATCTACAACGGCTACTTCGTTCACTACTTCGCCCCCCGCGGCCTGCTGCCCGTGCAGAAGAACATGGTCTTTGTCATCGATGTCAGCGGCTCCATGTACGGCACCAAGATGAAGCAGGTGAGAGGGTGGGGAAGCCGGGGGAGACCAGACCAGACCAGGCTCCTTTGTTTCTGTGGAAGCCATATACAGTCCTCAATTTAATCCTGTGGAGTTTAAATAGACCTCGTATTTCTGTGTATAGCATCGATTTCTAATGATGTGGCTAGACACGGAAGTGGGACAAATTGAGACTGGAAATAAAGCGTCCATTTTTAACAGTGAAGGGAATCCCCCATTGGAACAATTGACCAGCGGCCGTGCTCCATCACGGGCCATTTGTAAATCAAGATGGGATGTTCTTCTGGGATGATTTGGGGGCAGTTCTCTGGCCTGGGTTATACTCGACCAAATGAGTGCAATGGCCTGCGAATCTACGAATCTGACTGTTCACACTGAGATTAGAGTTAGAGCCGGGTGAAATGCTTGGTTTGAACAGTTCTTGAAAAATGCAGTTTCGGGGCAAGCAAATTTGGCAAATCGTTTCATCTGGAAAAAAAATGCAAAGAAGTCGACTAAGCGTTTTGATGTTTTAGTGGGAAATATAGCTGGATTTGTTTATTCAGAAATACTAAAAAGGGGGTTGAAAAAAACATTTTGTTCGACCCAAAACTTCTTTTTCCTAATTTTTTGGGCCTGCCACTGAACTGGAAAATCAGTTATTTGCTCTATGGCCTGTCATGTTATGTGACATGTAGTGATATGTGTGTATCCATACACTATGATATACCCAACTGTACAGATCCAGTTCTCTCTGCGTGCGATTCAAAATTGGTGTGTGTATCTACCACATGTAAATCGGTGTCTGCACGTCACACAGAACCAGTACCATAGCTCAGCGTAAACTGTGCCACAATCCCGAATTCAAAACACAACAAAACGATGGAGCCAAACTGATTTGTTCTCCCCCCTCAAAAGCCACTCGTTCCAGCTCTAGCCATCACCCCGCCCTGCCCCGCGCTACCCCACTGCCTCGCCCCCACGGTGCTCCCCCAAGCAGGGTTAACCCCGGCTACGTTTGTGCCCCCAGACCAAGAAGGCCATGCACATCATCCTGAGCGACCTCCATCCGGACGACTGCTTCAACATCATCACCTTCTCCGACGCCGTCCACGTGTGGAAGGCCGGGCGCTCCATCCCGGCCACGGCCCACAACATCCGCAGCGCCAAGGACTACGTCAACAGGATGGAAGCCGATGGCTGTGAGTCCTGGGCGGGGGTTCCCGCAGCCGGGGCTGCTGCCCTGCTCCCCGCAGGATTCAGAGATTGGACAGTCTTAGAGATGATCATAACACACCAGAGCACCAGTCAGTAGGGGTGGGGTCTGGCGGGCTGGAGGGTTGGGGGGGTCTGGGTTTTATTCCTGGCTCTGGAAAGGGGATGGGCTCTAGTGGGTTAGAGCAAGGGCAGCTGGGAGCCAGGAGTCCTGGGTTCTCTCTGTGGCCCTGGGAGGGGAGTGCTACCTAGTGGTTAGAGCAGGGAGGCTGGGAGCCAGGACACCCGGATTCTCTCCCCGGCTCTGGGAGGGGGCTTCAGGAGACGGCTGGGAATGAGGATCCTTCTGTCTTTCCCCTCCTCAGGGACTGACATCAACAAAGCCCTGCTGGAGGCCGCCTCAGTCCTGACCCAGAGCCCGCTGGAGCCCTCGCCCCCGCGGATCCCACTCCTCATTTTCCTGACTGACGGGGAGCCCACGGCCGGCGTGACCTCGGGCACCCGCATCCTGGCCAACGCCCGGCAGGCCCTGGGGGGGGGCCATCTCCCTCTTTGGCCTGGCCTTTGGGGACGACGCCGACTATGGGCTGCTGCAGCGCCTGGCGCTGGAGAACCGGGGCGTGGCCCGGCGCATCTACGAGGACGCCGACGCCGCGCTGCAGCTCACGGGGTTCTACAGCGAGATCGCCAGCCCGCTGCTGTCCGATGTAGCCCTCTCCTACCGTGACGGCGCCGAGCTCACCCGCACCCTCTTCCCCAACTACTTCCGTGGCTCTGAGCTGGTGGTGGCCGGGCGAGTGGCCCCGGGGGCTTCCGAGCTCCGGGTCCAGGCAGCCGGCTGGGGCCGCGATGGGCAGCTGAGCCTGGAGAACGAGATCTCGGCCAACGCCACGGAGGCTGCCGCCTTCGGCTGCTCGCTGGACCTGGGGCAGATCAGCCGATTCGTCCAGCGCCTCTGGGCCTACTTCACCATCCGGGATCTGCTCCAGGCCCGGTTCCGGTCCAACGACACGGCCGCTCGGCGGCTGCTGACGGAAAAGGCCACCAATCTCTCACTGAAGTATCATTTCGTCACGCCCGTCACCTCACTGGTGGTGGTGAAGCCAGAGGAGGAGGAGGAGAGCGCCACGGCTCGGGCCACACCAGGGGCCCAGGGCACCCCCCTGGTCTCTATGGCAGCCCACTGGGCCACCAAAGCAGCCAGGGCCACGCCAGTGCTGGGGGCCACTGCCATGTCTTTGGATAACGCTGCCACCAAAGCGTCTAGCATCCCGTCCGTGGCCCCCACCGCAGCCCTCCCCCTCCCCAGAGCCACGCCTGTCCCAGGAGTGTCTGCCACATCGCAGGGCGACTCCAAACTAGCACGAGCCACGCCGGCCCCCATGACGTCACCAGCTGCCCCCACCGCACCGGGTGTCATCAAAGGAGCCAGAGCCACGGCTGGGAGACCTCCCAAAGCTGGGCACCCCAGGGCCACGGCTCAGCCGCCGCCAGGGCCGATGTCAGCTGCCACCAGGGCCATTGCCACGGCACCCCCGGCAGGCCAGCAGGAGACGCCCCCACAGCCGGCCACCAAGCGCCAGCTGCCTACTCGAACGGAGAGGGCACCCGTCTCGCGGGGCACAGCAGCTCCCTTGGCCTGGACTGTCACAGAGACCCGGACTGGTAACAGCACGGCCACCACCAACCCGGGGCCCGATGCCAACACCCCTGGGGCAGAGTCCCTGGGCCCCCGTGACACGCCAGGGCCCGTGAAATCCCTCCCTTCTGCTGACCTTAGCCGGCGGCTGCTGCTGCTGCCCGCAGAGTCGGAGCTGCTCTCAATAAAGGACCTGGCCGAGGATTTTGTGGAGTCCCTCGACCCACCCGCCGTGTACAGCTTCGTGGTGGCCAAAGGAGAGAAGGGTGGGTGATCTCCCTCCCGCCGCCGCCGGGGTCCCTTCCCTATCCCACCCGCCCACGCACCCCATGCCGCCTGCCTCCCTCAGTGCCGGGGTCACTCCCCAAGGTTGCTCATTCTGGCTCTCTCTGTACAGGTGCCCTGGATTATGAAGACTACCCAGGTAACCCCACATCCCAGTCTACGTGCTCTCCCTGGGGTGGGGTACCCAGGCAGGTGGGAGGTGGCTCTAAGGGCACGCTGGCCTTGTAAGGGAAATCCTGCTTGGCCTAGCCCTTTAAGAACAGGAGTTCTGGGAGTTGTAGTTCCTGGGGGCTAGGAGCAAAGCCTGCTGGGAAATGACCCAGGGTATAAAAGGGTTCTCTTCTCCTCCACACACCCACAGATGCACCAAGCCTGAGGAGGCAAGGTGCAAATTGGGAGTGAGGGGGACGGGACGGGACGGGACGGGACGGGACGGGACGGGACTCTGAGATGATGTCCAGCCCCTCCAGGACATCCACCAGCAATCAACGCAGGCTCTCTGCAGACTCAGGCAGGCACCGGTCCCATTTTCCCCCTCCCCAGCTGTGACAGCTGGAAACTTCAATTTTTTTTTAAACTGGCTGTTGACATTCAGCGGCTACCATGAGCAGCTTGGAGCCAGGGTGGGGGCACCAGGGCCGGCATCCAGCCCCCTCATGCTCGGCCAGCCAGCTTCCCCACTGACTGTCAGTCAGCCCCACGCCCCCCCCTGATTCCGCTTTTCCCTTCCAGACTTCTCAGAGGAATTGGATGGCGTCACAGGTACGTTTCAGGCCTCGGCCTGCGTGTGGGCTGGTGGGGGGACGATGCCTGTTGGCTCTCGTGTGCTGTTTGTCACAGCTGTGCTGGGCTGTGCCAGCCCTGGCCGGACAGTGCCCCTGGCACTCTGGGGAGAGAAGAGGACCCCCAAGGATCAGGGAGGTAAATTCTCAATCACCCAATCTTGGCTATAACCATCTCTTCTCTGCCCTCCCTGCACAGCTGGCCTGGCGGGTGCCAAACTCTTCACTTTTTCCTCCTCAGGTAAGGCTGGCCAGGTGAGGGTGGGGGGAGGGGAGCAGCCTGGTTTACCCCCCCCACACTTCACCCCTTGCTCTGTTCTGCAGTGGATGGAGACCCCCACTTTGTGGTGCGACTACCTGGCTCCCCCGAGACCCTGTGCTTTACCCTGGACGGGCGCCCAGGAGATGTGCTCCAGCTGGTGACAGACCCCCCCAGGGGTGAGCTCCTCCACCCCACAGCACAGCGCCCCAGGACTCCTGGGTTCGCTCCCTGGCTCTGGGCGGAGAGCGGAGTCTAGCGGGTTAGAATAGGGGGGCTGGGAGCCAGGATGCCTGGGTTCTCTCCCTGGCTCTGAAAAGGGAGTGGGGCGTAGCGGGGGGGATCCAGGAGATGGCCCTGGCATGGTTACGGTGCCATGGGGAGCTGTGGGCCGAGTGATGGCAAGCCGACGGGGATCACCAATGGCTCCATGGCCACGGCACGGCCTGTGCTCTCTCCCCCCAGGGCTGTCAGTCCACGGACACCTGATGGGCGCCCCCCCCAAGGCCAGGCTCAGAGGATCGGCCACGCACCTACTTAGACGCCATCCTGGTGCGGGCGGGCTCTCCCCACCTCCACTACGTGGTCAACGTGACGCTCCAGGGCGTGGCGCTGCAGGGGGAGGGAGCCCTGGCTCTGCCCTTCGGCCGCCCGGCCTGGGTCAGCCGCCCGGGGCTGGATGTCCGGGTAGGGCCGGGCGCCAACGTGACGCTGCGGCTGGGCGCCGGGCTGGAGTTCGTGGTCCAGCGCCATCGCTACGGCCACCCCAGCCGCCTGCAGAGAGACCACCTGGGCTTCTACGTGCTGGACGGCAGCGGGCTCTCGGCCCAGGCCCACGGGCTGCTGGGTAAGTGGCTCCGGGACCCGGCCCGATGGCATGGGGCACGGGGCTGGCGTGGTTGGAGGGGGGCTCCCGTGATTCACCCCCCGTTCCCCTCTCCTCCCTTGCAGGTCAGTTCCAGCACGCCGACCTCCAGCTGGGCCACGCCACGGCGCCCGGCCACGCTCGGCTGCAGAGGGGGGGGGGCCACGGTGCCGGCCAGGCGGGTCACCAAGCTGGTGAAGGACTCGCCCCTGCCGGCCCACCAGGCCCCCTGCTGGCTGGTGCAAGGCCGCGCCGTGGCGGCCTTGCTGGGTGGGGCCTACGCCACCTTCGTGGACCCCCACTCGCCGGAGGTGTGAGGCCGGGGGCGTGGCCCAGCCACGGGGCGGGGCTGCCCGTGTCCCCGCCCCCCTGCACCAGGGCGGGTCATGGCCCTCGGGCCCCTCTTGATGGACAGGCCGGTGGATTTAAGGTGGCAAGCTCCCTCTCCACTGATCCTGGATTTAAGGTGGAGCCCTCTCCCATCTCATGGATTGAAGGTGGAATGTGGCTACCTGCCTGTTAGTGCATTTAAGGTGGAAGCCGCTGAGCGTCTGTTTGAAGTGCAATCCTCCCTCTTCCCTGTCCCCCCTGGATTGTGGATTTAAGGTGGAATCTTTCCTCTCCCCCCTCCAATCATGGATTTAAGGTGGAATCCTCCTTTCCCCTTTTCCCCCCAGCCTGGCTTTAACATAGAATTCTCCGTGGATTTAAGGTGGAATCCTCCCTCCCCTGCCATGCAACATTGATTTAAGTTGGTATCTCCCCCCAGCCCACACAATCAAGGGGGATGGCACATCCCCATTAATGTACATGGGTCCTTAATTTAAGTTGGATTTCCTTCCCCAAAGCAATTGTGTATGCCGTGGTGATTTAAGGTGGAATGGAGACAGGTGGAGTTTTCTCCCTGGAATTGTGCTCGATGCGTCCGTTCACCCTGAATATGCCCCTTCCATGACCCTGGGTGCCAACAATTGAATTTGTAAAGTCAATTCTAACTGAAATAGGAGGGTCTGGGATTTAAGGTGCTATTTTCCAAGACGGCTAGCACACACATGGCAACCATAGCACACAGGTTTAAGGTGGAAGTTCACCAAATGGTGCAGGCAGAGCTGAAAGATTTCAGGCGGTATTTCCCAAGAGGGCCAGTGTGCAATTTCAGGTGGGATTCCCAGGAAGGCTTACAAGGCAGAAGGTCTGTGAGAGAGCTGACAGCAGACCCCTGGCACTCAGCCCCCACCTGCTCTAACCATTGAACCCCACTCCCCTCTCAGAGCTGGGGGAAGAACCCAGGGGTCCTGGCTTCCAGCCCTTCTGGTCTAACCCCCAAACTTCACCCTCCTCCCCGAGCAACTGTGGCCCAGTCCGGAGCAGGGCAGCAGCTGCCTCCTGAAAACCCCTTTCCCAGCCTGTGAGTGCTGGAAGGATGCTACATGCAAACTACTGAGGAGAGACTGGACAGCTGGGGGGGGCAGGAAAGGGCTGGGATCTGCCCTGGACACCTGGCTTCATACCTGCGCTCGTGCACGGGCCAGAGCCTATGAGCACGTGCAGCTTGGGGCAATGCCTTGCACCCCGCCTTCATGGCATGGGGGTGCCACTGGGTCTCCCCTCCCTGCCCTGAACCCGCCTGACCCTGCTTAGCTTCATGCCGCCCCAACAGAAAAGAAGCCAGTTTTCCCTCCGGGTCACTAGATGTCGCTAAAGCTCCGCTGGCCAATCAGCGATCGCGTGGCTGCAACGGGGGCCAATAGGCCTTGCGACCCCCCCAACCCACGTGGAGCCGCGAGCTAAGAAGGCGGCCGGCCCCGCCCACCCCCGCCTCCTGCTCAGGGAGGGGCCGGCCCGGAGGGGTGGGGCGAGGGGAAGGCGCAAGGGGAGACAGCATGTACCATCTGCACCAGGAAAGGGGGGAGCCTACCACCCATTGACCACGCCCCCCAAGGGGAGGGGCATAACTCAGTGACTTCTAATTGGAGAGAGCATAACCCCAGTGACCCCCCAATGGGCGGGGCCTAACCACCACTGACCACGCCCCCAAGGGGAGGGGTCTAACCCAGTGATTTAACCCCCCCATGAGGAGGGGTGTAAACCCCATGGCCCCGCCCCCATAAAATGTTTAAACCCCCCCCAGTGGCCCCGCCCCCCTGACTGCCCAGGGACTGACCTGCAGCCCTGAACCCCCTGCCCCATGGGGCTGCCTCTGGCTCTCCTCCTGGCCCTCTGCCTCTGCCCTGCCTCCCCCAGCCTGGCCCCCCCCGGACCCGGGGCTGCTGGCCCAGGGCCGCGCCCGGCTGCACGAGGCCCAGACGTGGGCCCAGCACCCGACGCTGGGGGCCTGCTGGGTGGGGGCCCTGGGCAGGCTGGAGACGGGCTGCCAGCAGCTGGGGGAGGAGCAGCAGAGCCGCATCGCCCTGGCCTTCGCCCACTGCCACCTGCAGCGGTGACGCCCAGGGGCTGGGGCCTGGCCCCCACTGGAGGGGGACTGGGGCGGGGTTCTATCCTGGGGGGCGGGGAACTGGGACACCTGGGTTCTATCCTGGGGGGGGGGGGCTAGGAACCAGGATGCCTGGGTTCTGTCCCCATGGAGGGGGCTGGGAGCCAGCACCCCTGGGTTCTCTCCCTGGGGATGGTGGTGGGAAGGGCCCCCCGGGCTCCTGGCTGAGTCCCCCCCGCTGTCCCTTGGCCAGGTCGGGCCGGCCCTTCCCTCGCTGCGAGGCTGGCAGCTCCATCCGGGCCTGCACCCAGCACATGGACTCTGTGGCCTTCGGGGTCTACACCGAGTTCTTCACCCACGCCCACAGCATCTGCTATCTCCTGCGCAGTGAGGCCTGGCAGCAGCGAGCCGAGAGCGCCGTGGACAGGTGAGACCGGAGCCAAGCTTCTAGGAGCGCCCACTCCCACCCACCATCCCTACCGCCCTGGCTAAGGGGCTGGTTGGAGTGGGGCCCGGGGCCTTTCCTCTCCAGGGAATGGCTCCTGTGGCTGAGCTGAATTTCCTGGGTCTCAGCCCAAGTTCTAGCATGGCAGATGCTCTCCCAAGGCTGGCAGAGAAGCCGAGGGCTGAGCAGATCAGGGTCTAGGGCTACAGGCGGGCGCCTGAGCAGCTGGAGTGGAGGGTTTGTGCCAGACTCCCAGCTTCAGGGCAGAAGAACCAAGTCCGTTTCCAGCCCGCGCGGTTGGGGAGGAAACTTGAGAGGGCGACACCTGCCTGAGTGTGCTGGGCGCCTGAGCCCGGCACTCGCGCGGGGGCTACTGGGCACTGCTGCCTGTGCGGTTACAGATGACGCTGCCAGGGTTGGGGGCATGTGGCAGGATCAAGGTCTCCCCTCGGTGCTGCCGCCCCACTTCTGCCCCCCCCCACTCTCCCCCAGGCTGGTAGCCAGTTCAGAAGGCGTAGCCGAACGGCTGGAAGAGACCAACCAGCTGGCAGAGCAGGCAGCACGCGCGCAGGAGGCTGCCCTGAGATCCCAGGAGGAGATCCTCCACCACGGGGAGCTGCTGAGACAGACACTGCAGGACTCCTCCAGGGGTAACCCTGGCCATGGGAGCCAGGACGTCTGGGTTCTCTCCAGGGCTCTAGGAGGGGAGTGGGATCCTGGGGTGGGGGGGAGG
>ML675667.1:3392707-3458375 GCA_007922155.1 Mesoclemmys tuberculata | reverse complement strand
CTCCCTGCACCCCACAGATCCGGCCCCGCCCCCTCCCTGCACCCCACCCCTGCTCTCCGCGCTGTCTCTGTCTCCGTTTCACTTCCCGGGCACCAGCTGTAACACACGTGGCCTGGCCGCGCGCTCCCGACACTTGTGGCGCGTCCCCCGGGGTGGGCGGGGCGTCGTGAGCGCGCGCGCGCCCCTCCCACCCGGGCACGGGCCCCGCGGCCGCGCGCCTCCTGCTGCTGGTGGAGACGCTGCCAATTTTCCGGCTGCAAAAGCGGGGCGTGCCCGGGTGTTTCCAAAGGGGGGGGTGGAAAGTGCAAGGGTGCAATGGGGTGGCCTTGGGCGAGCCGCTGGAGATCTGCCCATGCCTGGCCGTCGCCCGCTCGAGGCCCAGGCGCAGGTGGAAGCTGCTAGAAGGACATTCGGGCCCCAGCCCAGGTTGCGGCGGAGCCAGGCTTGAGGTGTCGGAGCCGCAGGGCCAGGCTGGCAGGGCCCGGCTGGCGAGGGAGCCGCCGAAAGGCCCGTGTGGGCGGCCGGGGCCGTCTGCGCTGGCTGCGGGAAAGGCGGGCGCTGCTCCTCAAATCGCACCGAGCGTGGAACGCGGCGGCCCCGGGGCAGGGCCCTGCAGAGACCGGCTGCCGAACGCCCCAGGCACGGACGTGCCGTCGGAGCGAAGACGTGGGAATCGCTCGGGGGGGTCAGGGCCGGGTGGCGAAGCTGAAGGCAGGTGTTGGTTGCAGAAACCGCAGGAATGCAGCGATTGTCCAAGGGTTGCTCCCCCACCCTGGAGTGCTGGTGCCCAGCTCCCCCCCATAGGAGGGGTAGAACCCAGGAGTCCTGGCTCCCTGCCCGCAGTCCTCACACCCTGGTGGGGCCCACAACTGGGAGAAATGCAAGCTGAAGCCTCTTTTTATGGCCGGCTGCGTCTCAGCGCCAGGCAAGCCATGCGGTGTTACATATAGGGCTTCCCCAGCCACCTTAGAGGTGGCTGCATCTTAGCGCCAGGTGAACTGTCCTGGGGTGTTATGTGTGGCTGTTCCCCAACTGTCCTGCCCCAGAGGTGGGAGCTGTCTTGTCACAGCCAGCTATGCATTAACAGTAGGTCGCTGGAAGGGGGGATTTCGCTGCCAGGATTGTATTTCGCTGCCTGTGGGAACTGGTCCCTCTCCCCCTGGGCCAGTGGCATCAGGCCGTTTGTACGCAGAGGGGTCGGCCCACTTTGACTGTAGAGACACTATTACCCGCTGGTTAGAGCAGCAGGGGCTGGGAGCCAAAACGTCTGGGTTCTTTCCCCAGCTCTGGGAAGCGAGAGGGGGCTAGTGGTTAGAGCGGGGGTGGGGCTGCGAACTAGGACTCCTGGGTTCACTCCCTGGCGCTGGAGGAGGCTGGCTGGCAGAGGCTGAAGCTGACTGGCCGGGGTTTTAAGCACATCCAGGAGTCAGGAAATAGCCAGGATTCCAGGCCCCAGCTGGAATTTCATTCAAAGGCTCCGATCCATGGAACTGCCACATCCCTCTAACTGCAAGAGAAATGGCTCCCCTTGTCAGCACCAGCCCTGTCTGCCGGGTCACAGGACGACTGGGTTCTCGCCCCAGCTCTGGGAGGGGGGTTGGGTCTTGCGGTTAGAGCAGGGAGGGGAGGCTGGGAGCCAGGACCCCTAGGTTCTCTCCCCAGCTCCCCCTCAGTCCCATCCCCTCCACTGCATATAACCGGCCACGCAGGTGACCTATCACTGATCCGACAGCTGGTGACAGGGCCCGTGGTGGCCGATTCCAGCCGGGAAGCCTTCCACGTGGCCCAGCCGCAGGCCCGAGCAGCGGAGAACAGACGTCTGGCGCGTCTGTGGGCGTTCCTCGTGGCATGCGGTGCCTTTCCAAGTGCCTTGCTCTGTGCCTTTAAATTCTCACGATTGTTCCCATCTGTTGTGGTTTGAAGCCTATTATCCCAGAGCAGGAGGATTTTTCCCCCCTACCATGTGCAAACAGGGAAAGAAGCTGAGGGCTGGACTTAGCAGCAGATTTTGGACAAGGAAGGTTCCTGCTGACACACCATTTTTCCTCCTCTCCTTGGGAGAAAAATCCCTGGGCTTCCAGAGGTGGCTGCCCCTTCTGAAAATAAAAGCCACTGAGTCTGATTTAGGGAAATGAAGTGAACATCCAGATGGGATCTTTTGTTAGGAAGTAACCTCGTGAAAGCACACGCTTTGCTAAGCAAGGATCTGACCTTACAACTGGTTTGCAAACAATAAATCAGAGTTTACAACGGGTTTGAAGGTTACAAAGCTAAACGTTGGAGTTTACAACGGCTTGAAACCAGTAAATCACACTTTACAACTGGTTTGAAACGTACGAAGCCAGAGATCGGCGCCTACAAGTGGATTGAAATGAAGAAATCAGAGTTTTCAGTTTGTTTGTAATTTACGAAGCAAGAATTCAGCATTTGCGTGGGGGTCTGAAATCTACAAAGCAAGAAATCACAGGGGGTTTGCAACCTTCCGCCCAAGAAATTGGAGTTTATGACTGATTTGCAACTTACGAAGCCGAAAACCAGAGTTTACAACTGGGCTTTAATGTTGGAAGCCAGAACTCGGATTTGCAGCTGGTCTGAGAGGTCTGAAGCCAGACACTGGAGTTTGAAATGAAGTGAGCGAGAAATCGGAGTGGCCAAAGCAAGTGGTAGAAAATAAATCAGAATCTGCGTTCCAACGGGGGGTGAAGCCTGATGTACAATTAGGGATCCCCCCCCCCCCGCGCCCCCAAGGGGGCGGGTGTTTACAACTGATGTGAGGCCACAGAGGAGCAGAGATCAGAACTCACAGCTGAGGAGAGCATTTACTGGCCGGGAGTTGGAGATTGCAGCTGCCAGCCTCTTTATTCCCGTCTTGGAGGAACCCTGGATTTTTGACTCCCGCTCGGCAAGTCGATCCCAGGCCTGGGCTCGCGGCGGGGCGTGTGTGAATGGAAATCCCATATGGGCTGGTTTTTCCCCCCCTCCTCCCTCTGGTTGTGTGTGTGTAGAAGGGGATAGCGGATTTTGTGGCAAGCGAGTCCCCCTCTCCCTGTGGCGGCTGGCCCCATCACCCCACCCCAGCCCTGGAGGCCGCGTGGAAGGAAAATAGCCAGCCAGGCTCAACCATGCATCTGTCTCTCCGCTGATTTTTGGAGCTGGAATCCGCGCCTCCCCTGGCGAGGAAGACCCCCCCCCTTCCCTGCTCGCTCTTAGCAGTCTCTGCGTTGGGTGGTAACGCCCCTGGCTGAGGCTGAGGATGGGTCCCCACATCCCCAGGGCTCGGGGGGCCCTGGGGCGAGACCTGGTGGGGGACTGAGGCCCGGAGCACTGGGCCGGAGGGTTGCAGACATGCAGAGGACCAGCGTGATCGGGATTCCCAGCCTGGACCAAGCCGGGTCCTTCTCCCAGCAGTTCAAAGCCATGCGGTTCTCCTATCACCTGGACGGCGGGGCGACCCTGGCCAGCGGCCACCGTGCCGGTAAGGGAGGGGCTGTGAAATGGGGGGGGGCATCTTCTGCAATAGGGAGTAATCCACAGGGGGGCGATTTCATTGTCAAATGGCAGAGGGGAGTTGGGAGCCCAAACTCCTGGGTTCTGTCTGGGGATGGGGATGGGGGGGGCTGGGAGCCAGGACTCCTGGGTTTTCTACCTGGCTCTGGGAGAGGGTCTAGTGGTTAGATGGGGGGGCTGGGAGTGACAGTGCCAAGCTGGGGTCCGCTCTGCCCTGCCGCAGTTCGGGGTGACAGGTGACATTTAAGCCCCCCTGTTTTTTTAGCAGGGTCTTTCCCCTCTGACCCTGCCCTGTCCCTGCCCAGCTGGTCATGCCCCCGGCTCTGGGCACATGGTGGGGGAAAGGGGTGGGCAGCCCCTGGTCTGAGACCCTGTCTCATCACCGGGGAAAGGGCTCGGTGAGCCCACACCACTCCCAGAGCTGGGGAGAGAACCCAGGAGTCCTGGCTCCCCGCCCCCCCCCCCCCAACCATTTCAGGCCCCCTGTTGTGCCAGGCGCTGCACATATCCCCCCGACTGATCGTCCCATCTGGTTAGGCCCTGACACTTAGCGAAGGACAATTCCTGCCCCAAAGACAGAGAGGTGGGAGGGGAAACTGAGTCACGGAGGGGCAAAAGGGCTGACCTAAGGGCAGCCTACAGGCCTGGAACAAAGGCCTATGGGTGTGTGTGTCCCTCAGTCTCTCCCTCGTGACCGCAGCTGGAGGGGAGGAGCCCTGCTCTCTGTCTGTCTGTCCGTCTGTGCTCCCCTCTCTTGCGACACATTTCCAGCAAAACAAATGAACCACAATATTGTTGTTCCAAAAGGTATCAGCAGATTTTGGATGCTGGAGCCCCCGTGATTATTCAGACCAAAACTATTCAGTGCTCCTTGGTTCCCTCCCTGGCTCTGGGAAGGGAGTGGGAGCTAGTGGTTAGAGCCAGGGGGAGGTGGGCTGGGAGCTAGGACTCCTGGGTTCTCTTCCCAGCTCTGGGAGGGGAGTAGGGACTGGTAGTTAGAGCGGGGGGGGAGGGGGGCGGCGGCGGCGCTGGGAGCCAGGATGCCTGGGTTCTCTGCCTGGTTGGGGGGGCGGGGTTGAGGCATCATGGCTCAGATTTGTGCAGTGGTGACTATTTGCATATTACCCACAACCCCCTGCAACCCTCCCCCAAAAAAACCCCACCAGTACCATGTCCCGGGTGGGTGATCCGGAGGCATACGGCAGGAGATCTGTCCTGCTGCCCCCCCTTGAAGCACGGGGCCCATCCCTGTGGCGTCTGATCCTGCCCCAGAGTCCAGCCCCCCCCCATTTGGGGTGCTGATCCTCGCGAGTCCCTGCTGCAGAGGCAGCGTGTAAATGGGGGGCTGCGAGTTGGGAGTGAGGGGGGGGATCTCTGGGCCTGTCGGTCTCGCCCCATGCCCGAGGGCACAAGGCGGGAGGGGCGGTGCCAAGGCTGACAAGGTTTCACCAGGCAGCCTGGGGGTGAAGTCACTGCCCGCACCTGGCAGGGTTAAGGTGGCGCTGGGATAGCAGGTAGGGGCTGAGGGGCACTAGGGGGCTGGGGGAGGCCAGGGCTGGGCGAGCAGGGGGCTGTGGGTCGGGACTGAGGGGGAGACCCGCCTGCCTCAACACACAAAGGGTTGTTGTATACATGGGGAAACTGAGGCACAGAGGAATGTGGTTACCCAGGAAGCCCCGGTTAGAATCCAGGGGCCTGGGCCTCCCCCTAGCAGGAAAAGGCCCCTCACCCCATTCCCCACACCCCTGGGCCAGCCAGTCCCGCGCCGTGGGGCCAGATGGGAGCCAGCACCCCTGAGAGGGGCAGGGCCCCGCGCCCCCTTCTCCACCTTAAGCTCCCAGGTGGTGCCAGGTGTGGTCCTGCCTGGGCTGGGCCGTTACCAGGCTTTGGGATCCCAGCCCGTCCCCCCTTTCTCCTCCTGCCCCGGTCCCAGCTGGTGCCGCCAGGATCAGGGCTGAAAGCAGGGAGGTGAGTGGTCGGGGGGGCACAGCCCGGACACCTGGGTTCTCTCCCAGCTCGGGGGGAAGGGTGGGGACGGGGCGGGGAGCTGGGAGCCCGGATGCCTGGGTTCTCTCCCAGCTCGGGGGAGGGGCTGGGAGCCCGGATGCCTGGGTTCCCTGTTCCACCCTCCCTTGCTAAGCTCTGCCGCTCGCTCCTGGGTTCCCCTGGCCTTTGTCCCCAGGGATGGGGTGCACCATGTGGGGGAGGGGAGCCCCCAGCACTCTCCCCCGCCTCCCAGGCACTGCAGCTCCCCAACCACCCTAGACCCTAGTTGGAGAAGACCCTGCTAAGGGGTGCATTGGGGGGCTGGAGAGAGCTGGGGGATGGGCAGGGCAGGAGCCCTGCCACACCCCATAACCCAGCCCCCCCCCTTTGCTCTTCCAGGCCCCCCAGGCCAGGGCCCCCGGCCACTGGGCAAGAGCCTGTCCCTGGAACCACGACGTGAACCCCGGCGTCCGGAGAGCGCCCAGCGCCTGCGCTCGGACCCTGGGCCCCACGGCGACGGGGGGGCAGCCCCGAAGCACCCCTGCAAGGAGGGCCCCGGGCCCCAAACCGCAGGGTGAGTCCCATGGGTGGGGGGGCTCCCGGCTGCTCCAGCCCTGGCCTCTCCCAGGCAGGGGGGGCTGTGGGGGGCAGTTCCCAGAAGGGGGTACTGTGGGGCATGGGGGGGGGCTGGCTGTGGGAGGCAGCTCCCAGCAGGGGGCTGTGCAGTGGGGGTCTCACTAACCCTTTCCTCCCTTTCCTTTTCCAGTCCCGCCCAAGCCAGGTCATCTCCAAAGCCCCCATCCCCCCTACCCTCCCGCCCCCATCCCCCCACCCCCCTCGCGCCCCCTCCCGGCCAACCCCCGCCTGGCCCCCAGGAGCCCCCCGACACCGCGCCCCGAGGCCACGGATGCGGCTGGCTCCTCAGCCGTCTCGTCCCTCATTGAGAAGTTTGAGAGGTGAGTGCCCCCCACCGAGAGAACCCAGGAGTCCAGGCTCTCCACCCAGAGAACCCAAAGAGTCCTGACTCAGTTTCCTTTCTCCCTCAGGGACCCTGTCATCCCTCCTCTGGAACAGCTGCCCCCTGCCCCAAGCCCCGGGGAGGCCGACGCAGCTGATGTGACCCCCAAACTGCTGGGGGTGGAGGGCTCGGGCCAGGGGGGGCTGGCCCCCTGCCCACCCCCCCTGGACACCGGAGGGAAATTGGCCAACCGAGACAGCGGCTTCAACAGCATCAGCTCCCCTTCCGCCAGCGAGGAGCTGGGCCTGGGGGGGGACGAGGGGGCCCTGGGGGCAGGCGAGGGGGGGGGCTCCATGGGGTCCCCCCCCCGCCCACGCCGCTTGAACCCGGACTCGGAGGTGGACAGCGACCTGGACGAGGGCAGCGGGGATGAGGGGGAGCCAGGGCCTGGCGCGGTGGAGGTGAGATCTGCGAGGCGCCATGAGCTGAGCCCCCCGCCCTGCCCCATGGTGCCCCACAGCGCCTGGGCCTGCCCGCTAGGGGAGAGTGCCCCCATCCCAGCCCACCAATCCACATTGCTCCATGCCGCCTGTCCCCGACTGCCAGGGCAGGGGTGAGAGGCGTGTGTGGTTTTGGGGTAGGGCAGGGCCGATGTGTCAGGCGGGGATGTGGGGGGGTCAGGGCTGGGAGCCGGGTTAACACCGTTCTCTCTTCCTCTCCCCCAGCTCACGGCCCCCCCAAAAAGCCTTCCACATCGCCAACGAGCTGCTGCAGACAGAGAGAGCCTATGTCGCCCGGCTGCACCTGCTGGATCAGGTACCGAGAGGGGTTGGGAGCCCACATGCCTGGGTTTTCTCCCCAGCTCTGGGAGGGGAGGGGGACCTAGTGGTTAGAGCAGGGAGGGGTGTCTCCTGGTGCTCACTGGTTCCTTCCCCGCCTCCCCCCCAGGTGTTCTGTGCCCGTCTCATGGAGGAATCCCGCAGCCGAGGCACCTTCCCCGGCGAACTGGTGATGGGGATTTTCTCCAACATCGGCTCCATTTACCGCTTCCATCAGCAGTTCCTGTTGCCCGAGCTGGAGAAGCGGATGCAAGAATGGTGAGCGAACAGGCTGGGAGCGGAGATGCAGCCAGCTCTGGGGCGGGGCAGCTGGGAACGCTGCGGGGGGAGTGGGGATTGGGACCTGGGGCGCTGGCTCTGATCCAATGCCCTACCCGCAGGGACAGGCACCCCCGTATCGGGGACATTCTGCAGAAGCTCGCCCCATTCCTCAAGATGTACGGGGAGTACATCAAGAACTTCGACAGGGCCCTGGAGCTCGTCAGCACCTGGATGGAGCGATCCGCCCCCTTCAAGCTGATCGTCCAGGAGATCCAGGTGAGGAACCCAGGCGTCCGGCCTCTCACCGCCCCCAGCTCAAGCCACCGACAGCCTGCTCCCCTCCCAGAGCCGGGGAGAGGACCCAGGCATCCTGGCTCCCAGCGTCACCGACTCTAACAGGACTAGCCCTCCCTCCCCTTCCCTCCCCTCCCAGAGCCGGGGAGAGAACCCAGGCATCCTGGCTCCCAGCGTCCCCCACTCTAACAGGACTAGCCCCCCCTCCCCTCCCAGAGCCGGGGACAGAACCCAGGCATCCTGGCTCCCAGCCCGCCCCCTGCTCTAACAGGACTAGCCCCCCCTCCCCAAGCCGGGGAGAGAACCCAGGCGTCCTGGCTGCCAGCCCCCCCTTGCAGACGGAGGAGGCGTGCAGCAGGCTGACCCTGCAGCACCACATGCTGGAGCCGGTCCAGAGGATCCCGCGCTACGAGCTTCTCCTCAAGGATTATCTCCATCGCCTGCCCCCCGGCTCCCCGGACAGCCAGGACGCAGAAAGTGAGTGGGGGACACCCTGGGGCGGGGGCTGGGCTGGGGGCAGGGGGCGGGCAGGCAGGGGGGTCCCAGGCTCACCCCTTCTCTCCACCCCAATCTCAGAGTCGCTGCAGCTGATCGCGAGGGCGGCCGAGCACTCGAACGCGGCCATCTGCAAAACGGTAAGACGGGCGAGGAGAGCGAGTCCCAGCCCCAGCGCTGCGATGTGGGGTGGGGGTGCTGAGTGGGGCAATTGCCCTGTACCGCCGCGACGCTTCGCCCAGCACCGAGATGTGGCCGCCTCTGGGATGGGGCAGGTGGGGAATTGCCACACAGAACGGTGCATGGGGACAGCTGGCCGGGCTCCGAATCCCAGCCATGTGTGGGGCAGGCCATGGGGCAGCTGCCAGGCCATGGAGCAGGGCCGACCCCCGTCTCACCCCCCCCAGGAGCGAATGCACTCCTTGCTGAAAGTGTACGAGCTGCTGGGCGGGGAGGAGGACATCGTCAGCCCCACTAATGAGCTCATTAAGGAAGGCCACATCCTCAAGCTGTCAGCCAAGAACGGGACCACGCAGGACCGGTACCTGATCCTGGTGAGCGACCCACGGCGGCGGGGCTCTGACCCCTGGGCAGGTGGGGAGGGGACCGGTGAGGACAGGGCTTGGCTATGACCTCTGGCCCCTGGGTGATTGCAGGGGGCTGGTTGGAGACTGCTGACCCTGGGTGTTTGGGGGGCCGGTCGGGTGCCCTCTGACCCCTCTCTACCCACCTCTCCCCAGTTCAACGACCGGCTGCTGTGCTGCGTCCCCAAACTGCGCCTCCTTGGCCAGAAGTTCGGTGTCCGAGCACGGATTGACGTGGAGGGGATGGAGGTGGGTGGGGCTGACCCCAGCCCCGTGGGCCCCTCTGCCCCACAGGCTGCCACCCCCAGTCCCACAGGCCTCTCTTTCCCAGCGTCCCTGCCCCTTCCAGTCCCATGGGCCCCTGTGCCCTGGCATCCTGCACCCCTCTGCTCCTGTGTCCCAGCCCCCTCTGCCCCCCCCCCAGTCCCATGGGTCCCTCGGTCCCACAGGCTCCTCGGCCCCGGCGTCCTGATCCCTGCACCTCCAGGGGCCCCTCTGCCTCCCCCCTCCCCATGGGTCCCTCTACCCTGGTGCCCCACCCCCAATGGGCCTCTCTGCCCCAGTGTCCCACCCCCCAGACCCCCCCAGCACTCCACAGGCAGGGCTGGGGTGTTTGGGGGGTTTCTGACCCGGTTGCTCCGGTCCCGTGTCTCATGCAGGTAAAGGAGCCGAGCGGCCCTGGCCTGCCCCGAACGTTCCTGGTGTCGGGGAAGCAGCGTTCGCTGGAGCTGCAGGCGAGGTAGGGAGACCCACCGGCTGCCGCCCCCCCTGGCCCCCTGGCTTACCCCTGCCTCCCCCAGTTCCTCCCCACAGCCCCCTCCCCACATCGACCCCCCCCATTAATGCCCCCTCTTCCTGTTTGTGCCCTTTAGGACAGAGGAGGAGAAACAAGACTGGATGCAGGTAACTGGGGGAGGGTGGGGGTGGCATGGGACCGTCCTCCTCCCTGGGCACGGGGCGCAGGGGAATTGGGGGGGGGGGATTTTGGCGGGTCACCTTCGCAAAGCCCCCCCTGGCCCACCCACTGAAGGGCCCTATTCTGGGAGGTCCTGTTGGGACTGGTGGGGAGGGGCTGCCCCCCATGGTCCTCCGCAGCACAGAGGGTCGGACCCTCCCGTTCACGTTCCCCCCACCCCCCAGGCAATTCGGGCCACAATCCTGAAGCTGGAGCAGATGCCGGTGGCGGCTACCCCCCGGCAGGAAGAGGAGGCGGCCTGGGCTGGATCACCGGTGAGTCTGTGTGGGGATATGTGTGCACGTTTGTGCATGGCGTACGTGCGTGTGCGAGGCACACCTGCGTGTGCCCCGGGCCAGCCGGTGACACTGTCCCCGTGTGTGGCAGGGCCGGGTGCTGGGGGGCCGGGCGCCCACGCCCGTCCGGGAGAAGGAGGTGACGCTCTGCATGCGGTGCCAGGAGCCTTTCACCGCCCTCACCAAACGCCGGCACCACTGCCGGGCCTGCGGCCACGTGAGCCCCGGGATGGGGTTGGGAGGGCTGGGACCCTGGGTTCCTGGCTGGGGGGCTGGGATGGGGAGAGGGAGAGCTGGGACCCTAGGTTCCTGGCAGGGGGGCTGGGGCGGGGGTCTGGGACCTTGGTGGGGGGAGGCAGCACCTGGGGTGGGGGGGACCTGGGATCCTGGTGGGGGGGCAGGGCTGGGGGGGCAGGGAGCTGGGCTGGAGGGAGGGGGGAATCTGGGCTGTGCCCCCCCCCCCGGTTCTCACCCTCTCCCCCTGTGCCCCAGGTGGTTTGCGGGAAATGCTCTGACTTCCGTGCTCGGCTGCCCTATGACAACAACCGGCCCAACCGGGTCTGTGGGGGCTGCTTCGCTGCCCTGTGCGGCCCCCCCACCACTCCCGGGCCCCCCCCCCGCCGCCGCTCCGTCCTCCCGGTGGGACCCCCCCCCCCCCCCGGCCGGCCCTCCCCGGCGGCCCCACAGTGCTTGTGCGCTGACCCCCCCGGGCTCCTCTGCATGGCTCTCCCTCCCCATCTGAGGGGAGAGCCCCCCCCGGCACTGACAGGGTCTCTGCCCCCACAGAAGCAGGCGGCGCTGGCAGCCGATCACAGCGTCATCTGCGGCTTCCTGCACTACATGGAGACGGGCACCCGGGCCTGGCACCGAGGCTGGCTGGTCATTCCCGCAAGCGAGCCCCTGGTGCTCTATGTGTATGGGGCCCCCCAGGTACAGTCCCCTCTCCCCCCGCTGCCGCCTGGCCCCTGCTAGCCCCCCTCCTGGCCCCTGCTAATCCCCCCTTGCCTGGCCTTGCTAGCTCTGTCCCCCCCCCCCGGGCTCCTGCTAGCCCAGCCCTAGCTCCTGGCTCGCAGCCCTGCCACCCCAACACCCCCCACGCACTGCACTCCCGGCTAGCCCACATCACCCCCTCCTGACTCCTGGCCCTGGGCTCCCCTGGTGCCCCCCACTCCCACCCCGCAGCCCCAGCTCTGCCCCTTCCAGCTCTCCCATGCCCCTAACCCCCCTTCTGGGCTCCGCAGGACGTGAAGGCCCAGCGCAGCCTGCCGCTGATCGGCTTCGAGGTGGGGGCCCTGGAGCCGGCCCGGGGCGACCGGCCTCATGCCTTCCAGATCCGCCAGAGCCAGCTAAGCTGGTGCTTCAGTGCCGAGTCGGAGGGGCTGCAGCGGCGCTGGATGGAGGCCCTGCGCCGGGCAGGGCGGGGGGAGCCACCTGCTGCCCCCCACCCTTGCCCAAGGACACCTGAGGGCGCCAGGGAGCTGGACTGGGTCCAACCCCCCACGAACGATACTTGAACTGTCACCAGGCACTTTGCAACCCCCCCCTCGGCGGGGCCCCTCACGGCTGGACTGCGAGCGACCCCCCCCCATTGCCAGGAGTGTGGGGCCCTTCCCCTCTAGGGGGTGCAGCCCCAGGGCCTTTCCCGCCTCCTCCATCCCATGATGCACCAGGCAGCCCCCCATGCAGTCTAGTTATCCTGCCCCCCCACCTGTCACCAACCTCACCCCCCCACCCTGATGTGAACCCCAGGAGCCCCCTCTCAAGCTGGGAATCTGCCCCCCAGCCAGGGTGTAGAGGCAGAAGCTGCCCTCCCCCAGGTGTCTAAAACCAGGGTGGGCCCTGCCCCTCACCCACTACCCCCCCATCTACTCTCCAGCCAACATCCACCCCAGCCGAGTCCCCCCCCCACCTCCTTTCCCAGCCATGCACCATTCAGCCTGAAAAATGTTTTATTGGTGCTGACACACGCTGTGGCTGGCCACTAGGGGGCAGCCTCACCTCGGTGGGGGCTCCCCCTGGGGAGATTTGGGGGTGAGGGGAACCCCTGTATTTTCTAGTGTCCCTGGAGGCAGGTTTTGTCGTCAAAGCTCAATACAGGCTTGGTTTTGTTCGGGTCATGTCGTTTCCAGCCAAGGTGCCTGGGGGGAGGGCGTGCATGGGTTGGGGGGAGTGGGCACCGGTTCCCCCCCCCTTTGTCCACCTGATCCATCAGTGCCTCCCCCAGCTCCAGGGATTCCCCCTTATATTGTTGCTATGCCTGGTTTATTCCACCTGCAACAGTCATTCCCCCAGCCACGGGGGGGGGGACCCCCTCATTTCTTTTTCTTCCGCACAACGGTCCAGCCGTCCTCTGCCGAGGGAGGGTCTGGGGGTGGGGTGGGGCTTTTGCAATCCATCGCCTGCAGGGAAAGGCGGAGGAGTCAGAGAGGGGATTCCCCCCACTCCAGGATTCAGCCCAGCCCGCCCCATCTCTTCCACCCCCCAGATCAAACCCACGGGTCCTGCCCACCACATCCCCTGGCTCCCATCCCAGTTGCTCTAGGACGGATGCCCGAGGGTGGGGGGGAGGGGCTCCTCCGCTGTCTCCTTAGGCAATTCCATCCTCCCCCCCGCAAAAGCTGCAGCTGAGCCCTGGGGTTTGTACCTCCTCCGTCTTCTCCTCTTCCTCCTCCTCGCTGCTGCTCCCCTCACTCGGCCGGACTTGTCCAGCCGCCCTGCACACGGCTGGCTGCCTCTGCACTAGCTGGGCGATGGCGTGGGCCACGGCCGCCCCCTCCCCGCGTTGGCACTGGACAAAGAACGTCTGAAGTTGTTGGCTCACCTGGTTGGGGGGCAGGAGGGGGGTTAGAAATCGGATCAAAGACCAGGAGGTGTCCCCTCCTTCCAAGAATCCCCCAGGGCAGGGTTTAAAGAGGAGTGAAGTGGTCTTGTGCTACAGGGTCTAGGACACACAGTGGGATACCTCGGCCAAGCTGCCGTCCTCAATGAGGGTGTCGAACTCGTTGTTCAGGAGCTCGGCGAGGAAATCCTCCACCTCCTCCAGCTCCAGGGCGGCTGCAGAGAGAAGGGGGGGGTGAGACGGGGGCTTCCAGGGCCCTCCAGCCTGCAAAAGGAGTGAAGGATTCTGGGAGCGGGGGGGGGGGGCTGAACCCCACTCCCCTCCCAGAGCCCAGGAGAGGACCCAGGTGTGCTGGCTCCCAGCCTGCCTGCTTTAACCACCAGATCCCGCTCCCCTCCCAGAGCTGCGCAGACCCCTGCCTCCACCAACAGAGCCTGGGGTCCCACTTGCGCCAGGCCTGGCCCCAAACCGGTGACGTCAAATCTGTGCCTGGTGCTGTACAGCCGCTCAAGGAGGGAATCCCCTGGCCAAGTGCCGGCGCTCACCATTGCTGTGGAAATACTGCTCCACCACGCCCACCATCCACTCGGCCTTCTCCCGGCCGTGCGCCCCGCCGAAGCCATTTTCCACCGCGATCTGCGTGGGGGGAGAGTTGGCGTTAGCGCCTGGCCGTGGGTCTGGCCCGGGCCTGGAATCGAGGGGAGGGGAGGGGAGGCGAGCTGGGCGCCGGATCGCTCGGTTTCAGGGCACCACCAACCAGCCCTGGGGGTGGGATTTCTGGGGCGCTGGGGGGGACCCTGCACCTCACCATGGTTCTGTGGGACGTACAAGGGGGCGGGGGGGCGCGTTTAGGGGGCCTTGATATCTCCGGATTCTATAGGAGGGGGTGGGTGTTCCACAGGGACCCGCCCTGGCCTGCGTTTCCATAGGGACAGGGAGGGAGGGAGACCCTATAGGGGCATCATCGCCCTGTTTCTGTAGGGACCCCGGGGTTCCCCAGGGAGTCCGGAGAGCTATAGGGTTGGGGGCTATAGGGGACCCTGCCCCTTCTCTCTACAGGGGCTGGGGTTCTGTGGCCCCCCCCATCTGTTTCTCTAGGGGCGGGGGGCTATGGGCGGCCTTGCCCTTCCCGGGCGGGGCTATAGGACCGGGGGGGGTCCCCGCTCTCACCTGCAGCGCGGCCCAGCCGCCCAGCACCGCCCGCACGCCCCGGCTGAAGAGGCCACGTGTCTCCTCCCTGGGCGCCGCCATGGCGGGCGGCAGGCTCGGGAGCGAGCGCGGAGAGCATCGATCCCCCGCCAGGCTGCCGCCAACAATCGCACACCGCATTCGTCGATCGATCGGTGGCTGCGTCAGGCGGGCTGGGGCCGGGGAGCGCGGGTTCGAGTCCTGCGCTCCCCTGGTGGGGGCCAGGGACTCCCCGGGCCCTGGGCTCCCGTGGGGCGCTGCCCTGGGGTGCAAACACTGCAGCAAGGGGGCTGAGGCTCCAGGCAGCCCCTTCCACTTTCCCCCATTTAGCACCCACATCTTGCTCTGGGGGGTCCTTGCTGCACCCAGGGTGATGGGGGGGCCCTGATCCTGGTCAGGGTCTGTGCCGCACCCGGGGTAACGGGGGCCTGATCTCAGCCTGGATCTGTCTGTGTCACCATGAAGCAAATGATGACGAAGAAGAACAAACCGATCTTAACAAAATCCACCTCTCCCTCGCCAGGGCTCTGCGGGGGCTGACGGCACCACGAGGAGCAATTGCACGCGGCGTGAACAAGTTTTAAGTCCTCGCTATTTTTGCCCAGATGCAGATGTTTTGGGATAGCCCCTGAGTTCGGGACCCCGGTACAATTGTCCCCTGCACTCATCAGCCTTGTCTCTGGGCCTCCCACCGTAGGAAAAGTCTGGTAGCACCTGCATCTGTCTGGATTGGACCCCAAAGACCAGAATGGACTGAACACGGTGGAATGGAAGAACCAGTCTTTCATCGGGGAAGCGGGATGGGAAGTCCCTGAGTGACAGGAACTCAGAACCAGTGCGATCCAAAATGGTCCAGTGGGGCGGCCTTCAGCCGTTATAGGTTCTGACACTTGGCAGGAGCACACGGAGAAAACACATCGCCAGCTCTTGGGAAAAGCTTTGATCTAGAGGTTGAAATAGGGAGTGTGGAAAGGCTGAGGCATTGCACATCCCATGATACCCATTAACTTGGCCCCAGGGTTGTAGACTGGAGCACAAGCCACATGTGGCGCTTTCAGAATCGGGTATTGTTCCACGTCGGGGGTGAAACTGAGACTTTCTGAAATTTTTCACTGTGAAAGCGGAGGCACCAGTCCCACATTGAGGACTCGCGCACAGAAACTGTTGCCACAGAGCAGGGACTTCCACTGCCCACGTCTGCAGACGTGCGAGATCTTGATTTTAGTCAGGCTTTTAACCCGGCCCCACGTGATATTCTCACAAAAGCAGACTAGGGAAGCGTGGGCTCAATTAAATGACTATAAGGTGTGTGCACAACTGGTGGAAAGCCTGGCCTCGAAGTGTAGCTATCAATGATTCACTGCCAAAGTGGGAGAGCATCTCTACTGGGTCCTGCAGGGGGCTGTCCTTACCATATTTGCTTGTCACCTTGGGGTTCGCTCATTTATTAGGGTTACTTTCCTGGAACGGGGTGTGTGATTCTATGAATGTGCTGCTTGTGTTACTGGTATGTTCATATGGCTACAAGTCCCCTCCCAATGGAGCTATCCTGCAGGACCTAAGGTTTTCAGGGCTGGGTTCCTCCAGCCCCAGATTCAAATAAACCCCCACAGACACACGCGTTCCCGGGCTACCCGCACGCTCAGCTGACCCCTCAGATGTCCCTGAGCTCAGCAGGCCGGGTGACCCAGCACGTTCAGCAGCCACCTTTAAATGCCCCTTTGCACCGCACCAGAATAGAGCGCACTTCTGAGCAGGCTGGGTCCAAACAGCACTTTCAGCTGCCCCCCCCCATATGTCCCTGGAGTCCACAGGCTAGGCAGAGCAGCACTTCCCAGCTGCCTCCCCCTCACTCTACAGTTGTTCTAGCAGTGACCCCCTAGATGAGCAAACCCCACAGGGTTTTTGGGCACTCCTGGGAGCTTTGGCTGATGCTGCAGAGCAAGATGGGGAAGCCGAGAACACACAGGAGTAAATGAAGTTTGGAGAGACAGAGACTGGCCACCAGCGTGGGTATAGCCATGAGTCCATTGCCATTAAAACTCATGACACTAGTAGTAACAGTGTACAAGCAGAGAGAAACAATCGAACGCTTCCACACAGGGTCAGATGAGGATTGGAGACAGCTAGCCCAGGTTTGATTACAAAAGCAGAAAGTTATACCTGGACTAAAAGAGAGAGAGAAAGTAAATTAGGTCTAAGGGGAAGAAGCAGACTTAAGCAGAGAGAGATGGCGTGCAGCTCAGAGGTTCCCAGCAAACAGGCTGTTCAGCTGAGGGTCCGGGGCACTTGAGACCAGCAGAGCCCCCAACACGATCAGTCAGGAAAAGGGGACATCCCAGTGGAATGGATGCAGCTTTTGGATCCAGGCATCAGAACCAGAGGTTTGCCTTGGGTAGGGGTTTTTGTTGGGAAGACGCAATGGTTTGAGGGAGGACACCAGGTTCGTTTATGGGTAAACAATGGCTCAAGGGAGGCTCACAGTGGTTTTCTTTATGATGAACAATAGGAGCTGCCCATTCCTGGCTGTGGGCCGTGTTCCTTGGAGGGAGCTCACAATGCAATCAGGCAGATTCAGTGTTTTGGAGACCAGTAACCAGAACGGCCTGATCACTGCGAAGCTGTGTGTGTGCAGGGGTTCATTAACATCAGGAGCAGAGATCTCCCGTCCTGTCCTGCCGTACATCCCTGCTTTGGCAGTCCCAGAGATCAGTGCAGTTCCTGCTTTGGAGCTTGGTTCTCCATTCAGTATGTTAATTTGTGTTCTGTCTTTGATGGAGATGAGGCGTCTGTTCTCCATTCGATGTGCTAATCGAGATACCTCCTTTTTACATCTTCGATGGAGACGAGGCTACGGGAGTTTCCTTAATCCTATCGCCCTTGTTTGGAAGGGTTTAGGTGTGTCTCCCATTGCCTTCTCCTTGCTTTTGGTTTCTGGTTCAAGCAGAGGCTGGGGGGGATTCAGGTGAGCCAGAGAGAGCCAGGGTTTTGTGCCCTGTTTCCCCAAGAACACAGAGTAACACTGTCCTGGGGCTGGTACGGTTCAATAGTGTCATTAATGACTTGGATCAGGGAGTGGAGTGTGTGTATGTAAAATGTGCAGGTGACACCAAGCTGGGAGGGATTGCCAACACGCTGGAGGACAGGCATTGGCCTTGCCACATTGGTGAATTGGTCAGGTCTGAAATCCACAAGATGAAAGTCAATAAAGACACGTACAAAGTATGTCAGGTAGGAAGGAAAACTCAAACACGCAAGAACAAAATGGGGAGTAACAGGCTATGCTGGAAAAGATTGGTGGCGGGGGAGGTGACAGTGGATCACAAATTGAATATGAGCCAGTGACGGGATTCAGCTGCGAAAAAGGCTAATGTTTTGGCGCGTATTAATAGGAGTGTCGTGTCAGACATGGCAGGTGATGGTCCCTCTCTGCTCAGCAGTGGTATCGCACTGTGTCTGCCTCTGGGGGCCATGCTAAACTAAACTACAACTAAATCTGCCCAGTTTTTTACCCTTTCCCCCAAGGACGCTGGGGTCACATTAGAGACAGTCCAGAGAAGAACAACAAAGAAGATTGAAGATTGACGCTATGCCCGCTCCCGCCATAAAGCCACACAGTGGATGAGATGGTAGTGAATTTGCAAACGCCGGTGAGTGGTTTGGCCCGGCCGAACCAGGCATCATTCTTGATTGGCCTTGTGGGTTGGCCACTCCGAGCAGCCATGTCAGTTGGCTACCATTTTGAGTGGGAAGTGAGTTGTTTGGACTTGACCTCGCCACAAAGTCGCCCGGAGGCTGCGTGACTGAGTGGACAGTTGTGGGCGGGTTGTTCGAACCAGGTGGCCATATTGGCAGCTGTACTGAGTGGGGAGCAAATTGGCTATGCTGGTAGATTGGCTGCTGTGAGCAACCATGTCAAGTTGGCAGCTATGTTGGGTGGGGAGCGCATGGGCCGGTCCCAGGGGTTGCCATGTTGCTTGGCGGCCATGTTGGGTGGGGAGTGCATGGGCCAGGCCCGGGGTTGCCATGTTGCTTGGCGGCCATGTTGGGTGGGGAGTGCATGGGCCAGGCTCAGGTTTGGGTTGGCCAAAGGAGGCGGCTGAGCAAGGCGGCCATGTTGGGGCAGCGAATGGATTGGTTCTGCCTTGGGTTTGGCTGCTGGTTGGCAGCCTGGCAGCCATTGTGGCTGTGCCCTGGGCGTGACTTTGCTTTTGTGCCCCTCCCCTTGACGTTGGCGTTGTGTGGGGAGGGGGCAGCGTGGCAGATAGAGTAAAAGGAGCTGGGGTGGGGGAGACCACCCCCCCCCCATTCTACAAGGCTGGCAAAATGGCTGCCTGAAGCGACTCCCCACAGAGCCCATGGGAGACTACAAGTCCCAGGAGGCCTTGCGCCCAGACGGAGCGGGGAGGGGGGGAAGCCGCGAGGCAGGGCGGACGCGGCCGAATCAGAGTCTCGATCTCGCAGCCGCGCGGGGAGCACGCGCCGGCTCAGCTTCCTCCGCCCCGCCCCCCGGGCGCCTCGTGCTGGAGACGGTGCGTCTCGCGCCTCCTCCCTCCCGCCCCTGTCCCCTGCCATTGGGTGCGTGGGGGGCGGGGCTAAAGGGGCTGTGGGGTAAATGGGGGAGTGAGTGGGGGAGGGGCGGGGTGAATGGGGAGGGAATGGAGGGGAAGGTGGGGGTCTCCAGGTGAGTGGGGGAGGGGTATGAAGGGGTGAATGGGGGAGGGGTGGGAATGTCAGGGTGGGGCAGAGGGGAGGTGGGGGTAGCCAGGTGAGTGGGGGAGGGGAGTAAAGGGGTGAGTGGGGGAGGGTGTGGGATGGATGGGGTAAATGGGATGGTGTGGGGGACTGGGAAGGTAGTGGGGTGCAGGGGAGGGTGTGGGGAAGGAAGATGTTGGGGTGCATGTGTCTAGGGAGGATTGGGTGGGGGCTCTTATTTGGCAAGGGTGAATGAAGGGAAACTGCCCCCTGCCCGCCTGCCCGCTGAACTCCACATAGGCAGGACTCGGCACAGTGGGACTGGGCAGTCCTGGGGAACCCTGCGCCTGTAGTGTCTGTGATGGGGTGTAGGTTGTGGGAACAACAGGTGGGGGGGGCTGTAGGGTAGCAAATGGGGGGTTCCCCCAGGGCATAGTGGCTGCTGGGCAGGACAGTAGGGAGATCCTGGTAATTTAGAGCTGGAAGCCAGGACTCCTGGGTTCTGCCCCTTGCGCTGGGAGGGGAGTGCGCGTAGATCTTTTTGTTATGCGTGTGCACGGTGCCTTGCACAGCCCTGGCTCTTAGACCCTAGCTCAGCACAAATGTCAAGTGTGCAGTGGCGGTGTGCACTGAATGAGGGTGTGTTTGCGCCTAGCAAGGGGCTGGGAATCCTCTCTGTGTCTCTCCCGGTCTGGCAGCTTGCCATGCCAGTAAAGCATTAGCCAGCTGAATTAAATGCAGCAGGGGAAAAGTGGCTATTGATGGATTCTCTCTCATTTTGCAGGGATTTGACACCGAGGCATCACAGCCAAATTCTCTCTGGGGGAACAGGAGACATCTGGGTGATCTGTCTTTCTCCCCCCCCCCCCTTGGCTGGGGCAGATGGTCCACCCCACACACAAACTCCTTCCTTTATGGCAGCAGGGACTCTGCTGGCAATAGTACAGCCCAGACAGAGGGTGGAGGAGAAAGAATTGCTTCTTCACTTGCTCAGCAGCCTGTTTTTGCTGTCCCCCGGAAGCTCTTCCTTGGGAGGAAGAGTGTGTTTCTGTGTGTGTGTGTGGGGGGGGGTCGTCTCCCCTGATGCACTGCCCCCTACCCCTCCTTAAGCTGCCTTGCTGGGGGGAGTCTGGTTACAGAGATGGAGGGATGGAGCGATCCAACCCCCCAAGGATTTAATTGAAGCCCTGCAATCTTGGTAGGAGGGTAGAGGGAGGGGGTTAGTGAGGGAAAGGAGAGGAGGGGTGTGTGTGTGTGTGTGTAGCCTGGAGTCCCATGCAAAGCACCCCAGACTATCTGGAATGCTTCTCTTTTTGCTGAACATGGTTAGAAATAGGGGCAAAATGGATCCAGCAAAGGATTTGGGGAGGGGGTGGAGGCTTTATGGGTCTCTCTTTGTGAGCTGTGGTGGGTGGGATACGTTGGCAGGATGATTCATTAGTGTGCGTGTGTGAGAGAGAGAGATACACACGGATAGTTGTTTAGTGTGTGTTGGGGAAACAGGTGTATTTATTTATGGGGTGTGTGTGTGTGCTTTTATTTGCCGGGAGATGCATGTGGAAATCCGGTGTTACTCTTATGGTGATGGTGGGGAGGGAAAGAATGTTTGTTTTAATTTTCTAACTCCTGCCTCTAAACATTGCCACAGAATCACTGGATGGAGGGTTAACCCCCACCCAATTTTTAATGTGGCTTCTGTTGTTTGCTATCTGTACCCCATTGCACGTTCCGCAGCTTTTTGCAAGACCTTTTGTGTGTGGCTTTCTAGCTTTCTTCCTCCACCTCCTCAGATTTTTTTTTTTTACGGCAGCCCAGATTCATCTGATCTGGGGAGGTGGTGTTTTCCTTTTAAAAACAATTTCCTTTTTGCTTGGGTTTGTCGTTCACGTAGATTTATTTTTGGGGTGAAGGACGTGGAGTGCAATTCCCTGCTCAGCTGCTCTCTGAAATGAAACACTAGTTTCTGAATGGCTGCTTAGAACCGTTCTTTATAACTGTGCCGTGCTCTTGTAATTTACACCATGCTCTCATGCCAGTTTTTTTTAAGAGGATCCCTGCTAGATTTTTAGGGGAAAGGGGTTTGTGGGAAGGAGGCTTGCTTTAAAATTAGCTGTGTTGTACTGCAGAAAATAAATTGTTCTATTCCTTGCTTCTGCATAAAAGATTGAAAGTGCCAGGTGTCCACCTTTATTCTCTTAATGATGTTTGCCTTACGTGTTTGCTTTTGGGTTATTCATTTTTTTTTTTTTGGGTCCCTTAAATTGTGCATGTCATGTCTTCCAAAAATGCCTGCTTTGCTGATTGAGTCCATCCTTGTGGTCCCTGGTTTTAGTTCTTATTGCCAGTGATGAGATCAGGACACTGCAGATGTTGATATCTGGGTCACGTTAGTGAAGACGGAACCTCCTCCGGCTTGGAATTTCAGTTGCTTGGTAGCCAATGGCCTTGGAAAAACAGCAGGAAGCCAGGAAGGTGTTGTGGTTTTTGCAACGCCGAGAGGGGACTCTGGGTAAACTGGCTTCGCAAGTTGGGGTGGCAGTCACATATCAGCTGATGAATGTGGAAAGAATTTGAATGCAGGAATCCAAACCTATTAATGCAAAGAAATAAATTAATATGGAGGCAGATGCTGGGCGGGGAGGAGTTTGTCACAATTGCATCAGTAGTATACTAGCACAAGGCAGCTGTTATACTGGTACAGAGGTGTCTTATACTGGTCCCTTCCCATCCGGGAGTAGTTATAGCAGCAAAAAGCATGTTTGTATTGATATAACTGCATCCACTGTAGGACTAGAGTTACAACAGTACAACTGCTGTGTGTAGATGAGTGTGTCCTGATTATTTACTAGGTGTAGTACGGTAGCACCTGAGAGCCCCTGTCCTGGACCCAGGTCCCCATTGTGCTAGGTGCTGTACATTATATATTAGGTGAATTACAGTAGCAGCTCAGCACCCCCAGTCCAGGACCAAGATCCCATTGCCCTGGGAACTGCACATTATATGTTGGGTATATTATGGTGTCAGCTCAGCGCCCCAGAGATTGACCCGGACCCTACTGTGCTGGGCATTGCATGTTGTATATTAGGTGTATTATGATGGTGTCTGAGAGCTCAATTCCTGGGCCAAGTCCCTGTTGTGCTGGGTGCTGTATATTTTATATTAGGCGTATTACGGTAACAGCTCAGCGCCCCAGGCAGGGACCAGGACCCCACTGTGTCTAATAGTTACACCAGTACAAAAACTGCACCCTCCAGTTGCGTGGGAAGGCTGTGGCTGAGCAGAGAATCAGACCTGGGTTTCGAAGCGCCTGGCCGGAGCTCTGACGCCTGCAGCAAGCCTCCTGTCTCTGTTTATTTCTGTCATTAGTGGCAGGTTCCCACAAGGATCCGGAGCACCTGGGATCCTTGTCTGGCTGAAATGCTTTGATCGAATTCCAGGTATTTGGCACAGGGTCAGGGAAATTGTGTGAAATGGAGCCCTTTGTGCTGTACAGCAGCTCAGACTCACTAGAGGATCCAGTGGGCTTTTCTGGACCTGTGTGCTACAAAACGATGATGGTGATACGTTGCTGGAGACATAGACATCAAAGTGAAAGCAGAAGTGATTTGCATGGTATTTAGCTGGCTCTTTCAGTGCTCAGCTAATCAGAAACTCTGACATCTCTAAAAGGAGGAGGGAAAATTGTTAGTCAGCCTTTTTTATTTTTCTGTGCGTGTGCTTTTGATTTTCCAGAAAACAGCCCCTGTATCTCCCAGCAGGCAGGAGCCTCGGCAGAGTTTCGTTAGAAAGGACTGGAAGGTGAAGTTTCGAATTTGATGGTAGCATTAGTAGTAACTGTACTTACTGAGACATGGAGGGGAAGGATTTGACCTAGTACTTTGTGAACCTTTTTATATGGGGGGTGGTGTTATAATTCAGGTTGTGATATGTTTTCTAAAGAAGGGGAAAAAAATCTTTGATCCAGGCTCGTTGTTAAAGAAGGGAAGATTCAGAATTTGGGTGGGGGTGAGAAGTGTTGTGAGGAGCTATGACTCCTGGGTTCTACACTTGGCTCTGGGAGGGGAATGGTGTCTAATGGGTTAGAGCAGGAGGGAGGTGGGAGCCAGGACTCCTGGGTTTTATCCCGAACTTGGAAGAGGAGGGCAGGCTCATTGGATCGTTTCATGATGTGTTTGTCCAGCAGTCAGCACAGTGGTTTTCTGATTGATGCTTCGGGCCCCCAGGCACTGCCTCTGCACAAATAAATACTAATCATGGTACTGTGTTTAGGTCAGTAACATTGGGAGCCAGGACACCTGGGTTCTTTTTCTGCCACTGATGAGCTCTGTTGTTTTGGCCAAATCACTTAATCTCTCTGCACCTCATTTCCCCTCCCCCATCCGCAAACTGGGCCTATTACAACTTCCTGAATGTATAAGGTCTTGGTTACACACACAAGTTAACCTGCTGTACCTATGCTGGGATGGTTAAAGTGCTACACCGCTTTAGGGTGGATGCAGTTATATCAGCAGAGCTTATTCCCGTACAAGAAATGGAGTGGGACCAATGCAAGGGGTCTTTATGCTGGTATAACCACACACACTAATATTGTGTTACTATAACTATACCAGGAACCAAAAAAAAGGCACACCCCATGCATAAATTGCAAGGCCAGGCGGGAATATGACCTCCTCCTCTATAACATAGGTCAGAGAACTCCCTTGGATTAATTCCTGGTTGAACTAGAGCAGATCTTTGAGAAAAACATCCCATCTTGATTTAAAAATTGTCATTGACGAAGACTCCACTATAGCTCTGTTAACTTGGTCTCATGGCTAATTCTGCTAATTGTTCAAAATATACGGCTTGTTCCCAGTCTGAATATTTCTTAACTTTAACTCCCAACCGATGTACAAAAAGCACCTCAAGACCCCCGTCTTCCCTATATGGAGAAATGTGTCACCAAATACTTGTGAACGTTGCTGTTTACATTTGGGAAACATGCCCACATGGTGTGTTTCTGTCTTACGAAAAGCACCTCGTTTGAGGAGTGGTGTTAAAACAAATGCGCACTGAGGTCTCTTGGCCTTTATCCGTGCTGAAATGTTTGCTTAAAGTGAAAGAAAAAGGCTTAGTCTGTAATAACCTTTTGACTTAGCCAGAAATGACAACTCTTAGTCAAAACCCTGTTGTGCTGATGCATTCCGTAGCTTTTGATTGTTCAGCCGTGACAAGGATTTGGGGCTAGCTCTTTAAACACAAAGTTGTCTCAGTCGGCCCTTTTATTTGCAGTTTGAGTTCTTGGATTTGTCACTGTTTTGCTTCTGAGTGGTGATCTCTTTATACATTTGTAGATTCACAGATTCCATGACCCATAGCGATTCCTGGGATCATCTAGTCTCACCTGTACAACTAGAGCCTGTCTTAAAAGAAATCCAATCCGTTGTCTTAGCTCGATTTTTGTCCTTTGGATCTAAATGATGGTGGTATGTGGTACATTGAATAAGGCCTCACAGACATCACTGTAGGGGAGGACAGATTTTTAAGGGACCACTGTTACTAGTTCTTGTGTAACACAGGCTTGTGTTTCCAGGCTGTTTAGAAACAATAGAGACAAAGCAAGACTAGGGCCAGCTTGGTAAAGTCCAAATGGGGATTATTTGTGTGTAAACTGAGTTATTTGCCACTGAGGGAGATTTCAGGCTCAGCTTGATGTGGCCTTCAAGCAGCTGAGCATGTGCTGTATCCTGACACCTGTTTTGCATCCTTTCAGCATGATAAGAAAATAAGAATGGTCATGCTGGGTCAGACCAATGGCCCATCTAGCCCAGTATCCTGGCTTCTGACAGTGGCCAGTGCAAGGTGCTTCAGAGGGAATGAACAGAACAGGCAATCCTCAAGTGACCCATCCCCTGTCATCCACTCCCAGCTTCTGGCAGTCAAAGGCTAGGGACACTCAAAGCATGGGTTGCACTCTGACTATCTTGACTAATACCCATTGATGGACCTGTCCTCCAGGAAGTTATCTAGTTCTTTTTTTGAACACTGTTCTAGTTTGAATCCCATTTTTTATTGTTGGTCTTGGCAGATAACACATTTTCCTTTCTTCTGTTCTATTTTGCCATGGTGGCTGATCATCAAAATGTGTTGCATTTCTGTAGCTCTTTCCAGCTTCAAAGTGCCACGCAGAATAATTAGAATTTTTTCCCTGTGAATGTTTAGAGCATTTTTGTGGTGTTCTCTGCTGCCCCCACGTATTTGTTCCTATGCCAAACATTTGATAGAATGGCTTTAATTTGCTTTGATTTTCTATTCTAGTCAGGATTTCAGATGTTTGTATCTTCATGATTTGCTCAAGGTGATTGTGAGGTGCTGTGCATGTGTGTGTGTGCGTGCGCGCGCGCTTGTGTGCATGAGAGAGAGCAAGCGAGAGAGAATATGCAGCTTTCTACTTGAGTATATCTTCTCCAGTTGGGTCCTGGGACTAGTGATTATTTTTGCTGCCCCTTTCCTAAGAACAAATAGTGCAATTGTTCTTATTGATTTCAAGGCCAGAAGGGACCACGATGATCCTCTAGTCTGACTTCTCTCATAGCAGTGGTCAGAGAAGTTCCCCAAAATAACTCCTCTTTGAACTAGAGGAGGCCTTTCAAGAAAAAAAAAATCCCTTCTTGGTTTTAAAATGGCCCATGATGGAGACTCCACCACAACCCTTGGTAATCTGTACCAATGGTTAAGACCTTTTGTTAAAAATGTACACCTTCTCTCCAGTCTGAATTTGTCCAGCTTCAACTTCCAGCCATTGGGTTGTGTTAGACCTTTCACTGCTAGATTGAAGAGCCCATTAGTAAATATTTGTTCCCTGTGGAGGTACTTAGACTTTGATCATGTCAACCTTTAATCTTTTCTTGGTTAAGCTAACCAGATTCAGCTCCTGGAATCTCCCTCTTGAATCATCTTCCTGGCTCTTCTCTGAGCCTTTCCCAATTTACCAACATCCTTCTTGAGCTATGGACACCGGGCGTAGACACAGGATTCCAGCCACGATTGCACCAGAGCCAAATCCAGAGGTCATAGAACCTCTTTGCTGGCAATTTTTGAATGAAGACTAGGAACGTTTTTCTCAAAGATCTGCTCTAGTTCAACTAGGAGGGAATTCAGGGCTGCAGGTGGTCGAGCTGAGGATCACAGTGCTGTTTTCTGACTTTATGATATGGGACTCTGTGAACACTTACATTGCAGTTGTAGCACAAGGTCAGCTAGACCAGGGTCCCCCCTGTGTTAGAAGCGGTACAAATCTGCCCTGCCCTGAAGCGTTTACAATCAGGTTGCGTTTGTGCTGTTTCTGGCTAAATGAGAGCCTGATCTTGGCTGGACTGCTTTAATATGAATAATAAAATGCATCTGTTTAAAACCACAGGCCTGGAATTTTTGTGACGTTGCCACCTGTGGGAATAGGTGGCTCTTTGAAGTCCAATCCCTTTGTGGAACCTTGCCCGTTTGGGTCGTTCCATGGCGCTGTTGTTCCGTTGCACATATTTCCTCAGTTTCAGTCTGCTGGTGTGTGGAGAAAGCCACTGAAATAGAAAAAGCTCCCTGTGAGGTACCAGTGTCTTTAATGTGGACAAGGGATCTGTTCTGGGTCCAGTTCCATTCAATATCTTTGTGTGTGCTTTGGATAATGGCATAGAGAGCACCCCTACAGAGCGTGTGGATGGTACCGAGCTGGGAGGGGTTGCAAGTGCTTTGGAGGACAGGATTGAAATTCAAAATGATCTTGACAAACTGGAGGAATGGTCTGAATAAAATAAGTCAACAACATAACACTGTTGGGGGGGGGGGAAGCAAACATCATCTGGGTTGTATCAGGAAGAGTTTTGTAAACAAGACGTGAGAAGTAATTCTTCCACTCTACTCAACACTGGGAAGGCCTCAGCTGGAGTATTGCGTCCATTTCTGGCCATCATGCTTTGGGAAAGATGTGAACAAACTGGAGAGTCCAGAGAAGAGCAACACAAATGATGAAAGGGCTGGAAAACGTGACCCCTGGGGAAAGATTGAACAAATTCATGTTGTTTAATCTGGAGAAGAGAAGACTGGGGGGCGCCCCTCAAACAGTCTTTATGTACATAAAACGTTGCTTTAAACAGGAGAGTGATAAATTGTTCTCCTTATATGCTGAGGACAGGAAATAAGTAATGGACTTAAACAGCAAGGGAGATTTAGGTTAGACATTAAGAAAAACTTCCTGGCTAAGCACTGGAACAAATGACCTAAGGAGGTTGTGGAACCTCCATCACTGGAGGTTAAGACAAACACCTGTCAAGGCTGGTCTAGATAATGCTTAGTCCTGCCTCAGTACAGGGGATGGGATTAGACAACCTATCAAGGTCCCTACATTTCTATGATTTCCAAGGGACAGCTGTCTTTAAATAAGTGCCAGCTGGTTCTGGGCAACCCTGAAGTTTTCCTGATTTCTAGCATGATCGTAAAGAAATAAAAGATGGCAAAAAGACCAGGATGTCTTTGTGTCCTTCTGAGGGAATGAAGAACTACTGATCACCACCCTTTCTCATTTGAAGACTCTTATCGTGTCCTTCCTCAGCTTTCACTTCTCGAGGCTAAACATGCCCGGTTCTCTCAAAGGTTTCCTAAACTTCGGACCATTTATGTTTCTCTCCTCTAGACTCTCCATTTAGTTCACGTTTTTTTTAAGGTGTGGTGTCCCAAGCTGGACACAGTACTCCAGCGGAGGCCTTAGCAGTGTGGAGTAGAGCAGGACAACTACTTCCCGTGTCCTTCATGTGACTTTCCTGTTAATGCATCCCAGAATGACATTTGTCTTGTTTGCATCGCACTGTTGACACATGTTCAGTTTATGATCCAGTGAAACCCCCGGATCCTTTTCTGCAGTACCACTGCCTAACCATTGTGGGTTTAATGTTTTCCTTACAAAGTGTAGTACTTTGTGCTCGTCTTTACAGACATTCCCTCTTATTGAATTCAGACTAGTTCTCCAATGTAGGTTGGAAGCTCTTTGGGCTGGGGGCTGGCTCTTGCTATGAATTTTTACCAGTGTGGGTAATTAACCATTAGAGCAATTTCCCAAGAGTCATGGTGGCAATATTAAAATCAAGAGGTTTTTTTTTTTCCTAAAAGGTCTGCTGTAGTTCAAGCGTGAATTAGGGTCGGAAAGTTCAATGGCTCTTGTATAGAAGATCAGACTAGATGAGTTTTTCCTTCTGGTGGTCTTGTCTATGAATAAGAGGGGCATGATGAAAGGATTTGAAATAAAGACTGGGATGTGGATGGTAGGCATAAAGCTTCTGTTCTCCCAGTGTCTTAACACCAGAAGAGACATTAAATGAAGTGAAAAGGAGGCTAAAATTCTTCTTCCACACAGTGAATGACTGGAAGTCTGCCACAAGAAGGTGTTGAGGCCAAGCACTTAGCCAGGTCCAGAGAAGAGATTGGATCCTTACGTGGCTGTCCAGACCACTCAGAGTTGTTGGAAGGAGTGGTGGTAAATCCTGGGAGGGATATTACGCTGACTTTGTGGTATGGTGATGTGAGTAAGTCTTGCGCTGTCCCCTGTTGAGCTAGACGCTGTAGCTGCACACAATGAAACTTTGCAATCTGAGTAGTCTTAAGTATGCCGTGAGATCACTGTCCCACAGTCAAACCAGCTCTTACTGTTCGATTTCCCTGGCATTCAGTCCTGTGCTTCCTCGTTCTGAATTTCACACTGCATGCTCAGAGGAATTGGAAGTGCCGATTCTTCAGGGACCACTGCGCCCTGCTTATCAGCGGCACAGGGCGGCTGTCTGTGCCCCTGCTGTGCCGATAGGCTCCCATCAGTGGTTGGTGTAGCATCGAGTGCTGAAACTGACCCCTTTTCTTAATGGCTGTCTCAAGTTGCCAGCATCTGCTCTGATAAGATGGCAGTGCCTTGTCCTGGAAGAGCCTCTAGGAAATCTCAGAATTAGATTGTAGCTGCGCCAAAAAAAAAAAATATATTGAGGGCTTGGCTGCAGACTGCAAGTGGTGGTTTTTGGGACACGTGGAAGCTAAATAGATTCATGGGCTTTAAGACCCAGAGGAACTGTTAGCTCATTCAGTCTGATCTGTATAACACAGGCAGGAGAACTTAATTCTGTTACCTCTGGGAGCCAGGACTCCTGGGTTCTCTCCCTGGTTCTGGGATCCTTTTACAAAGGTAGACCCCAGAACTGAACCTGGTATGCAGCACTGTCATAACGCAGTGTTCTCCAGACCAGGGAATAGCTTGCCAGGGTGGTGCTCTTTGTGGAGACTGGAGTGGAGTCCATTAATTCATCTCTCCATTTAACATTTCCTTGATCCGGCATTCTAAATGATTAAATGCACTTTCATTGAGCAGTGAAATTTACGCTTATGTGAGAACTCTTTAAAAATCCAAATGTCCAAACCGCATCCAGACACTTGCGTGCTGCAGTTGCTGTGCTGTCATGGTGTCTGGAAACCCAGGTTTCGCTGGGCTTGGTTAGCCATTATTAGTTAAGGATCCATAATGTGCTCGAGACAGAAAATAAATACAGCCCCTTGGCCAAGGAAGTGTACAAGCTAAGAGGCTGGCATGGCTGAGACAGTACATTTTAGGAAATCCAGAGGGGGGAGATGTTTGTTGAGTTATGAAGAACTGGGAGTTTCTCTTCCTGGCTCCACTGCTGATGCGCAAGGCATACTGCCTTCCTCCTTTGTGCCTTGGTTTCCCCTCTCACCATTCATTTGTTGTTCTGGGCCTGGGCTATGTCTTGCATCTGGCACAGAGGGGCGTCTAGCTCTGTCAGGGCTTGTCCAGTGCCACCAGAGCACCGCATGAAACAAAAGACCTTGATATCGAGTGGGGACTCGGTCCAGTGTCTGGAACAATGAGGGGGCTGTGGTCTCAGTCGGGGGGCCGTACAGCACAGCGATGGCCTTGATTTTGGTCGGGGAGGGGGGACTCAGATGACCACATTGCAAAGGATTAATACAAATAGCGAATTTTAAAAGGGGGAGGGAGCCAGGTGAATATTGCTGAGCGATTTCCCCGCTTCGTTCTGTGTCACCTGGGGCTCAGCTGAAGGGAATTTGGGCCTGGGGAGAAGAAGCCCCCAGGGAGTTTGACGTCTGGTGGCTGCTTTGTGATTTACCTTCTGAAATGATCCTATTCTTGGCCCCCCCCCCTTGCCTTCTCCTTTCAGGTTGCTATGGGGATCTTCTGAGAGGAAGTAAGCCCTAGTAACATCGCCACTCACAATGTGCCGGGTGTGAGGAGGGAGGACACCAGGGAAAGATACCAATGGCTACAGACTCGGGCGAGCCGGCTAGCACGGAAGAGCCGGAAAAACCTGCTGGAGTGTCTCTGGATGGCGGGATCCCGACCATCAAGGCTGCTTTGATCATGGAGCCCGCTGGCGCCCCTGCCTCCGGGGGTGCCACAGAACGGAAGCGGTTCTTCCGCAAGAGTGTGGAGATCATGGAGGAGGACAGAGCCGCCGAGCCATCTCCCAGGGACGAGCAGGAGCCGCTGGCCGCGGATGGTCACCGAGGGGACCAGCTCTCTGCCAGTGTGCTGGGGCAGGAGGCCAGGAATGAGGTGGGTTCCAAGGCCATTTCGGAGGCCTCCAAGGAGAAGACCAAAAAGGAGATTGAAGAGGAGGCAGAGATGAAAGCAGTAGCCACCTCCCCCGGCGGCCGCTTCCTGAAGTTCGATATCGAGCTGGGCCGAGGGGCCTTTAAAACCGTCTTCAAAGGGCTTGACACCGAGACGTGGGTCGAGGTGGCCTGGTGTGAGCTGCAGGTTGGTACAACAGATCTCATTCTGTGCCATAACCGGTGCGTGTTCTCTTAAACCTCCAGTGCCTGGAGTCCCGCGACTGTAAAACCAGGGTGGATGCCTGGGTTGTAAGAACTGAGATAGGTGAGCGGCCCTCTGTGCTATAGCCAATGAAAAGTGGTGCGTGCAAATTAGCTGTAGAGCAATGGTGCCGATTGGTTGCGTTACTGCTGAGATATTCTTGGGATGGGAAACAGGCTGCGATGAATCAAGATGGGAATGAAACGTTTGTCTAAAAGAGCTGCCCTACGCGTTCGTTTAGGGGGCTGGGTGGGTTCTATGGCCTGTGTTATATCGGATTTCAGACTAGACCGCGTGATCCCTTTGGCTTTGGAATCTGTGAATCCCAGTGGGGCTTGAACTTGGCAATTGAACCTGCTTGTATCTGTTTCCATTGCATACCCCTGGCTCCGTAGACTTTTTAGGCTTCAGAGTGACGCGCAGTGACAATCCTGGAATCTGATTCTATAAATAGAGAAGAAGGATTATATTGCTAGCCTAAGACTTGGGATTCCCTGCTTCACCACACACTTCCGGGTGTCACCTTGAGCACGTCATTCAGTCTATTGGTGCCTCAGTTTCCCCGTCTGTGTAGCACTGCCCTGCCTCACAGGGATGTCGTGACAAGTCAAGATTGTGAAATGCTTTGAGCTCTGCTGGTGAAAAGTGCTGTATAATTGTGGGGAAGTCCTATGGATTGGGTCAGACTCGGTTTATGCCAGGGGTCCATTCTGGGCTGGGAATCTATGAATCCGTGAGACCCAGTTACAACTACTATTCTTCTAAATCTCTGCTCAGGCTTGCTTTTTAAAAATGAAACATCAGCGGACTGTCAGACACTCGTCTTTTGTGGGGACATCACTCCTTTAAGCCTGGACGATTGCAGAACGGGATCACACCATCCACCTGCGCTGAGACAAGTTCAGGTGCACCTAGACCGTCCCTGACAGGCTGTGTCTAATCTGTTCTTAAACCTCCAGTGACGGGGATCCTGCAGCCTCCTAGGTCACCTCTCCTGGGGCTAACATTGCTGGGAGAGGAGTGTCAGCTGAATCAGCATGGGATGGGCTAAGGGAATGCTCTGAGGGGGGGTGAGCAATATCCTGGGTCCGGCAGCAGGCCTGCCATAGCCTGTAAAGGTTACTGGGGGGAGGTGAGGGCAGAGAAGCTGTGTCATGTACCCCTCCCCCTGCCCAGCTTGCTGAAAGGATTCTGAATGGCTTTGTCTGGCATGACAGCGAAGCCAGCTCTGAGGACTGAAACTATCTGCCCCCTGGTCTGTGGTGCATTAAATGGTCCTTAAAGCCCCAGCGCCTGAATTCATGTGACAACGTGAGATTCTCAGCTGGCTGTCATTTAAAAAAAAAAAAGGTTTCTAGCAGAGAAAAGCTTTGAATCATGACCCATAAAGGCTCCAAAACCAGGAAGCTAAGAATCCCTTCTCTCCACTCTCCTTTGGAAGTTTGTTGGAGTCCCTGACATTGGAGGTTTTTAAGAACAGGTTGGACAAACCCTTGTCAAGGACAGGCCAAGTTGGTCTGGATGGCCCCTCCAGATTTCTTCCAGCCTGACGTTTCTAGGATTGTCTGACGTTTAATCCAATTCTGTGAGATTTTGACTCGGGGGTTTGTGGAAGCCTGTGGCGGATGATGCGTGAAGTTGTGTGCGGATGCAGGCCATGTGGTGAGTGTTCTGTTACGTCTGTCAGCTCTTCCAGCGATCCCCTGGCCAGTCTCTGCCCAGCCCCTCGGCTGTTGGGCTGAGGCCGCCACCCAGCATGCTGCCCGGAATTGGATCGCTGTTTCCTTGTGTCTGTTTCTGGGTCTGTCTCCACCTGTTTTATTTGAATGGGGACCATCTTATTGTGCTGTGTTTGTACAGCACATCATGCAGTGGAGTCCTGGTCTGTGAGGGAGGCCCTGAAGCGCTACCATAATGACCTAATAATTAGCAATAGTAACATACAGGTCAGAGCAGGCTGCAAAAGGAGAGCCGATTCTCCCAGCCCTGGTAGGTGATACTGACGTCAGACATCCCAACCAGCCACAAGCAATGCTCCTAACCCTACACTGGTTATCAAGGATAAGCTACAACAAAAGAAACATAGCTCCCTTTATTGCAATTCAATCTCTAGCCCCCAGTCAGCCACTAGGGTCCAGTAAAGAGAGAAATTATTTAAAACTCTATGCTCTTCACCAAAAAGGTTCTCCTGCCCCTATAGAGTCAGCCACATAGCCAGATCAATATCAATACCGCCCTGCCAGCCAATCCTTAAATAACTAAAACTTTAGTTTCCTTTATAAAAGGAAAGAAAGAAACTAAGAGAATGTTAAATGACTAAGGCAATCACATACATACAAATGGTTTAAAAGTCCTATATACTATGTCTTCATTGGAATTGTGGAGTTTGCAGGCTTGTACAGTCCCTCTGGCGTACATCCGGTACCTGGATGGGTCTCAGTCCTTTGTTTCACAGCATCAGTTGTAAGTGAGTAGTTGATTTCAGAGATAGATGAAGACTAAAGACCACGTGACGTGGTGCAGCTGCCTTTTATGTCCCTTTGCCATGCTGCTTGCGGAAATTTACCAAAATAAGATGGAGTCCAGGGTCACACGAGTAAACCCTGGTGACTCATCAGGTGTAGCCCTGCCGTCTTCCCCTGGGCCCGTTGCACCTCTGTGAGTTAGTGCTGCCGCCCTCCTGTCTGGCGTGTTGCCCAGAAACACAGCACAAGTTGAAATACAGATACATCAACACATCCATAACTTCCAACACAAATATGACACGTACGCACAAACAATATCATCATAGTTAGCAAATTATAACCTTTCTAACAGTCCCTGACATGGCCTATCTCATAGGAATGATTGTAATTTTGACATACTGATGTTAAATAGTATCATAAATGCTCCCCTTAATCCAGCCAGCTTCACACACCTAATAAATAGCCCTAGTACGTACAGCACCTGGCTCAGTGGGGTTCTGGGCCATGACTGGGGTTCCTAGGGGCTAGCATAATACATCTAATAAATGACATCAAGGGGTCATGCACTTCATAGCTCATTGTACACACCCTCCGTTCCCCCCCCCCACACAAACTGCTTCGGATGCCACCTTCCCATCCCCCTGTGTTGCAGAGACTCTCTGCAGCCCTCCCATCTCTCCCTATGCCAAGGGTTCTGTGTGCTCCACCCAGTCCCCCCATTTCCCAATAACAAGGCCTCCATCCCCCCCATTCTAGTGGCTCGGGGTGCCCCCCATTCCCATTTCTCTCTATGCCCCCCATGAGATCAGGGCCCCATTGTGCTAGGTGCTGTACAAACACACACACATTCACAACCTTCCCTGGAAGACCTGTTCAGAGGGGAAGCAGATGCCTGGGGTAGCAAATGGGAATCATAAAATGAACCAAACTCTCCTCTTTCCAAAAAAAGGAGAGAGAGAGAGAGACACTTCATTCAGGAGCTCGGGTCTCTTACTAATCAGACCTGGCAGTCTCTGGGGATGTCAGAGGATATCTACCACATACAGAAAACCCCAGGTTCTTGAACGTAGCAGAGTAAAGCAGAAGAACCAACCACGGGAAGTTAAACCAGACCATTGGAAATAAGGCCCCAGTGTTTCCCAGTGATGGTGATGAACCATTGGAACAACTTCTTAAGGGAAGTGTTTGGATTCTCCTTCTCTTAATGTCTTCAGACCCAGAGGGGATGCTTTTCTGGAAGATGCCTGAGTCAAACACAGGTTATAGGGCTCCATAATGGGGGAACTAGGTGAAATTCACCGGCCTGTGCTACCCAGGAGAATAAACTACCTGTCTGGCCCCTTCTGGCCTGAAAATGTACAAATATCAGGATGGCTCAGGCCTCTCCTTTGTGCCTGGTTGTGTCTAAGCAGTGTGACAGTGCTGGACAGGAAGCGAAAGAAGACGCTGTCTCCAGTGAAACTGTGAGGAAAAATTAAGGGACGCAGAATGTGAGTTGGGATTTGACCCAGACATGAGGTCCCTCAGGGAGGGAATTGTAATGACTCTTTGCAGCCTTCTTAGGCATTGGACTGCTGCCTTTAATAATGACAAGAGCTTTGGTCTTATCTTACCATGGTAAGCACATCAGGGCAAGAGTTATGTACCCAGCACAATGTGGCCCTGATCTTAGATGGGGCAGGGACTGTCTCTCGATGTGTGTCTGGGGAGCGCCTGGCACAGCGGGGCTGTCATCTCAGCCAAGGTGTCTCAGCCCTACTGTATTGTGAGCAACTCTAACATCATAACCTAAAATAACGTGTCTCTAACCCAGAGCTCTTAGTGTCTCTTCAGCACAGCTCCCAGCGGCAGCCTTATTGCTTACGGTTTATTTTTCCCCTGCAGGAGCTTTCCAGATTCTCCATAACTGGCTTGTCCAAGAGACGTAATCCCACAAGGAATTATTTTTTACCTCCTTACCTGGGGTAGAGTAACTATCCTAATGCATCGTGGGTGACCTTATAAAAGAGTGACCGGGAATGCAGGTGGGGAAGGGAAAATGCCATTTTAGAGCAAGCCGGATCTTTGCCAGTAAAAATCCTCTTTGTTTACAGGGGAAAACTGAGCTGAACAGCAAAAGCCAGTGTGTTGCTTGCTGGTCGTGCTGTGTCTTTCCCTTTGGCGAGAGGCAGGACAATTACCGTACACCTCAGAATTAGTTTGCTCTTCTGCGCAGGCAGTTAGGTCTGCCGAGCCGGGTCAGAATTTTCCACTCCTTGTGCACCCCATTCAGCCAGGAATGAATTCAGGGTGGTTTGGTGGCTTGTGTTATCTGGGGGGTCAGCCATGGTCCTTTCTGCTCTTGGAATCTGTGAATCTAGAGAGCTCCGAGCAGGGCTGTGTCTGCTCAGAACAGCGCTGGTTATATAAATGAGGCTGCCACGGCCGCCTGCTTCCCTTTGTTCCAGCAGTCCCTGCTCCAGCCGGACAGAGCCCTTGGCTCCGTACCATACTGATGGGCAGGCTGAAGGAGGCCCCTTCTCTGTCACCCTCTGGAAACCCACCCCATAAGTCACGAAGGCTTTGATACCATGGCTGATTTGCTCTGTGATAGCAATATAAGTGGGTCACCACATGGTTCTCTTCAAATAGAGGGTTGCTGGAATGGAAGTGGAGCTCCTCTTTGGCCATTTACGAATGCGGCACGCTGCCCTGAGTGCCCTGCTGGGATGTCTGTGGGGCTCGTTTTAACAGGGGAAACCAGCAGGAAGGAAAAAGCGGGTTCCCAAGGGCTGTGATGGAGTCACCATCACTGGCGGTTTCCCCAAGAAGATAGGCTGTTTCTCTGAAAGCTCTGCTCCTCTTCCACCAGGAATGATTTCAGGGCAGCTCTCGGGCAGTTTTATACAGGAGGAGGTCAAAGTAGATGGCCACCTTCTGGCCTGTGGAGGATCTATGACATTGCTGAGTGATGCGTTCGTTCCATCCTTCCACAGACATGTTTGCATGAGGACAAAAGACACTCCATTTCCAAGGTGCTTGGAAGTGATGGGTGATTAGCAGTCAGAAAAGCACCCAAGTGTAGCAAGGATGCAGAAGGTTCAAATGCAGGAAATATCTCCTGTTAGTGCCAGACCTAGAGGAACGCTTCTTTTCCTCCACAAAACCTCAGATGTGTCTGATTTCCGAGCCCCCTCCTTTTGCTTACATTTGTGTCCAAAATGCAATGCTGGGGTGGCCTCCCTCCCGCCCCATGAGACCGTTTCCCTCCAGTGTGGGAAATCAACCTGTGTTTAACAAGTCCCTGTGGCCCTATGTGGATGGGGATAGAATATCCAGTTGGTAGCAGCCTGTGAGAGATTAATTGCTTTTTTTTCCTTCTTAGCGATGCTAAAGTGATATTTGGCCTTGGGGAGTGAAAATCAAACCTTTTAAACTGTAGCAGAGAGGGTAGCCTAGTCATAAACGCCTTCTTTTCAGCAGTTAGCCTCGGTCTTTTTTGTGGTTTCTGTTGCCCTTTGGTAATTTCCCAGCTATCAGCTCATCTAAGTGCCACTTAGACCACTGTTTACATTGGCTTATTAAACCATAAGAGGTTCTGCTGGGAGGACTGCGCCGTCTAAAAGTGACCCACAAGAGGAACCTTTGAATGTGAGCTACCCCCAGAAACTGGATGATAGATAGGAACGGCAGCATTTAAATAAACTTCCTGGTAAGTACTGGGAAGTTGTCAGGCCAGCTCTGAATTTGCTGTAAATTGCCGTGAAACCACAACAAAAAAAACCAAGGCACAAGTAGCAGATGAAGAGGAGGAAAGGTCGACCTTGTGACTGGGAGTCAAGAACTCAGGACTCTGTCACCTGTATGACTGTAGGCAAAGCCCTTGAATTTCTCCATGCCTCAGTTTCCTCCCTGTCTCTGGGAGGAGCTTGGGTCTGCTGTTGGGAGCCTGGGCCCAGTTCCGGTGCCTGCAGTTCGAGGATGTTCAGCGAAGAGTATGGGGATGATTAAAGGCTTAGAAACCTGCCTGAGAGCAAGGGACTCCAGGAGCAGAGTCTATTCAGCTTAGCAAAGACAAGGGTAAGGGTGACTTTAGCCCTCACTCTTCGTTCCTACACGGGGAGCAGCAATGAGTTAATAAAGACCTCTTCAGTCTAGCAGCGGAATGTCTAAGCCAGATCCCAGGGTGGGAAGTTGGAACTATTTCCATACTGGAAATAATGGATGGAAGATCTAGTCCTGACCCAGTCCCAAGCCCACCTGCCCGGATCTGAGGCCAAGAAATGGAGTCGCTTTCTGACCCGACCCTGGCCCTGTGGGCAGGAAGAGTGGAGGAGAGCTGGCTGGACCGGTCCTCAGTGGGGTCCGGTCGTCTGCCCGCCCAATCTAGCGCTGACACTTGTACTCCTGTGTGTTTCAGCTTCTTGGACCTCAGGCTCGGGGAAGGGGCTCTCTGAACCGCTGGGACTGAGGTAGAGTTTCTGCGTTGGTGGAGTTAGATCCAGCTCAGGAGGTTGACGCGCACTGGAGACTTTGTCCCAGATGTGCAGACCCCTAATGGAATGATTAAAAAAGTGGCTAATGCCACCTCCCATCTTTCTAACAACAGTCTCAGGCGTTTTCTGCTCTGATCCTGCTGTCCTATAATCCAGTAAAGTTGCTTTCTACCCTGCCCCACTGCAACTGTTGCCTTTAATCCTCACACTTTTAGACAGATGTTGCATGGCAGAAGTGGGCTCGCTAGGGTCCTTGTTTAACAGGCTGAACTGTTGATTATCTTGAACAAATACAACTGGGGAAACGCCTGCTGATTTCGTTGCCTGTGGGGAGGAAAAGCATTCTTGGTGCGTTCCAGTCTCTCCCCTCACCTGCTCTGTGAGAGCATAGACAGAGTTTGGATCTGGCTGGGGTTGAGGCCTGATGGGAATGGGGCTTGTGAGCCAGAGGATATGGTCTGCCCATGCACATACAGACGTGGTGTGGTGTGCACGCAGACAGGCACACACACACAGACAGGATATGGGCTACACACACAGGGACACAGAAGACGGAGGATATGGCCTGCATATACACACAGACGGGGACACAGGATAGGGGCTGCGTATACACTTACGGAGGGTATAGGCTGAGGTTTAGGGACACCCAGAGCAAGGGCTGGCAATCCTGGCCCTCTTGGCTGAGTTGAACCCAGTTACACTTTTGGTCTTCGCAACATTTGGACCCTGAGTTCCACAGACTGTGTGTGCGTTGGGGAAAAGAAGGACTTCTTTCAGTTTGTTTTAAACCTGCACCCCGTTCATTTCATTGGGGACCCTTGGCTTGTGTGTTATGGGAATGAGTCAGTGATGTTTCTTTCTTCACTTTCTCCCCACCATTCATGAGTGAGTGTGGGTGTCCGCGTGTGCGCATTCCTGCGGACCATAACCTCAGAGTACGAATTTCCGAGCGCGCAGACCTAAATGCAGCCGCTGAGGTTGAACTGCACTGTAAACTTTGTCACTGCTGCCGAATCAGAATTATGTGCTGCTGTGTTTTAAAAGTGTACGATTATCTCTCGAAAAGACGCGGTCACAGTCTAGACATACATAATTAGGGCAAGAAATTTGACAGGGAGCTCTTTAGCCTAGCAGCCAAAGGCTAACCAGGTCCAATGGCTGGATATTGAAACAAAACAAATTCAGACTAGAAATAAAGCATGGATTTTTTTAACAGGCAGGGAATTAATAATTGGAACAATTTACTGAGGTTTGGGGTGGATTCGCCATTACTGGACATTTTAAAATCAAAATGGGATTTTTGTTTCTAAAAGATCAGCATTAGTTCAACCAGGAATTAATTCTGGGAAGTCCTGTGGCCTGTGTTATACAATAAGTCAGACTAGATGATCTCAGAGGGCTTCGTGATCTATGAATCTATTTTGTGACCCTAAAACTGTTGCCCAAAAGCATAACCCTGATTGTGATTTTTATGGGTGTCTTACATATAGGCAGATATGGTCCCCCGCCTTAGAGTTTAGCATCTGAGGTCATAGCCTAAGATTGTAGGGCAGTATTCACTACAGCCTTGTCTACGAAAAAGCTGTAATGTTTTCACTCTCCCAGTATAGCTGTTCCTATTACTATACCAGTATAAGGCATCTTTATACTTGTATAACTAACTGCCTACACGTTAGGGCTTCTACTGGTACAACTATATCAGTAAAACAAACAAACAAACAAATCCCACCCCTCGCCCCCATAGCTATCCTAGTAAAGATTCAAGTATAGACAAAGCTTAACACATGGTGTCATAGTTGAAAAGGGAGCAATAGAGGAATAGATTCCTAGGCCAGAGGAACCACGGTGGTCGTCTAGTCTGACCTCTCGTATAACACAGGCTATAGAACTTCCCCAGAATAATTCCTTAAAAAAATCCCATCTTGATTTAAAAATTCCCAGTGGTGGTGAACCCACCACAACCCTGGGTAATCAGTTCCCATGGTGAATTCCCCTGGGTTAAATATTTATGCCTTCTTCCCAGTCTGAATTTGTCTTGCTTCACTTTCCAGCCCTCGAATTGTGTTAGATCTTTGTCTGCCAGATTGAAGAGCCCATTACAAATGTTACGTTCCCCAGTGTAACCAAGTGACCCCATTACCTTGTCTTGGCTAAATCGAATAGATTGAGCTGCTGGAGTCTATCTCAGAGGCATTAAATGCCTACCTGCCTTTGAAGATCTGCGCCAAGGTGCGGTCCCAGTATAATAGCTAAATGACAACTAAATGGTGACCGTCCAGAGCAAGGAGACGGAGTCTGTTTTATTCCCCCTTCCCCAGGACAGGAAGCTAACCAAAGCAGAACAGCAGCGGTTCAAGGAAGAAGCAGAGATGCTAAAAGGTTTGCAGCATCCGAACATCGTCCGGTTTTATGACTCCTGGGAGTCCACAGTGAAGGGGAAGAAATGCATCGTGTTAGTCACTGAGCTGATGACGTCTGGCACCTTAAAGACGTAAGTCTGCCCGTCCCTCACCCTGCCCCCAGTCACACTGGGTGCAGGCATGCCGAAGCTCATTATTGTTGCCCCTTGTTCTTGTGTCCCGTGCAGTGGTAAATAACATGTCTGCTGTCCCTTTCTCCACACCAGTCATGATTCCATTGACCTCGCAATGGCCGATTTAGGCCCCTTCATTTTTATGTGTAGTTGGGATTATTTTTTCCAATGTGCATTTTTACCAATTTACCAGCATTGAATTTTATCTGTCATGAATCTTATTTCAATCTGGTCTTTTAAAACCCTGCTGGGCTTCTGATCTGGTCTACACTGCAGAGTTAAGTTGATGCAAGGCAGCTTAGGTCAACCTAACTCTAGAAGTGTCTACACTAAACTTTCGCTCCTGTTGACACAACTCACCCGCTACACCGACGTAGCAATGCCACCTCCACAAGTGGTGTAGCGTCAAGGTTGATGCAGTTTCAGTGTAGATGCTGCATTGCTCATGTCGACTGTTGCTGGCTCTCAGAAGCTGGCCTCAATGCCCCCATCGACAATTCAGTCGTTACAAGTGCTCCTGGTGAGGATGTGCACTGCCAACACAAGGAGCGAAGCGTAGACACACACAAGCAGTGTAGTTACTGCGACGGCCGTGAGGCCGACTTGATTTTTGTGGTGTAGACATGGCCTCCACGTCCTTCAGTGTCAGCCTTTTTGAGCCAAGGTTGAAAGAGTTGATGGTTTTAGCCTTATCTGTTAATGACCCTTAAGTGGTGATGAATGAGCCATTGCTGGCTTCCAGAGGGACCCCCAGATACCCAACCAGACCAACCTACAGTGTTAATTATTCCCGGCTTCCCGGCTAGTCCTGGTGTGGGAGGGGGGTCTTGGTTTGGGAAGGGTTGAGAACTTAGTGTTGGCATAAAGAGGAGAGACCTTGTGTTGCGCAGGCTTGTAGGAGGGTTTGTCCAGCACCTAGCACAGGGAGGTCCATAGCTCTAAGATGGTGAGCATCGTTCCCAGACCTGCAGAAGTGTTCTGTGTGTGTGTTCTCCCCCTGCCCAGGTACTTAAAGCGATTCAAAGTCATGAAGCCAAAAGTCCTGAGGAGCTGGTGCCGACAGATCTTGAAAGGCTTGCAGTTCCTCCACACCCGGACCCCGCCCATCATCCACCGGGACTTGAAATGTGACAACATCTTCATCACGGGACCCACGGGCTCGGTGAAGATCGGCGACCTCGGCCTGGCGACCTTGATGCGCACGTCGTTCGCCAAGAGCGTCATCGGTGTGTCAATGGCGCGCTCCATGCGCCAGCGGCTGTCCCCGGGCGGGTTTGGCACGGGTGGGGGAGTCACTTTCCCACTTCCTCCCTCCGTTCCCCCCCCTCTGTAAAATGGGCAGATCGCAGCCCTGAGCCTGTGTTTTTCCAGTCGGTGTCGGCTGGGCTTTGAACTTGTGGGGTCTGTGGCACTTGGCCAGTCCAATGTGTAGCTCATGTGTCCATGTGTGCTGCAGTCATGCTTCCTGCACTCAGTGTAGACGTACAGTGGTGCGCCTTGACTTGCACACATTTTGTGACTGCTGGTGGGAAGCTGGAGGGTGATTGGTTGTGGGAATTCAAGAAGAGCAAAATCTAGGAGGAGTTTGACGCGGGGGATGCTGCGCGGTGGGTTGTCTTGCTCGACTAAAGACTTCCAGATCAGAGACGCTTGAGACACATCCCTCTTTCCCCCTGCAGGCACCCCCGAGTTCATGGCTCCCGAGATGTACGAAGAGCATTACGACGAGTCGGTGGATGTCTATGCTTTCGGGATGTGCATGTTGGAAATGGCCACCTCCGAGTACCCGTACTCCGAGTGTCAGAACGCTGCCCAGATCTACCGCAAAGTCACCAGCGTAGGTGTAAATTTAACTTCCTCATTCGTGTAAACCAGCATGTCGGCAAATTAAGTTGGGTAAGCCTGTTACTCAGAACTAGACTCGCTGTGCAAATCGGATGCTAAACATAGTGTGTTCGGAGCTACCAGCTGAGCCGCGCCCCTTTCCCGTCGCCCTCAGAGCACAAAATGCTGGTTGCTTCCAAAACTGCTCACAGCACTTGAAATGCCACCTGGCAAGGCTCCGTTTCAGTCTCTGGATGTGGAGCATCGGCCTTCTCAACAACCAGGGTCCTGGAAGGTGTCTCAGACAACACTCAAAATCGCTAGTCACTGGGGAGTCTTGACCAGCTGGGGAGTGTGTGAACAGGGGCCCAGACCTTGGTGTGGGAGGAGGCAGTGCAGCACCTGGCGCAGTGGGGACCCTGATCTTAGTTGGTGTGCGTGCGTGCGTGCGGTGCCTGGCCCCGCTCTCGGTTGGAGGTTGGTGCAGTGCTCAGCATGACGGGCCCCGGTCTCTGTCAGACTCTGTGCGGCTCCCGGTGATCTGGGGTCCCAGTCTTGGTCTGGGGGTGTGCTTGTGGTGCCTGATGCAACGTGGGCATTGATCTCTGTCTGGGAAGTGTGTGCCGTGCCTGGTGTAACGGGTGCCCTGGTCTCTGCTGGATTCTGTGCAGTGACTGACGTGGGGAGGACCCTGATCTCTGTATGGGTTGTGCTATGCGGGCTGTGGTCTTGGTCGGGACTGTGCAGGGATTCTTGCACAGCCCCTGGCTGAGTCAGCACGCAGCATGATAGAGGCCCTAATCTCTGTCTGTCTGTCTGTCTGTCTGTCTGTCTGTCTGTGTCTCTCTCTCTCTCTCACGTGCACACCTCTCCTCTCCTTACTGTGCATAAAAAGGTGGAAGAATGTGAGCACGGCTCTGCATTAGAAACGTTTTTAAGTAGAGGCAAAGAAAAGTTGCTTTTCTAGACCTGGGGAATGGAGGCTGCAAATTCTTTAAATGCATTCTGAAGCCCTCTTTGTTAAACCCGTCCAGAGCAGGAGAAAACAATATTAGCGGACAAACAAACCAGTTACTTCTCAGCAAAGTCATGCGTAATTATTGTGACAGAGGGTGGAAGGGCTGGCAAGTGTGGATGAAAGGATGAGTCAAATGGATTAGAATGGATTTGGCCCTGGTTCCACATTATATAAAGCTCAGACGTTCTGCTTAACATTTTAAAGTAGAGGCTGGAAGTGTCAGGGTGCAATAAGGGAGTTAACAGAAGGGGCTGGCTGGATCCAAACCTTGGTGTGATGCAGCTCAGGCTAGATGATCATAAGAGTCTCTTCCAGCCTTAAAAGAGTTGGCCGAAGTCTCCCCCAGCTGATGTTAATTTTTAATGCATCTTCAAATCAGAGAAATGTCGGGCTAGAAGGGACCTTGAAGTCATCAAGTCCAGCCCCCTTCACTAAGACAGGCCCAAAACCTCCCTAAGTGATGGTTGTCCAACCTGTTCTTAAAAACCTCCACCAACAAGGATTCCACAGCCTCCCCTGTAAACCTGTGTAGATCTTAACTACCCGCACAGAGAGAGAGTTTTTTCTTAATATAACCTCAGTCTCCTTTGGTCAACCTCTTATAATAGCCCTTAAAAGACTGTCAGCAGGTCCCCTGTCAGTCGTCTTTTCTCTCGACTAAACATGACCAATTTTTGTAACCTTTCCTCACAGGTCAGGTTTGCTAAATCTTTGTTCCTCTTTGTTGCTGTTCTCTGGACTGTCTCCAGTTTGTCCACATCTTTCCTAAGGCGCAGCGTCCCAAACTGTACACAGTACGCCAGCTCAGGGCTAACTGGTGCCACCTCCCCAGAATGAAATTCGCCTGTTTCACTCCTGCATCGCATTGCTGACTTTCATTCCATTTGTGATCCACTGTAACCCCCGGATTTTGCAGCAGTGCTACCACCCGGCCTATTTTGTAGTTGTGCATTTGATTTTGCTTTCCTCAGTGAGACACTCTGCACTTGTCTTTCATGAATTTCATCTTGCTGATTTCAGACCAATTGGAGAATTGGTCAAGGTCATTTTGAATTCTAATCACAGAAGATTAGGGTCAAAAGGGACCTCAGGAGGTATCTAGTCCAGCCCCCTGCTCAAAGCAGGACCAACCCCAACTACATCAGCCCACCCAAGGCTTCGTTAAGCTGGCAACCCCTCTCAGCTTGGTGTCATCTGCAGAATTTATAATTTGCACTCTCCACTTGGTTATCCATGTTATCAAAGGAAATATTTAATAATCCCGGCCCCAGGACTGACCCCTGTGGGACCCCAGTCGATACATCCTCCGGTTTGGAAATAGCGGTGAAGTTTGAGCAGCCGGAGAGAGGGCGGAGGTCATGCCGATTTTCCAAAAGAGCAAGTGCCATGACCTGGGTAACTTCAGCCCGGCATCAATCCTAGTGCAAAATAATGGAAAAGCTGCTATGGGATTCAGCCGATAAAGAATTCAAGGAAAGGAATAAGTGCCAGCCCCCATGGTTTATGGACAGTGGGGCTTGTCAAACAAACCTGATTTTATTCTTGGATGAGGTTTATAAGGTTGGGTGATCGAGGTCATTGCACAGATGTAAAACACTCATACATTAGATTTCCCCCACGGAATAGCTGTAGTTGCGTCCACACTGTAACTGTCCCAGTTCAGTGATTGTGTTATAGCTAGTTATTAAACAGCCGTTCCTGGAGTCCTGGCAGAAGTAACTGGATGAAATTCTACAGCCTGTTCTAGGTCAGGCTAGATTATCGATTGGCCATGGAGAGAGGTGGATCTATCACAGCGTACAGGAGAGGTGATTTTACCTTTGTCTACAGCTGTGGTGGAGTGATGCATAAAGTTCCGGTGTCCCCATTTTTAAAAAGGATGTTGAAAAATTGGAGAGGGTGCAGAAAAGAGCCATAAAAACCATCTGAGGGCTGGAGGAAATGCCTCACGGTCAGAGAATTGCTCGTTAAAAAGATTGAGAAGTGGCTTGATTACAGCATTTGAATACCTTCCCGGGGAGCGAAACTGGGTCCCAAAGGGTTCTTTAAACTAATGGGGAAAGGTGGAACAAGAAGCTGAAAGCAGCCCTCTTCCAGTTGCAAACCATGCACATTTTAGCAGCAGAGGCGATTGGAACAAGTGGCCAAAGGAGTTGTTTGTAAGTAGGTTCTGTCCCCACCAGCTCTGGCACCGGCGCGTCCACTGCTGGGACCCTGTGTTCAGTTCTGGGGCCTGTAATCCCAGGAGGGTATTGATCAGCTGGAGAGGGGTCTGAAGAGCCACGAAATGGCTGAAGGGTTGAAAGGATCTGCCTTACAGTGACAGGTTCAAGGGGCTCCATCTGTTTGGTGTGAGCGAGAGAAGAGTGGGTGCTAAGGTCACATAAACACTTACGTGGGGGACAAAAATTTTGAATGGGCTCATCAGTCTGGCAGAGAAAGGTCTGACATGGTCCAATGGCTGGAAGTTGAAGCGAGACAAATTCAGCCTGGAAACATGGCGTCAGTTTTTAACAGTGAGGGGAAATTAGCCATTAGAACAATTTACCAAGGGCTGTGGTGGGTTCTCCAACGCCAGCAATTTTTCAGTCAAGCTGGGATGCTTTTCTAAAAGACCTGCTGCACTTCAAGCAGGAAGCGTTGTGGGGCAGTCTCTGGCCGGCGTTATCCAGGAGGTCAGGCTGGATGGTGACGCTGATCCCTTCTGGTGTTAGTGTGTGAAGTTCTGTGTGAAAATGCAGATCCTTTGCCCGTGCCCATTAACAGAGATCAGAGGCTCCCTGCTCCCACCTCGTGGGCTCAGAGGAGGGGGCCTGGGGCTGCTTGGCACACAAGGATGATCCCTTCTCTTCCAGGGCATTAAACCTGCCAGTTTCAACAAGGTGACCGACCCGGAGGTGAAAGAGATCATCGAGGGGTGCATCCGGCAGGACAAGTCTGAAAGGTGTGTTATCATGCGAGGCATGGGCTCAGAGAGCCTCTTCGCGGGCGCCGATGGGGTGGTGTCGGCTGCGGTCTCCCGTTCAGGGAAGTCCGTGGGACTTGCGCGCGTGCTTTCCGGAGCCAGTGGCCGAGCGGCTTGAGGAGGAGCTACACGTATCAGAGCCCTCTCGGGCTGTTTGAAATGAAGTTAATAAGGAAATGCTGCGGGATCTCCAGACCACAATGGCAGTGCTGCGTAGAGATGAATTCGGGCTCCTGAATTCTGTTACCTGCACCTGGTGAGGGGGTGCAATGGTTAGAGCGGGGGGGGGTGGGAAGGCTGGGAGCAGGACTCCTGGGTTCTCTCTACAGCTCTAAAAGGGGAGTGGGGGCAAATGGTTAGAGCAGGGAAGTCTGGGGAGCCAGGACTCCTGGGTTCTGTCCCTGGCTCTGCTGCTGGCTCTGAGACCCTGAGGCAGGTCACTCAAGCTCCCTGGCTCTAGTTCAGCTGAGCACACATTCCAGCTCCCCCACATTCAGCCCAGCAGTTAAAGGCTTTACTGGGGCTCTAGATCGAGACCGGGGACAGCCAAGGGGTGGAGTGTCGGCAGCTCATGGCCCCAGAGGGGCTAGAAATGGTGTTCCCCAAGGACAATGGCGAAGGTTAAAGTGGTCACGAGCCAGGTTGTCAATATTCTGTTGGTGAAGGGCCCCTAATCTCCCCCCACTGACCTCTCGCCATCAGGTTGTCCATCAAAGACCTTTTGAACCATGCCTTCTTCGCGGAGGACACGGGGTTGAGGGTGGAGCTGGCAGAGGATGACGACGGGCTGAACGCTTCCCTGGCTCTGCGGCTGTGGGTGGAAGACCCCAAGAAACTGAAGGGGAAGCACAAGGACAACGAAGCCATCGAGTTCAGTTTCATTCTGGAGTTGGATGTCCCTGAGGAAGTGGCGTGTGAGATGGTGAGCGCGTGATGTGTGCGTGCCTCCTGCTTGGTGATGGGCCAGTCTGCCTTCGGCTCCTGCTGCCTCTTTCTCCTCCCTCCATTTGTTGATGTGGGAACTCTGTGGGGCTGAGGCTGTCTCTTGCTGTGTGTCTCTGCAGCACCTGGCGCTGGGGGGGGCCCCGTTTCGGTCAGAGGGGTCAGTGCAGTGCCCAGCATGACGGGGCTGCTGATCTCAGTCCGGAGAGGAAGGTCCGTGCTGCATCTGGTACGCCAGGGACCTCAGTGTTGGTTTCCCATCCTGTCCATTTAGACTGGAAGCCGTTTGGGGCAGGGACTGTCTCACTGTTTGCCCAGTGAGGCTCGGGTGGGTTCGAGCTGCTTCTTTAAGACACACAAACACCCTAGAAGGCCCAGAGGCATCGTGGTGGTTCGGCTCTGCTTGTCCTTCCCTGTCTTTCCTGGGCAACTCAGGGAGGACAGAAGAACAAGCTGGGCTCGCGCTCTCGGGGTACATGTGAAACCTGACCATGTTTGGTTTTGGTTTGGTTTTTTCATTCAAACAGTTTGACACTTTATTAACATCTCTGTCTCCAGTGCCTGCCCTCGACGCTGTCTGGCCACGTCTGCTGAGGCCAAGCGCCTTGGGGATTGGCCTGGTACCAGGTCCTGGTAGCTATTCGAGGGCTCCCTCTTAGGTGACAGCTTGTGGCCTGAGAGCTGCCTCGGTGCATGACCAGCGACCCCTCACAGTCCCCCGGGCTTCATCCCAGCAGGTCTGCCTTGTCATAGAGCAACTCAGTCCGGTCGTTTAGAATGGTACAGAAACATTTTTTGCACAAAGCCACAAGCAGTCGACATGCTCTCCCAGCTGACCCTCTGTGTGGAGTCATGGGGGGTTTGTCAGAACTTTATTGGGGAGTGGCTGTGGCTTTCAGCCGGCTCGGGCTGGGGATGTCTCCTGCATCTTTGCATCTCCAAGAGATGCAGAGCTTCAGAGGCTGGGTATCTGTAGAACCGGCACGAGGAATTTGCTTTAATTACTCTCCTAGTGATTCCAGATTCGGGAGGGTTGAGAACACAAAGGTACGTACCCTGCTTATTGAGACAAGATCCTAGGAATATCCCCTAGCGCTTGGCACTTCAGAATCAATTTTGACATTTCCACACATCCAAGGCCTTGCCCCTGTCACAGGTATAACATGATGCGAATTTAAACCCCTTTAGGGCATGCCTGTGCTGCAATCAGGATCAAAGCTAGCTCCAATATGCTGCAATCTCACTGCGCGACTGCGGTGAAGACATGCCTTTATTTAAATTGAAACAAGAGAATCCACCCACAAGTCTGCGCCAGTTATAGACTGGGCTTTGTTTTCAGTCAGTTGGGAAGAGGGTTCAGCTAATCCAAAATAAGAGTGTTTGCCCTTAGCCTGTTGGATTAATGTGTGTCGACAAGGCCTCAGTTAAACACAGAGTTGGCCACCCCAAATATTCTGGGATTAGAAATCAGGCTGCACCGCAGAAGCATGGTATATAGCCTGAAAATCTCGAGATGTGGCTTGAAAAAAATCACGAGTTTTTTTTCCAGATGTGGGGGGTCTTGCTCTTTGTTTTCTAGCTTCTGAGCCTCTAGAAGGTCCTGTTTGCAAGATTTTCTCCTCAGTCCTGAGGGCTAGAAAGCTTTTCTTGTAAAAGAAAGATGACATTTTCACCAAATCACCTGCCTCAAGCAGCTGGGTCTTTAGGAAGAAACATGGAGGTGACATCCTGATTCTGTCATGGTCTGGGATCACAAGAGTCAGCAGCACCTCTTGCCTGAGGGCAGGGAGAGTGTTTGATCCACATCTCTGCACCCTCCAAGGAGGTCTCCAAAAAGGAGGATGGTGCACTTTGAGCCAGGAGCTTTTGGTTAACAAACCGAGAAAGGCTTTCCTGGGGTATCTGGAAAGCAGGAGCAAGTCCTCTCTTTCCCCTCTTGCCCTCCCTTCTGCAGGTGAAATCCGGATTCTTCCATGAAAGCGACTCCAAAGCTGTGGCCAAGTCCATCCGGGACCGTGTGGCCCTAATCAAGAAGACCCGGGAGCGGAAGCAAGCCATCTGCCTGGAGGAACAGAGGGAGGCCCAGTGCAAGGTGGCTGGCGGGGCCCCGCTGCCCCAGGGCGCTTTGCTGACAGGCCCAGCCCAGCCTGGAGGCGCCGAGTGGGAGGAGACGGAGGTGGACCAGCACCTCCGGCAGCAGTTGCTGCAGCAGAGTCAGCGCCGGTCTTCCTTGGCAGGTATGTGGAGCCAGAGGTGCCGCTGGAGCCTCCGGTCGACATGCCCTGATGTGCTCAGGCTGCAGAGGGCTTTGGTTCCCTTCCTACCATGGCCCTGCCTTCCCCAGCCCACAGTGGGCCACCCCGAGCCTGGGAGGCAGACCCTTCCCCAGTCGGTGTCCCGTCTCCAGCTCCGGCTGATCCCTGCGGCTTATGGGGAAGGTGACCCCCCGCCCCTGAATGCAGCTGGCTCTCCTCCTTTGAGCTGTCACTGGGTCTGCCAAGCCTGCCTCTGCGCTGCAGGGGCACGTTGCCATCGTGCTGCAGCGTGGATGCCCCTGCGTTTTCCATCTGCAGCGTGAGCCCAGCTCTCCACGAGGTGGCGGAAGAATTCTTCTGTCCACCGTGCTGCATCTACAATGGGAGCGTCGCACAGAGTGCGCAATTCCCACAGCCTCGAGCAATGTAGTTGGGTGGAGCTAATTTTTTGGGGGGGAAGGGAGGCCAGGATGTAGAAGGGCCCCCGGCGGGAGCTTTGGGGTCCCAGGCGGGGCGGGTGTCTTCCTAACTCCTGACCTGGACTCTGCCGCCGTGATGGCTACACAGACATCAGTCTCTTCCCACCTCCTGAGGCTGGCCTGCTCCGTGCCCCCCTGGCGTGGTTCTGGCCCCTCCTTGGGGTGGCAGGAAGGGGTTTCGGTGGGGAGGGGGTTGGGGCAGTTGGCAGTTTTGGGGTCAGGCCCCCTGTAGACTGGTGGTGATCACCCTGGGTTTTCTGTGCAAAGTCGTTTACTTTCCTGTGCCAGCAGACCTAGAGGTGAGTTGAGAGGCAGTGTGGCCTAGTGTATAGCGCACTGTCTGGGGTCTAGTCTCTGCCTGGCCTGCGGGGGAATCCCGCTGTCTCCGTGGCACGTTTCCCTGCGTTGTGAAGTGCTTTGAGAGGCTTGCTGGATAAGAACTCGGTGTTGGCGTTGGTGAGGAGAATGTAGGTCTGGAGATTTGGTTCCCGCGTCCCCATTCATGTGGCGTTTGCACTGGCTAGGAAGGGACACGGGTCTCAGTCCTCGGAGCCGCTGACAGAGCTTTCCTGCCTCTCCATGCAGCCGAGAGCCTGCTGGAGAGTGCCGCAGGGTCGGCGATTCTCTCGGACGCCACCAGACAGACCAGCCTGGCCTACTCGGAGCAGATGGCGGCCGGCCCCCAGCAAGCCTCTCCCCTCCCGCAGGCAGAAGCTAGCCTTCAGGGGCATCTCTACCCGTCGCAGCCACTGATGGGATGTTATCAGCAGATCGCCAGGGTAAGGTGCCGCCTTGTATGGACAGCAGGAGTGGGGTTATCCGCTCACGCAGAGCAGGGCCCCCCAACCTCCTCTTGTAGCTCAGGTTGGCCGGTTCCTCCAGCTCCCTCTTGCATCGAGTCCGATGGCATTACTTAGCCTGAAGGATTTTGGTCCTCGGGGGACTAAACTGGCAGAGAACAGGAGAGACCAAAGTGTCTCCGAAGCCCTGAAATGTGCCTGGCTTGCCCCAAGTCCCCAAAACCCTGCCCATCTGAGCTGGGGCAATGCCCTCTGTGCCCTACCTCTGCTAACCCTGAGCAAGACTCGCCAGCCAGGCCACTCAACATGCGTCTGTGCAGCCCGTTTCAGAGCCAGCCCTCATGGACTCAGGCTTGTGGGGCTGGTGCTTTGACACTAAAAACAGCCGTGTCAATGGTCCTGCTTGGGTTCCGAGACCCTCTGGCTGTTTTCAGCACCGGTCTGAGTCTGTAGGCCTGGGCTCTGAGCCGTTCCCTAGCAGGGTCCTGGGACGTGGGGAGGGATGTAGGGGACGGGCTGGGGGTGCTGTGAAGGCAGGGCTTTGGGGAGCAGGTCAGCGCTGGGGGGGCTGAATGGACGGGGCGTTGCAGGGGGCAGAGTTGAAGGGGACCACCCTTTGGTGCCAAGGTACCCCCGGCTTGTTATGGTGCGCGGCCCCCTCCCAGCCAGTTAAAACCACACTATGTCGTGGAGGGCCGTGCGTCAGCCACATGGGGCTGCACTAAGGCCAGAGGTGTCCTGCTCGGGGCAGAGTCCTAGACCCCTGTGGGGCTCCGAGCTACACGCCCTGTCCTACTGCGGTGTGAACGCAGCTTGAGGCAGAAGGCCAGTGTAGCGCATTAGCACGGTTAAAGCCCAGGTTTCCAAGGCCGTGCGGACGCTCAAGCAGGGCCTGGGACGCACCGAGTCCACAAGCCCAGGTCCCAGAGATCCCGGCTCAGCGCGCTGTATAGACAGACCTAAAACGGGAGCCAGGCTTCCAGCTGGGTGGGTGCAGCCAACCTGTGCTCCTTTAATGAGCTTCTCACTCATGATGATTGTTCATTAAGCAGGTGCAGCAGCCGAACCTGGGCCACCCGCAGGCCTTACCCCCAGCTCTGTCCAGCCATGGCTTGTCCCTGCCGGCAGCTCCCCCGGCCCAGGCCTCGCCTGCCACGGGCCAGCAGTTCCCACAGATGATGGTAGGTCAGCGGGGTTTGGCTGACCTGCAGGGGGTGGTTGGTTCGGAGACGGGTACAGCGCTGACCTGAGCCCCTTGGATTTGAGGTCAGAGCCCTACGTGGGGGAGCTGCTTGGGTCCTGGGGTTCAGAAATGCCGAGTGATTTCAAAGCAGCTGGTTGGGCTAGATGGTCCCTGCCGGGCTGGGGATCTGAACCTCACTTGGGACGTGGCAGCTCCAGCGTTGAGTCCTTCCTGGGTCAGGGCCTCAAGCCTGGGCTTCCACAGCCAAGGTGATCGCCCCCACCAAGGGGGCGCTGGCTGTTCGCCACTGGCTGTTCGCGGGTGGGGAGGCGCGGTCTGGCCAGATGTTCGATCCTGGACCCAAGAGCCCTTCCCCACCAAGAGAAGAACCTTCCCCCTCCCCGGAAAGCCTGGGCGCGTCTTGGAGGATCAGCGCAAGGGGCTCTGAAGAGAGAGCTGTGGGACGAGGGCTCTGCCGCCCCAGAACACTGGCGCAGGTGCCCCAGGGAGCTGTCTGTTTCCCCAGGTTCCCCGGGGGGGGCTGAGCTGTTCAGCTTTGTAAATTGAAGAGGAACCGTTAGGTGTTGAACCAGACCATACCTGGCAGAAGGGTTCCCCCCTCCATTCTGGGTGTCACTCCCAGAACGCACTGGGTTTCCCAGTGTGCCTTGCTCTCCTCATGCCCTCCTGCATCCGTGCCTCGCCCCCGAGCTCCATTGCTGCTGGAGACGCCCTGGGGATGCCCTCCTGGCGCTCGATGAGAGAGCTGCTGCGACTGTCTTTCCCAGGATACGCTAGCGCGCACGTGGTCTGAGCCTGGCTTTGGGGGGGGGGAGGCTGTGCTCGTTGCCATTTCCTTGCCGTAACCCCCATGTTTTCTTTGTCGCCAGCACCTTGAGCCGCAGCTGCCCTATGGGGCTGAGGGGCAGGTTCTGGAGCCGTCGGTCATGGCCGTACCCCAGCCCATCCTGACAGCTGTGTCTCCCCAAGCCATGCCGGCCGCCAGTGCGCAACTGGACTCCGCGACCAGGACTGGCAGTCAGATGGCAGCCGAGGTCGACCCGGCTGCTGGTTTCCTGAGCCGCGGTCTCAGCCCAGCCCCGCAGAATCAGCCCCCGGCCCAGTTTGTTAGCAGCGTGCAGGGCGTGGCCCAACTCCTGCCTGCTTCCGTGGCTGTGCAGCCGGCGGCGCCCATGCAGCAGCCCCAGGAGGTTCCTCACCAAGCTGCACTTGTGCAGCAGGCACCTGCCATGCAGCAGCCTCAGCAGGTGGCATCAATGCAGCAGACGGCAGCCATGCAGCAGATGCAGCATCTTTCTGCCATGCAGCAGCCCCAGCAAATTCCTCAGCAGGCTGCGCCCCTGCAGCAGCCGCAGCAAGTTGCATCGATGCAGCAGGCACCTGCCATGCAGCAGCCGCAGCAGGTGGCATCAATGCAGCAGATGGCAGCCATGCAGCCGCCACAGCAAACTGCGCAGCAGACGGCACCCATGCAGCAGATGCAGCATCTTCCTGCCATGCAGCAGCTGCAGCAAACTCCTCAGCAGGCTGCGCCCCTGCAGCCACCTCAGCCGTATGCCCTAATTCAGCCAGACGCCTTACTGCAGCCTTCCTCAGCTCGGCCCATGCCGCTGCAGCAGCCCCTGGGTTACCCGCAGCCGGTGCTGCACGCTGGCGCCCTGGAGCAGCCGCAGGGCTTGCTTGCACAGGAGCCACCGGTGGAACGTGCGTGTCCTGCCCTGCCCCTGGAGCAGCTGACCTACCCACCGCAGCCCCCGTACGCCCGGCAGGCTCCTTACGCCGAGCAGCCCCCGTGCCCTGCTCAGCAGGCGGAGCCCTTGGCGTATGCGTACCTGGAGCCGCCAGGGTACCCGGTTCAGCCCCTCTACGCAGGGCAGGCGCCATACCTGGCGGAGCAGGTGGCGTTTCTGAGCCAACTGGCGGGGGAGCCGCAGCAGTCGGCCTTCGTGCCATCTCCTGAGCCCCCAGCCTACGGGGCACGGAACCAGGAGCCCGGCACAGAGCAACTGGCCTACGGGAGACCCCGGGTGCCCTTCCAGCAGGATGGCAGCGGCTCGGGGCGCTCCCTGGCACAAAGGACGGGTGAAGGGCACCAGCCAGCACCGCCAGCAGTCCCGTTCCTCACGCCGCAGCCCCCGGTTTTTGCATCATCCCCGATGCAGCCCCAGCATGTTCCCCTCCAGCCACAGCCACTCCTGGCCACGGTCCCCACCTTGTTACACGCCCTGTCACCCAGGCCGGAGCAGCTGCATGCGCCCTCCTCGGAGCAGCCAGCCTATGTCCTGTCAGCGACGGAGTCAGGGGCACGTCAGAGTCCAGCAGCCGCCCCTCTGCAGCCCCCTCTAAGTCCCCAGCTGCAGCAACAGCACGTGCCGGGGCTGGAGCAGGTATGTGACCTGGCCTCCCTTGAAACCACACGGGCAGGGCTGGGGATTCTTGAGGAGAGCCGCAGACAGCGCCTCCTACGGGTTGGGTGGCGCTCCGCAGCCCGGGTCCATCAGGAAGGTGGATAATCTCGTGGTTCCTTCCGGGCTGGACTGAACCTTCGGTTCCCAACCCTGCTGTCAGGGAGCGGGATCTGGGCAGTTGTGCCTAGGGGTGGCAGTCAGGGTCAGGCCTAGCGGTTAGAGCCAGGAATCGGAGCCAGGCTACTTGGGGGAGGCAAAGCAAAGGCAAGACAGGGTCTGCGGCGGGGGCCCAAAGCTGGGAGCAAGCAGGAGCTATTGCGGCCGCCGATTATCCCCAGAACAGCTGCTGGGGACCCTTTCTGATTTTCCGTCAGTCTCCAGGTTTAGCCATCATCCCGGAGAATAGTTCCTCATCAGGTGATCTTCTTAAAGTGGTGTCTCCAAACCCTGGGGTCCGTAGGTCACTCATACAGCTCTTCCACCTCCTAGCTTCTTCCGCCTGGGAACAGCTGGCAATCCCCGCTGCTTTTTCTAGCCCTGTTTGGAGGCTCTGCAGCCCTCTTCCAAACGTCACCGATTTGACTCTTCCAACTCCAACTTCTGGGGTGAAAAACCACCAGATCTGTACCTAACCGGTAGCGTTCAGTAATCCTGCTACTGCTTGTTCCCAGAGGGAAATTCTAGTCTGATCAGAGCCTGGCAGCGCTTCTAATCCTCCTGCCCCGCTGGGATCCTGCTGCTTCTCTGCACTGGAGCCAGTTCATCCTTCACGTTTGGTCCTCCCAAAGTTTCAAACCTCCTAGTTTCCAGCCTCAGCTGATCCCTGAGCCTAGAAATTCTTGTGCCGACATTGTCCTTTAGCTCTGACTTACGTTCTTCTTGTGTTTGGCCAGCCACAGGCCCTGTCAGGCCATTCCTGTGACATCTCATCTAGCTGACACAGTCCCATCTCTGCAGATGGGAAGGGCTGAAATTCACTCATTTCACAACTCTTGTTTCACAGCAGGTTTCCCAGCCTGCTGCCATTGCGGAGCCCCAAGTAGCTGCTCTGAAGCAAGATGTGCAGCAAGGGTGAGTCTCCTTCCTCTTTCATTCGAGAACATGGGAACGTGGGGGGAAACTGAGCCTGGTGTGAAATGTGACCTTCCTGCCCATGTGCTGTGCACATCTGGAGAGCATGTGGGAGCTGCAGTTTGCAGCTACTGATGGGGCTGCGTCGACAGTCGGCTGGCCATTCTGCTAGCTGGAGGACCGCTGGGTTGCTGCTTCCCAGCATCCTCCCCCCCCCACACGTAAAAGAGTCCCCTTTGTTTTATGTCTCGCAGCTCATGTTCGGCGACGATGAGGGATAGTTTCCAGGTAGCTGCACGGTTCTGTCTCTGTCCATCCACTTGTCTGACTCCTCTGCGGAGGCTGAGCCATACACAGAAATGGCTGAGCTTGGCCATGGCCAACTGAGCCACGTTTTGTAGCGTTGAAGTGATTCAATATCCCTTCTCCTCTCGGTCTGCGGAACTCATTGCCACAAGACTCCAGGAGAGGGCGTGACAGAACACACCAAATAAACAAGCTGTTCCAAGACTTTGGGCAGGGATTTGGCTAGGAGGAATCTTCCCCTGGGGGCAGATTGCCTGGTCCCATTTGCTGCAACAACCCCCGTTTCCCAAAAGCTCATCCATTTGTGTTTTGTTTTTGTTTTTTTCCTCTCCCTGCTCTGCTCCCAGGCTAAATCCTGAGCTGGCCGCTCTGAAGGAAAGCGCCAACTCCCACGAGCCAACGAGTGGCAACGGCAAACAAGACAGAAGTAAACAGAGGCGGGCGTCCTGCCCCCGGCCTGACAAAGGGACCAGATTCCAGCTCACCGTGCTGCAGGTTGGTAGGGGCGAGGGCAAAAAGTCAGGTTCTGAGAGCACTAAACCCTGTGGCCCTGTACAGCTGACCTGTTGCCGCAGGAAGGGGTTCAAACCTTGGTGGGGATCCTCAGCCCTTTGTTCTCAGATCTAACACGATCTGCTGGCTGGGCACTGAAGCTAGACAAAGCCAGCCCGGAAAGAAGGCATCAGGTTTTAATGATGAGAGTCCTTTGCCACTGGCCCAATTTCCCAGGGCTGTGGTGGGTTCAGCGTCACTGGCACTTTTTCAGCACTTTTTCCAACACGTCGGCTCTAGTTCAAACAGGCATTGCTCTGGGGCAGTTCTTTGGCCTTTGTGCTCAGGGGGTCAGGCTAGGTGGTTTTGTGGCCCCTTCTGGCTGGGTTTGTAGGACCCGGACTTGTGGACTCAGGGCTGGTCTATACTTACCTCTGAGATTTGGCAGCAGTCAACAGGAGATACGCAGGTGACGCAAAAAACGTGCGTAACTCACGTCGACTCCACTGCTTCAGTTCTGCTGGCCGTCTGTGCTGCGCCACTTTCAGAGGTGGTTTTCATAGGTCGGCTTCTGGATCGACTGAGCGGGTCTTTACTGACTGCTCAGTCGATTCAGAGAAATCGATCTGACGGTGGTGAATTTGCTGCCTTTGTAGACCTAGGCCTCAGTGTTCCCATGCTTGGGTGTCCACACTGCCTTGTAAGCTGGGTTTGCAGTTGCTGGGTCCGGGTCTAGTGTGTCCACACTACGCCACGTGGATCTTCTGACTCAGGTCTGTGGCTTGAACAGCATCCGCACTGCAAAATAACCAGGTTTGGACCCAAGTCACAGCCGGATTCAGGCTCCGACCCTCCCACTAGCAGGGTCCTACAACCCACTTCCTGTGTGCTTGCTGAACTGAAGTCAGACTGATTTGTGTGTGGACAGAAGCAGGGCTTGGGGTCAGACCTGAGATGGAGTCGAGGCGTAGCATGCAGTGTAGACGTTAGGAGCCCAAACTCCATTGGCCGTCAGCACAGCGTTGGCTCCTGGGCGGAGCCAGCATTTGATAACAGGTTCTTCAGTCTAGCGGAGGAAGGTCGAACGCTCCAGTGGCTGGGTGTTGAAGCTCTACAAATTCAGACTGGAAATAAGGCGCAGATTTTTAACAGCGTGGCCAGTTAACCACGGGGCATCTGACCAAGGGGTGGGTGGGTTCTTGGTTGCTGGCAATTTTTTCAAATCAAGCGGGCGATTTTTGGAAAAGATCTGCTCTTGTTTAGGCTGGGCAGGTCTCTGGCCTGCGTTATCCAGGGGCTCCAATGAGACGAACACAATGGTCCCTTCCGGCCTAGGAGCCGGGCCTGAACATCGCATGTGCCTGCCCTGTAAAGCTCCGCCAGTACGTAATACCCGGATGCGGGGGAGAGTTTTGGTCTCCTCCATGTCTGCCCAGGCTTGGGCTTCGGTCCCCTTCCCGGGATCGTGTAGTGATTGTAGTCAGAAGGTTGAGAACCACTATGTGAGGTAGACTGGAGTTTCAGTCGGTCTGAAAAGCAGAATGTCCCCCTCGTTCCCCAAGATTCCCTCCGGCTGGTGCTGTGGTCAGGCTGCCCCCACCAGGAAGCAGCTCCCACTGCAAAATGCCGGCATTCTGCTTGCCTCACCAGGTGTCCACATCCGGGGATAACATGGTCGAGTGCCAGCTAGAGACCCATAACAACAAGATGGTCACCTTCAAGTTTGACGCCGATGGAGACGCACCTGAGGATATTGCTGACTATATGGTGAGTTCCTCCAGCTTCAACTCTACTTACCAGGACTCTCCTGGGAAGCAGTGACTCTGGAAAAGATTTGGGGGGTTCATGATGGATAATCAGCCGAACATGAGCTAGCAGTGCGACTGATGCTGGGGCCGAAAGGGCTAACGTGAGCCTGAGATGCATAAACGGGAACCTCGAATAGGAGCAGAGAGATGATTTTATCCCTGGATGTGGCCCTGGTGTGACCACTGATGGAATATTGCATCCAGTTCTGGTAGCCCCAGTTCAAGAAGGACGCGGATAAATCAGGCAAGGGGTCAGAGAACAGCCCCGAGGATGGTGAAAGGCATAGAAACCTGCCTTCGAGCAAGAGACTCCAGGAGCTCTGTCTGTTTAGCTGTCGAGAAGGTGCAGGGGTGACTTTATCGCAGTCTATATGTCTCTACATGGGGACCAAATATTTAATAATGGGCTCCTCACCCTAGCAGAGAAGGGTCTGAGACAATCCCATGGTAGGAAGTTGAAGCGAGACAAAGTCAGACTGGAAATAAGTAAATTTATAACGGTGAGAGAAATTAACCACTGGAACAACGTACCAAGGACTGTGGTGGGTCCTCTGTCACAGACAGTTTTTCAGTCCAGATGGGATGTTTGGCTAAAAGATCTGCCCTTTTTCAACCAGGAACTATCTTGGGGCAGTTCTCTGGCCTGGCTGTACAGCAAACTCAGACTAGATGGTTGTAGTGCTCCCTTCTGGCCCTGGAATCTAGGAATCTGCCTTCTGCTCAGAAACCTCCACCCTTCGGGCTTCCTTTGTGAACATCTTCTCCTCATCCGGCGCAACTCAGACACCGCACTGCGATGGGCGATGGGTGTAGTGCATTGTGTCACGGTACCCAGGAGCTTTGAGGTGTCCCTGGACACCTCAGCCAAGGTCATGATTTCCAAGGGGGTGACTAGACGGTGCAGGGAGAGTTATGAGGGCAGTATCCCAAGATTTGGCAGTCCAGGAGTCAGTTCCCAGAGCAGCCGTAGACGTGGGTGCGGGCTTGTTTTCTCTGCATCTCACTGATTGTTTTCGGGGGCCTGGCAGTTCCAAAAAAGCGGGTCAGATGAAATCTGAAAACTGTGAAAAATGGCAGCAAATTGAAAGCATCTGTTTTGGGTGTTTTAAAAGGGGTAGATTCCCAAAATCAGGGCAGGGAGGCAGCGTCTGCCTCGTTGCTGGGCTCTGTGCGTTCCGGGACTTCGCTCGCGGTGCACGATGGGACACTGGTGTTCCGAGACTTGGGCGTCAAACCCACACATTTCCATGATTCCTCTCCTGCACTTCAGGGCTCTTTTCTTTTGTGGTGAGCCAACACTTTTCCACACTGCTGCCAGGCAGCATTGGTCCCCTGCACAGACAGGGTTGTGTAGGTTTTCAAAATTCAATCTGTTCCTCTCTTTCCTGTCATTCGTGGACCGGCAGTGAAATGGGTAACAGCCTCGCCATTGTCAGCGTATTGTCACTGGACAAGTGAGAGAGCTAACAGGGCCAGTTCATACCTCTCCGAGCAGTTGGCCCAGGCTCTCTGCTCTTGCTCAGGCAAGCATTGTTGCCTCAGATAGACTTGGCATGGTTTCCCAGGGTTCCTTTGCAGCAGTAGATGCTAGAGACGTCCTTTTTTAATAAACAAAAGTTGCAGAATGATTCAGGTACGTGTCTGATCCCCTGGCAGTCGAGTCCCATGCCGATTGAACTGTTGGTTTCCCCCACTCCCCCCCCGCCCCAATCAGGTGGAAGATAACTTTGTGCTGGAAAGCGAGAAGGAGAAGTTTGTGGAGGAGCTAAGAGCCGTTGTGTGCCAAGCTCAGGAGATCCTCCGAAGCCTGCCGGTGGAAGAGCGAGCGTCTGGCATTGATTCTGTTTCCGCCGACTCCAACAGTAGCCAAGTAAGCACGGGGCTTTCTTCGGGCATGTCTTCTTGCTTCTGCGGGCACCTTGAGCTCTGCTTTCTATTCATCTCTTGGTTTTTAATTCAGACAGGACCATGCGAGCAAGTCCAGATAAACCCCGCTTCTACTCAGACCGGCAGTAAGTACCTTTAAAGAACCTGGAAACATGGGGACGTTGGCATTCATGTGAGCCCTGTAGAGCTGAAGATAATAGGACTCTGGTCGGTTCTCTGCTGAAATAAATGTTGTTGGCCCTCTGGTTTCCCCATTCCCCTCCCACGTTTTTTGGAGAGCTGGCTTTGTCTGTACACACGCTGTCACTGGTCACCAGGCCCTGCTAGCCATTGCCTGGATGGTTTCAACCTGTGCCATTCTTCCGGTGTGAGGTTCACAAGAGCAGGGTTAGGTTTCATGAAAACCAGCTATTTCTCTTGAGGGCGCATCATGATCTCAGGGATTCTGTGCTTAACACAAGGAGCTCGACTTAGTTAGCTTCCCAAAGAGGACGTTCAGGGCGGGGACTCGATCCCAGTCTATAAATATCTAGCTTGGGAACAAACAAATAATGGGCTCTTCAGTCTAGCCAAGAAAGCTCTAGTGCAATTCAATGGGTAGAAATTGAAGCTAGACAAAATCAGACCGGAAATACGGTATCAAATTTTAACATTGAGCATAACTAACCTTTAGAACAATTTCTCAGGGGCTATGGTGGATTCTCCATTGCTGCTGATATTTAAGTCAAGATGGGATGTTTTCCGCAAAGATCTGCCCGAGGAATGATTTTGTGTCCATTCTCTGGCCTGTGTTATCCTGGGGGGTCAGACTGGATGGTCATCATGGGCCCCTCTGGCCTTGAAATGTATGAATTGATGGATCCGTTAATGTTGTGCCTTCCCAATGTTTCCCAATACAGGGACCTTCTGTGTCACTATGTTAATTAACTTCCTTTTAAAGTCTGTCCTTCCACACAGTCCAAAACGTCATTTTAGTCCTACACAGCAACCACAAGCGGGATTTATCAAGTCCGTAAAGGCGAATTCAGCAAGCAACACATAGTTAGCTTGGCCTTGGCATTGGCCTGTCCTGCGTATGTGAGCCATTCGCTGTGCATAACCCACACGTTGGATATTTCCAACGCAGTCGAAACAGACAAAGGGCAGGAGGGAAACAGACCCACAGAGCTGGGTGCGCACGTGTGTGTCTGTGCGCGCTTTGGCCGGTTGATAAGCCAGAACAGAAACGTACCAGACTTCACTAGCCACTTACCAGCTGGGCACGGCCGTCAGGTGCGACTGGTGCTTCCCCTTTTCTCTTTCCCCAGCTGAGTGCATGCCTCAGTCCTCTCCAGTCGGCCGCTGGAGATTCTGCATCAATCAGACGATCCGGAACAGGGAGGGCCAGGCACCTGGTGCCCTTCAGCAGACGCCGGCAGTTACTGGTGAGCAGAGACTCTGGCCACAGGTGGTGGAAGGTCGGAGAGCAGGGAGCCGAACAGTTCAGAGGGGTGGCTTCAGCCTGAACCAGTCAGAGGTTTTCTCTTAGCTGCTGTGCTGGCTTTTGCAGCCCAAGCAGTTGGGCTCATGCATTTAGCTGTGAAGGGCCCAGGTTCGGGTCCTGTGCTCAGCCGGGACAAGATGGGGCACCGGACAGGGTGAGCCAATGCTCTGAGACAGTCCATAGAATCCCCCATCCAGATGTCTGGCTGCTGGGTCTTTCTCTCCAGTCACGGTCAAACCAGTCGCCAGATTTAGGGTCAGGAGCCGATTGCTCTGAGGGTGGGGTGCTGCCCCAAGTCCAGTTGCTCGCAGAGGCTGACTGATGCTGTGGAGAGCAGGGTCTTTCCTTCATCAGTAGAAGGTCCACAGAAATTCCCAGCTCCGATCACTTTTCAGCACCTCCCTGTTAGGGCCTTTGTTTGGGGAGACCCTGGAGCTGCCTCTCCATGCCGTCAGATCAAGGAACCCACTAGGTTGGTGTCAGACCGCACCTGCTAGGGGCTGAGATCCCTGCTCAGCGTCTCTGTCGGGGTGTAATGGTTCCTCTGGCTGTGGTTACAGGTCCGCAGAAGGAGAGCATGAAGGAGATGTGCCCCCGGGACGGGCCGCAGGCTGCAGAGAGCCGGGATCCCAACGGCAGCCCAAAGGGCAGCACAGTGCCAGAGCGTCCCGGCTCGAAACCTGAGCAACTGGTAGGAGACACAGAGAAGCTGGCGTCTCTCTCTGCAGAAGACAGCTGGGCCAGGCTGGAGAGTGGAGAGCCCACGGCCCTGGCCCCACAGCCCGTCAACCACCCTGCCAGTTTGGCGGTGGCCCCCGTTGGCGAGCTGCCCCTGCTGATGGAGACCCCGGCGTCTAAGCACCAGTCGCAGCAGTCTCTGCAAGAAGGAGAGGCCTCTCCAAACTCCAAGGCCGGGCAGGCGCCGACGCCAGGCCCGGAGCCAGCACCGCTGCCCCCCTCAGTGCCGGAATCTGACAGTGAGGGGCCCCCCAAGATGGATTTCGTCGACAACCGCATCAAAACCCTGGACGAGAAGCTAAGGACGCTGCTGTACCAGGAGCACAGCTACTCAGACAGCCAGAAGGACACCCCGAGCGCAGAGTCCCCATTCTCCTCAGCCGAGGATACCCTGTCCTGCGCTGCACCGGAAGCACCTGCTGCTAGCCCCTCCCCAGAAGATGGGGAGCAAGGGAGCCCGGTGGAGTCCCCGGGGACCGACTCCTCCGAGGGGCCTCCACTGCCCCCTGCTGAAACCGCTGGTCAGCTCGCGGGCTCGCCAGCGCGGAGACGGGACCCCGACGTCATTACGGTTGCGCCTGGCGAACTCTGTCTGCACGTGAGTATGGCGAGTATGGCAGGATGGAGGGAACGTCTCTGGTTACTTTACTGTGGGTGCCACAGCTCGCGTTGGGGGTTGAGACTCCAGTTGTTCCAGCCCCATGGCCGAGATCGGGGCCCCTGATGTGTCCACCTGTTGGGAAGCCCTTTAGAAGCATGGGGCGGAGCTGCGCGGGGGCCTGGTATGGTTTGGGGCAGGATTGTGGCTTGCAAAACGCCTGCCCTCTGCTCCTGGCAGCTGTTTTTCTGGTCGTTTGCTCGGGCAGCCAGCAGTGAATTGAGGGGCGTCTCATGCAGGCAGGTCCCAGGCTCCCCGTTGGCTTCAGAAGCTGCAGCTGCCCTGTCCTGCTCAGGCACTGCGGCCCTTGTTTTTCCCATCCCCTCTCTCTCCATCAGGAGCCGTCCCCGGAGCCTTCGTTCCCGCCGAACCCCGAGGCCTGCCCCGCTGCAGTGGCTAGCATTGGAGCTGTTCATCTGCAGACAGGAGGTGGATATTTTGGCCTAAGCTTTACTTGCCCTAGTCTCAAAAACCCTATTAGCAAGAAATCCTGGACTCGCAAATTAAAAAGCTGGGCCTTCAGGCTACGGCAATCCACCAGCTTTTTCAAGAGAGCCAAAGTCCGCCAAGGTAGTGTGCTTAGAGTCAGGGATCTACCATAGGTAAAGCATCCGTTATGGTTTCTTTCCCTCCCCTCGCCCCTTTGTTTCCATCCGCACCATTTCACCCTCCACCAGCCATCGCCACTTTCCTTTTCTTGGGGACTCCATCTGCTTCCCCTCATTTTTTTGCATTTCACCTAGAAGCGCAAGTCTCGGGGTGGGTGGGAAAAACCGCTAGAAGCGGGGTGGGGTGTCGGACGCGGCTTAACTCTCGGGAGGAGCGTCCCCCGCGGCAGCAGTTCCAGCCCACGATGCCCTCCCGTGTTTCTGTTCTTCTTTCCTTTCGCTCGGCTGTGGCGACCCCCGGCAGCGGAGGCAGCAGAGCCGAGAGCGGAGGGGGCTGCTGAGCCGGCCCACCCAGCTGGCGCAGAGAATGAAGCAAATGGGAGGTGGAGATCGGCTTCAGCATCCTATCAGCGCGGCCGCTTCCAGGTGGGTCTTTTCAGCCACAGCCCAGCTCCCTCCCCATCCCGCTGCTCTAATCCTCAGACCCCAGTCCCCTCCCAGAGCCGGGAAGAGAACCCAGGAGTCCTGGCTCCCAGCCCCCCTGCTTTAACTACTAGACCCCACTCCCCTCCCAGAGTTGGGGAGAGAACCCAGGAGTCCTGGTTCCCAGCCCACTCCACCAGACCCCACTCCCCTCCCAGAGCCAGGGAGAGAACCCAGGAGTCCTGGTTCCCAGCTCCTCCAGGCACATTTTCGGCAGGGCAGGCATGCTCTTCCCATCTCTCTGCGTCCCAGGTCACTGCAGTGCCCTCACAGCCAGCTCCCTGTGCAACGGATGCAGAGCCTGATATGGACGGGCTGGAGGAGCCTCGGGCCAACGATCCAGGCATCCCTGCGCTGGGAGAGTCGCTCCTGGGGGCTGGCACGGCCTGTGAGACGGACACCTCTTCCCTCACTCCGGAGCAGGAGCGGGAGGAGGTGTCGGCCACGGGGAGCAGCACGGAGCCCTGGGCTGAGGGACCCATCCGGAAGCAGCCCAGCTCTGACAGCGAGCTGGGCCCAGAGGAGTCGGGGGAGACCCGAGGGTCCAGCAGGGAGCGGTGCCCCCCGCTGGCCGAGGAGCGTGCCTGCCACGGGGCCAAGCGGCGCAGTTCCTTCTTCCATTCGCCCTCCTCACCCATGAGCAGCGACGACGAGTCCGAGGACGAGGACCTTAAGGTGGCGCTGCAGCGGCTGCGGGAGAAGTAAGCAGGCCGTGTCCGAGTGCGGTGACCTGCGGCCCTGGGCTGCTGAGGGCTCCTGTCCCCTGCCCTGCCCTCCCCTCCCACCGTCTTCTCCTCCTCCTGCCACGTGCACGGCCCTGGCCAGTGGGGCTCCTGAGCAGGGAGGCCTGGGCTGGAGATCTGCAGGACAGCTGCTGGCCCAGGCACTTTGCAGATTCGGGCAATGGCACGTCACTCAGGGCAGTTCACACCTCTGCGAGCGATGGGCGCGGGCTCCGTGCCGGCTCTGGCACCGTTGCTGTGTCAGTTACATTGTCAAGCTTTGCTTCACAACCGTAAAGGCGAGAACCCCCTCCTCGCTCCCCCCCACTGTATTTTAACTGCAGGCCGAGGGTTTCTGCGGCCGCGTGACGCCGTGAGTGGGGGCTCTAAGCAGGGGCTGGGGCTGCTTGTCATTTGGGAGCCCTGAGCACTCCTGCACAGGGCTGCTGGCTGGCTTCCCTATGTCCCGTCCTGCCCTGGGCTTCCCGAGTCAGCCGGGAGCTCGTTGCCATGGTTCCCTGTAACACCGACAGGTCAGGAACAGGGACGTGGCGCACACACCAAAGCTCACAGTCTAACCAGACTAGACAGATGAGGGATAAGAAACATTGGAAGGGGGAGAAGTGGCAGTCAGGAAAAGAACCCAGGAGTCCTGGCTCCCCAGCCGCCCTCCACCCCCACCCTAACCATGAGACCTCACTCCCCTCCCAGAGTTCGGAGAGAACCCAGGAGTCCTGGTTCCCAGGCCCCCCCCAGCTCTAACCACTAGAGCCCACTGCCCTCCCAGAGCTGTGGAGAGAGCCCAGGCCTCCTTGCGGAGCCGCGGAGGAGTTGGTTTATCAAAGCCCGTTGCCACTGGCTGTGGTGACGCTGGGCCGCCCGCTTTTCCCGCCTCGCAGGCACATCCACGAGGTGGTGACCCTCCAGGCCCAGCAGAGCCGGGAGCTGCAGGAGCTGTACAAACGCCTCCACGCCCTGAGAGACAGTAAGGCCGAGCTGTCAGAGCCGGCCCTGCAGCCTGCCTCCCCCCGCCGGCCCCGCTCCTTCAAAAGCAAACTGCGCAGCCGGCCCCAGGCCCTGACGCATGCCGACAACTGCATCATCGCCACAGGTAACCCGAGACGGACCCCAGCGCAGTCCCGCCCCGGCGCCTTCTGGCCTGCGCCAAGAGGCAGCAGGGGACAGTCGCAAGGGAGCGGGTGTTGCCCAGGTTGCTGGAAGGGGGCCGGTTCTAGTGGTCCAGTCAATCATAGACTCATAGACTCATAGGTCAGAAGGGACCAATAT